>CM057811.1:8720788-9170788 GCA_030067965.1 Latrodectus elegans | reverse complement strand
TTACATTGATTGAGTTAACATTATTATGGAAAAATATAAAATCGTAATTAGAATCTATAAAATTTATTATATAAAATTTTAATTAATTAACAATTGTAGATTAAAATTTTCGATAATATTATTAATTGAATTTACTCTTCCATTCCTTTTTATATATTTATAAAAATCAAAATGAATATTGATTTTGATAATATTCTTCCGAATTCGCTTTATTATTAAACTGTAAACTCAATTTATATGTTGATGAATTTTGAAAACTCTTTTATCAGGACTTCCTAAATATGAAAATTGTTTAAAATGTAGTAAATAAAACAATTTATATTTATATAAATCCCATTCAAGGATTAAAATCAACATTATTTATTAATTACTAATGTCTCCTAGTTTTATTCCACTAAATTTTTTTAAGAATTTCTTTTCTGATGCTGTAACAGGTTTCAAGTGCTTTTATGTACTTGGTACTGTTGAAATATGAATTTCCATGACCGAAAATTTATGTTACAGAATATAACCCCGCTTTTTATTACATGAAGCTTACTGCTGAAACAATATTTCGAGTGTTCGATTTTGATCCTGAATATTTCTTGAAATAGTTTGAATCCACTGCAGGTCTCAGTTTTATATATATATATATACATATATAATATATATATATATATTCGTGGTGAGGGGCAAAGAAGCAAGCAACTTATATTATTAAAAGTAAAAAAATAAATAAAAATAAAAATTGAATATTTTCCCTGATTTTTATTTTAGAAAATTATTATCGGTTTTTTCAGCAGCATTTGTTTTGTTCGCATTTTTATTTCACAAATGCCGAACTTAGCGCTTACGCCATTGTTTCACGGGCTCTCCACAATTTTTAATAATATCCTCATAACAAAAAAGAAGTGTTATATAGATAATGACATTTGGATAATAAAAGAAAATATATTTTATTTTATACTTAAAGGAACCTTTATTTCATAGTTAAATATATTTTCAAAAGTGGAATCGACTAGATATTTGTGGAATAAATTATTTCCACATGTAAAAATATTATTTCTGCTACAATATTAAAAAATTTCCAATTTAATAGGCAAAAAAAATAATAACGGAACCATTAAAGTAAATGTTTGTGTTTTTGTTTAATGCTTAACTTTGAAAAATATAAAAAAAGCCACATAAAAACCAATTTCAATACGGAAAACACACCGAAATAACTATTGTACTTATAGGATAAATTATACTTTAGCTCATAAGCCATATACAGGATAAAATTTATAGACATGGACAACCTCGTTTATTTTTTATATTAAAATAATTTCTTTGATATTTATTGGATACTAAAACTGTTATTTAATATCTCCAATTAATATATATATATATATATATATATATATATATATATATATATATATATATATATATATATATATCCGTTATCTCTTTATTAGCTAACTACTAATTGCTAAAATTTGAAGCAATTTATTAGAAATATTTTCATTTTTTAATAAAAGTTCATATTTTTTATCTTATAGGAACAGAGATATATCATCAAATATTTTGATAAATTCTCCAAGAAATGTATATAAAAGCATAATTTTTCTTTATTAGATTAATATTTTAACAAGGATAATTTTATAGGAATTTTTTTTATAAATCTGTAAGTGGCAAATATGTTAGTGCTTATTTTTACTCTAAGATATTTCCATAATTGTTAAATTATTGATGTACTTTGTCTTAATGTGGTCCTAATAACAGAAAATTTCCAAAGTTTATAACAGAATTGTCACATTTGTAAGAAACTTTTCTCGTGGAAATGAGGCTGAATTCTTCAAGTAATAAATGAAACTAATCTATATTGTGTTATTTCTTAATCGAAAAATATTTTTTTGTTCCGTGAATAATGTTTTCCTATCCATTATTCTGTAAGCTTTAACTTAATTTAACTGCTCTACAGTAACTGTAATGTAAAATAAAAACGTGGGCTTATCATAACTATTATTGTAAACTTTTATTGGAATATTTGCTATGGTTATTTAACATAGCTTTGTAATTTTGTAATTATAAAGTTGTATTAATATTTAAATTTGCTGTTTAACATATTTGCTATAGTCATTTAAATACCGGAAGTTTATTGCATAAAACAGATATTGATAAAAATTTTAGGAAAAGTAATATTAAAAACTGCATTGCGCAGAAAATTGCGAAACATTCTTTTTTTCAGGTTTCATCGAATACGATGATCTGTTTGATTAATATGTGTTTACGATTCCTTAAATGAACGAATCAAAATATTTATCACCGTGTTGGGGTCAATTTATCACAACCGTCATCTGCCAACAGGAAAGAAATAAACAGATGTTCTTCAATTGGTGAGAATCATCACCGTTGTCATCTTGAGAACACCTGTCTCCATGGAAAATCTCACCAAGACCCAGTTGCTGATTGCTGTGAATTTTGCATTGATAGTCATAAAAATGGCCTGAATTGTCAAATATTATTAATTTTAAGAAACGGAATGAACGGACAGAAATAAATCACAAAATCTTTTAAGATCTTTTGAATTAAATTTTTATTTAAATAGCTTTAAGAATTTCTAATGTAGTTTTGAGAATTTTCCCTGTAGTAAAAAACGGAATACGTTTTTCGTGGATGCATGTAAACAATAAAAATAAACAACGCATATTGATAGATTAGAAATATGTCTTCAAAATTATGCCATATCTGCAAAATTATGTCACCATAGATAATGCAAATCGAAAAAGCGTTTTAGAACATATTTCCTTTTATATTTCGTGAATATATATTTATTTAACAAAGTAGATTTTTATTATTATTATCTTTTAATTTTTACGATCACTTTTATTAAAACTTTATGAAATTTAGTAACAAATGCTACCATTTACCATTTTTAGAACATTAAACTAAAGATTTTTTAAAAATAAATATTGCAGTTATTAATTTATATATATATATATATATATTCGAAGAGTTCTGTTCCACTGATTTAATTAAGATAAGAAGGTTTTATTTAATTTTAACAAAAGTGCAAATTTGATTATAAAATTTCAGTGTATAAATACAGTGTAATTATAAAATTTCAGAAGATATGAAATCACCAAATGGTATAATTAACACCACCAGGTAAAACATCACCAACTGTAACAGCTTGATACCAGTTTATAAAAATGTATAATTGTTTTTTGCAATGTTCAAAATGCTTATAGACATTTTCAAATATGATTTAAAATAATCCAAATGTTTATTACTTCAAAATAAAAATTGTTACAACAAGCATTTTTCTTCTCACCAAAACGATACTTAAGATGCCATGTATTGGCGTCAAGAATATCGCTTCCACTAAGTTTTCATTGAAATGAAATAGTGCCCAAAATTCTAACACTTGTGCAGTTCACAATTACAGTATGCCTACCTCTTAACAAATATTTTAAAAGACAAAATTTACGCGGCGAGACGTGAAATGATGATTATTTTTTTTAGCAAAATGGAAGAAATAAATATGATTTATAAGCGACAGTTATTAGAATTACTAAATTTCGAATTATTTTTACATGCAGAAAAATCACTTTAAATATTTAATTTGATAACAGAAACACATTTTTCAAAATATTTTTTTCAGCAATTTATTCACTTTTATTATCAGCATTTTTAAACCACTGCAAATTTTAAATTCGTAATTTTAATTTATTATTTTTGTTTTTGATTTAATTGCAGGCTTAATAAGCGTAATTTTAATAAATGCATCGTAAAGCAGTGTTTAAATGAATATACATTAGTTTGTCTCATTATTAATATAATTATAAAAAAATATATAATAATTAATTATTGAAGTAGAACAAAGATCGCGGTCACTGTGTCCTATAGTGTTAAGATCGTGTTCTTCGGAACATAAGGTCCTTGGTTCGATTCCCTTATGATGCTGGAGTTCGGCCCACTATTTATGAAAAGTTTTCTCGGAAGGCATATTATCTTCTGTTTGCATAGTGTCAAAATCAGGATAAGAGATACATCGCATTATATATATATATATATATATATATATATATATATATTATACATTATATATATATATATTATACATTATATATATATATATATATATATATATTAAATATCTGTTTTTAAATTGAGTTATTTATTTCACAATTATCTTTGTAGAAACTAAACAATATTTTACTTTAGGAATGCTTTCATTCATTGTGTATTATTATTTAATTTAAATAATTAAAATTTATTTAATTCAAACATGAAATTCGTAGACAATCTAAGGTGATAAAAAATACTGTCCCCAATTTTTCTATCAATGAACATAATAATTTCTATTTTCTATCAATGAACATAATAATTTCTATTTTCTATCAATGAACATAACACTTAAATAATGTAGTAGTAATAATATGTCAGGAACAGTTTTGGAACTTTATACTCGTTAGCTTATAGCTCACATTGAGTAGGATTGAGTTTTTTCACAAAACTCATCAAATATTTAGAACACCATTTTGGAACATTAAGTAATATAGAGTTAGAGATAAATGTTTATTACGAATTTTTTGATTAATATATTTCTTTTCATTGCCATCTTTTAAAAGTGAATGTTTTTTTTAAATTAATTAATTTTTTACTATATTCATAATTATTTTATTTAAATAATTATAAATTCTTTTTGGTGCTAATTAATTATGCCCCATATGGAAAGGAAAAATATAATAATTAAATTATAAATGTAAAAATACGCATTTATTGGAATTAATTTATAAATGCCAAATATGACATCAAATACTTTGCAGAAACGAAAGGTTAGTGGTATGTGCTGCAAAGCAATTTATGTAAGATTATTATGCAAAAAATTTGATTTAAAGTTGAATAACTTTTATTTGCAACAGTTTCAAATTGGAAAAGAAAAAGCATGTAGCAAGGTAAAAAAAAAAAAAAAAAAAAAAACTTATAGGAATATTTTATTCTGCTATCGACATACAAAAATATCGGTGTTTAACGAAAAATTTAAATACAAAGCTTGAAAAAAATGTAATTTAAAAGTCTACTCCCACATGGGTATATGGCTCTTATTTATTTATTTAATGTAAAATTAGTTAGCGAAAACAATATATGCGAAGAAACGAGATGCTAGACGAAATCATCTTCGGCGATTTTAATGATAACGGAAAATGTTCTTTAAAATGTATCGGCTTATTCGAAAATATCCTTGAGCAGGAATCATTATAATGGCTCGCCCGCTTCAATAGCAATAATTACTTCATACAAATATCCATTTCATTGCAGATGTAATACAAAAGACAAATATGATAAATAAAGTAAAAATAAAATGATTAGACGATGACTTTTGCAATAAGAAAAAAATGGCGATTTTTGTTAGAAATCTTTTTTTTTTTTTTTTTTTTTTTATCCTTGTATCGGCATTGCTAACTAATTTAATTTTAAACAGAGTTAGAAAAAAATACTTTTATTTTTAAATAATTCGTATTTAATTTAATAATATTTATTGAAATATTTTTTTAATGTTAAAAGAAGTCTTCTTGTCTCTTGCGATTTATTTATTGTAAGAATTTTCTTTACAATCTAAATTACTTTTATTTAATCTTAAAATTAAGTAATAAATTCTTAAAATACTTTTAATTTTAATGCACGTGTTATAATTTTGACAGTTACAGAGTGAAATCGTAATGAAATTGAAATGGAAAATGTTTAAGATATAAAAGCAATTGCAGATTTTTATTATTTAGTTATAAATTAACATTATGCTGTAAATTATGCGTATATTATATGTGTGATTCATTGCTTGGAAATCTGTCGTGAAATTTCTTTGAAACACAAAGTTTAAAGTATTTGTGAAGGAATTTTTTTTTAAGGTTTTATATTATATAGATTATAAAACAGCCAGCTTAATTTATTTTACGTATATATTTAAATATCCCAACAAGATATCGTCTAAAGAGGTTAACAAGAAGTTTTCACTATCATATAAAAAGTTTTCAGAGAGAATCTTGTTCTTTCATCCGGTAGGCCAGATATTTTTGACTTCCAATGTAATTAAAAATTTTCAACTTGCTTCACAATTTCGGATCTCTTCGGTTGCCGTCTTTACAATCTGAAAGTGGTGACAGTAGTTGCATCAGACAGAACTCAAGATTCACTTCGTCATCAATTTCCTATTGTTGGTTGATTAGTGACATCCGTTGCTGGCGAATGTAGTCAGCTTCACTGTATTCTCTGATCGTCATCAAATGATAATTCTCTGATATTCTGGAGCGATGCCTAATATTGCTGGACAGTTGAAATATGGTCTGGAGAGAGTTCTTCGTCAAGACAACTTCTACACTTTACATTTGTCCTTGTAATGTCTACATTTATTTTCGTGTCACCGAATGGTCCGTTCTCCAATCGTGTTGATTTCTCTGTTGGAATCAATCTTACATATTTGGAAAAATGGTTGCTAGAGCCCGAAAAGTTGAACTCTTGCCTGTTGGTCCATGGGAGATATTTTATTTCCCTCCTACCACCCAACTGAAATCCGGTGAAGGCATTCCCCTGTCTACCACACACCACTAAAGAAGATGCGCCTCTCTTGGCGGCTCCCAGAGAGATTCTCATATTTTCACAATATAAAGATGGAAATGAAATTTACCTCACCCATTATCAGAAGATAGATGCTCCCTTTTCCTTGACTTAACATTTTCCTCAGACTTCTCCCCAGATTTTCAATCCAAACAACAGTCTAAAAAAATTCTATTGACTGAGGGCAGTCCTTCCACTCAAACTAACTACTAGTATCTGAACAATTGAAATTAATAGCTCACAGTTACAAATTTATAACATACAACTAAAATTTACCAGCTTACAATTAAATATATTATTAAATAGATAGTATAGTCCTAATTGCCTTACTGATTTGCTGATATCTTAAATATCTTATTAATTTGACCCTTACTTGAAAACCCATAGTAGTTGTCCATTTTATATCGATTGCAATCTTACACCATTTTATATACATATATATATATATATATATATATATATATAATTTGTGTACCTCATTTTTCTTGTATATATTAATATGTAATTATTAATAATCAATGAAAAATGTATGTTTATATCAGAATCCTTGTACCTAATGGAATACATTCCAGTTAAATCTTTTTACTTTGCTATATATTTGTATAGTGCATTATTAACTAAAATTTCGATTAAACACTGAATTTAGAAGTATTGATATAATCTCTATTATGAATCTGTAATTAACTTCAAACAAATTTTTGAATTGTTTATAAATATTGTATATATATATATATATATATATATATATATGTATATATATATATATATATATATATATATATATATATATATATATATATAATCTTATTAATTGTAATTAAATATATGTAATATAAAGTCAGCATGCAAAGATTCTTGGGAGTACATAAAATGTAATTGAATTGTGATTCAAAACCCTTACTATCCATTCTGTCAAGAACAATTTCTATTTCTCCCCTGATTTTCCCTCCAAACCACAAAACCTGGAGGGGGGGGGGTAGGGAAATTAGGAGGGAGCTGTTTATTTGCACAAGATGGTGTGTACATCCATAGGTACTTGCCAACGAATCAGTCATGTTTTGAAATATCACTTCCTCATCAGGGTCTTGCCAATTAGTTCCACACTCCAGAAGAACCATATTCCTGAATGCCCCACACACTTTGCTATAACACGTCAATAAATACGAAATATTTATTTTAATTCCCATATTCTTAAAATTTGACTTAAAAATTTTATTTTTTTAAAATATATTCACTATATTGTGCTCTATAATGAGATATTTTTGAACAAGTTTGGATGGAAATCTAAAAATTTGATTCCATATTGCACAAATGGGAATATTGTGTATTTGCATTTTTAAGTCCAATATGACAACATACCAGGGTCACTCTGAAATTTTTGAGATACAACTAGGTTTTTAAGTTAAATTTACAAAATTTTAGGTGTGTTCAAAATAGTCTCCTCCAGCATCAATGCACTTTTGTAGACGAATTTTCCACAGATTAAATGCCTCAAACCATTCATTTCTTGGAATAGATGAAAAAAAATGCATTGATAGCCATATCAATCTCTTCTTCTGAATGAAAACGACGTCCACGTAAGTTCTTTTTTAGATTAAAGTATAACCACAAGTCGCAAATAGCTAGATCAGGTGAATACGGCGGATGTTCAATCATTTTAATTTGTTTTTGTTTAAGAAACTCAGCTGTTAATCCCGCTGTATGTGAAGATGCATTGTCATTGTGAAGCATTAGTCCCCTACCATTCAGTTCTTGTAGAATTTTTGGAAGACATTTAGTGGTATACCAGTTTGCTGTTACTGTCTTGGATCTAGTGTTTGTTAGGTTCCTAGCCTAGAAGGCCATGTACCTTCTATTCCTAAGAAATTTATCTACACCTAACTTTAGTTGAGATTAACATAATGATTTCAAAACATAAGATTATTTAAACAAAAAATTTAAGAAAATACTTTGCTGAGGTTAAAGTGCTCCCAACGAGAGTTCTTTGCATGAGATTGAATAAACATAAAAAAGAAAAATTTGAATACACATTACAAACAAAACAAGTGCAAGAAAATATTTTTAAATTGCAGTTTATATAGTATTAATATAATTATATAAAGACAAAAATATATTTTTTATTCTATTATATATGCATATTTATATATATAAATACAAAAGTTTTTGTTTCCCTTTTTTTTTTATATATTTATATATATATATATATTTTTTAAGTATAAGAAGAAATTATTTAATTCTACTTTTTGGGAGGCAAATAAATAAGTTTGTCTCCCAAAAAGTAAAATTAAATAATTTCTTAATTCTTTGTTACTGTCTTCTGTCCTTCGAACTCGATGGCTTTGACCAATCGCGTACTTCTGAAGAAAACGGCATACATAACTGTTTTCAGTGCGCGTTGTTTTTTCACCATTGTCGGCGTGAAATCATCTTCAAAGACCCATACTTTTGCTTTCTTGAGGTGTTGGAACGCCAAAAAACGGTATGTACGTTTCATCGACTGTTACAATTTTAAAAATGATGCGGTGGCCACTATCATTTAGCAATTTAAGAGTTTCTTTACTGATTCTGACACGATCCTCTTTTTGGTGCTAAGTCAGATTATGGGGAACCCAACGGCAAACTAATTTTATCATATGTAATTCTTCATGAATGATTTTGTGTATGGCTGCGGATCCAATGTTAAGTTCCTTCTGTATCATTTTATAGGTACAGCGATTATCATTCATTAACATTTTGCATATGGCAGACACATTATCCGGGATTACTGCCGACAGCGGCCTTCCTATGTGTTCTTCAACCTGAAGAAAATTGCGACCTCTTCTAAAATTCTCTAAGCCATCTGAATACAGTAGCACTAGCTGGAGATTCATCCCCAAATGCTAATTACAACCGTTGAACGCATTCTTCTTAATTTAATCTTGCTTTAAAATCGTAGAAAATCATAGCGCGAAAATGTTCTCGCGTCAACTCCATTTTCTCTTCTGTTTAAAATTTATTCTACGCTAAGCAAGCTGAAGTAAATCTGTAAAATATCGTCTTCTGTGTTAAAATACTTTGTATTTTAAAATTAAACCGTTACTTTTATTTTGTAAATTTTCGTCTGCGCGTATCTCGAAAATTTCAGACTAACCCTCGTATTATTGTAGTTACATTTTTGGTATACATATTTTGTACATTATTGTGTTCAATATATGCTAAAAGCTTAAATCATGATTTTTAAAATATTTTTGGAAATGCATTAAAATGTAGAAAAAAGCAATATGATCTTTTACCTATCTTAAGGTGAACGATTTCTCTGATGATTACAATTTGATAGTAAAATTCTTTTAATGAAATCGGCATGTTTCTTTCTATGTCCAAAGCATTAAAATTAATATTTAAATAATACGTATTAAAACTTTGCAATCTTAAAGGTAAAAAGTTTAGAATATGAAACATTAAATTTAACACAAACTCAAAATTATACATACAACACATATGAGATTGAAGACAAACTATTTTTGCCAATGACATGACATTTGAGTTACATTTTTTGCTAAAAAAAAAAATCTACCTCCTAAATTAGAAAAAATGCATCGTATATATATATATATATATATATATATATATATATATATATATATATATATATATTAAAAATGCGCCGTGATAAGATTTAAGCCCGTGTGCTTATATTTTCAAATCATTTTCATCTAACATTTATTATCGAGTCATGCAATATATTTCAAGGTATGCCAAATAATAAAGGGTTTATATCTTAAAACAATATGAAGAATTTAAATATTTAACATATTTAATTCAATTTCTTAAATTTCTATTCAATTAATAATTAGAAATATATATGTTCAATATAAAGAAATTTATTGTATTTCACCTTTTGTAATGTAGGGGGGGGGCAGGAAATTTAAATTCTTGATGAATATATTTAAAAAAATTAGGAATTTCAAAATGAATTTCATTTTAGAGGACCTCTTAAGCCTTTGAAAATAAAAGGCGCAACACTTGAAATTAAGACATCACAATCATTTTAATATTTTGTGATACTTTTACGAAAACAAAATTAAAAAATTTTCTATAAGGTAAGGGAGAAAAATGATGATTTCAAAAGCGTTGTCATTTTAGAAGTTTAATATTTTTGGGTAAAAAATGCGCAATACTTGAAGTTAAATTCTCTCACTTAATTTCTATTTTTCGTAATATCTTATGCAAATAATAATAATAATTTAAATTCTTGTTTAACAGTTGACAAAAAAAAAAAAAAATGTTTTACAAATTCGGCCATTTTAAAATTATGAGAAAGTCGCCTGAAATTCTGCTCAAAGCTTCAAAAATACAAATAAAATGATTCTTTTCCGTTATCAAGCCTCCTAATGATTTTTGAAAATGCCGTGGCTTTAAAAAAGTGTCATGTGTGTGTGTTTCTTTGACAAAGAGGTTTTACTTTAGAAACTGTGAAAAATGTACGTAAAAATTTTGCACAACACTTCAAGAATAGGACTGCATGTTTTCAATTTATCTTCAAACAGCACAATAGCTACAGTACATTCTTCAATTCAAGTTGTCTAAAATCGTTGAAGCTTGACTTTCCGCGAATTAACTTGAAAGCGGTTTGCAACAATCAAAGCGGGACTGTAGAATTCATCCTGGAGTGGCGCCGTGACTGTACCAGTACAGCTGCGTATAAGAAGGAAACAATTAAGAACATCATAATAGAAAGAGATATTTCTATTTGTCAAGCACTAGTCACCGATAGATAAATATTCCAAAATGGTGAAACGGAAAGCCTTAGGGTAAAATATTATTTCAGTATCAGCAAGGAATTTTGTGTACCCAAAAATGACATAAATTAAAATTTTTTTTAAAAAAAATCTTTAAGTTATTGAAAAATGTATAAAAATTCTGATACCTCTATCGGGTCTGGTTGTATTGTGTCTACAAAGAAAGTAGTTTATGAGTTAAACATATTAAATATGAATTAACAAAATCTACAAATAGAATTCTCATTTTGGTTAAAGTAAAATTTTCGGAACAATTGGTTCTGATAACTGACTGTTACTGCTATATCTATTGCCACAAAATAATTCATTTAGTTAAGAAACTTTAATGTCAACATACAGACTTTTCAAATTTGCCTTTTATACATCTGTAATGACTTAAAAGCATTGTGTTTCTCCTCGTGAATCAATAATACTAAATCACATAAATTGCATTTTTAATTTGTATTGTAAAGAACCTTAATACCTTATATTAGTACTGTGAGGTTGTAGGTTAATTCTGTCATTCAGAGCTGAATTTTTCAGTATTAATCTAATCAGAAAAATATTCAAAAAAGTATAAACAATAAATACTTCTTTTTAAATCTAGAATAACTTAATCAGCATTTTAAAATAACTAACTTTTAATTTAAATTCAATAACTCTTTGTTATTATCAATGTGTTCATAAGTAATACGTAAAAGAGATTAATTTCCAATTCACATAGCCAGATTTGAAATTAAAGCAAATTTTAATATTTTCCTATCATTTTAAGATGCATTTATTATTTTTTTTAAAAAAATTTAATATAATCTTAGTGCATGAAAAGTAAAAGTAGGAACATTTATTTTCGTAAATTTCTTCATCAAATGAAAGAGTCGTAATTCATAAATTAAGAGCTTATCATCTTGAATATATCGCATTTTTATAAGCTATTAAGCAGAGAATTTTTAATTCTTGTCTTATTAATTCTAAATATTTGTCTCTATATGAATTTATTTGTTAATGAAATTTTATAGTTTGTTACACAACCTTATATTTTGCTGAATTAGATACCACAATATAAATATAATTATCGTATTATTCATACTTAATTTTTCTTATTTTTTTCCAAATAATTAGATGTGAGGTACAACTTTATTTCTTACACGAATTGTTTTAATAAATCTTGTGAATGTTTAAATGATTACAAATGAAGATTTATGTATTTCTGCAACTAATAACTACTTCAAAGAGAATGAATTTCCAAAATGTTTGTTAAGCGTGTTTCCTATTCTTTTCGTTTTTTTTTTTTTTTTTTTTTTTTTTTTTATGAACACGAAATTAATTTCTTTCAAATTTAGCCATCTTTTGTTGTAAATAAAATTATTTTATAAGCTTTTCTTTCCAAATTTTATCTCATCAGTATCAAGAAATTTTGCATTAAGTACGTAAGAAATTTAGTTTAAAAATAATCAATCACAGTGAAAATAAAATTTTTTAACACCTTGGTAGCAATATTTTTCCCCGGATCATGCCCATTATCCATTCGTAGGGGTGGATCTTTGAAAATGGCTCTATTCAAAATGGATTTTCAAAAATACTGGGTAGGGGGAATGGCCCCTTGCTTTCCATATAATACTGTCTTGACAGTTGACAGACGAGGGAGTGGGGCTCATAATCCATTTGTCTACCAACTCCACCTTTTTGAAACCTGTGAATAATTCAAATGGATTGAATGAATAATAGAAAAATAAGTGCCTCGTACCACTTTTTCCCCCTTTTAAAGTTTCATACCACTCCCCCCCCTTATGGGAGTTTCATACCACTTTGTGCCATTCTTATCAGAGTTTCATTCCACTTCCTCCCCCTCCCTTATCAGAGTTTCATATATATTTGTTCCTATGAGAGAATTTTATCAATATATTTATGTATCGTTATTATTATTATTCTAAAAGAAGAATGGATCTAGTGTTTGTTAGGTTCCTAGCCTAAAAGGCCGCGTACCTTCTATTCCTAAGAAATTTATCTACACCTAACTTTAGTTGAGATTAACATAATGATATTTAAAACATAAGATTATTTATACAAAAAATTTAAGAAAATATTTTGCTTAGGTTAAAGTGCTCCCAACGAGAGTTCTTTGCATGAGTATGAATAAACATAAAAAAGAAATATTTAAATACACATTACAAACAAGTGCAAGAAAATATTTTTAAATTACAGTTTATATACACAGTATTAATATAACTATATAAAGACGAAAATATTTTTTTATTCTATTATATATGCATATATATATAAATACAAAAGTTTTTGTTTCTTTTTTTTATATATTTATGTATTTTTTTTAAGTATAAGAAGAAGAAATTATTTAATTCTACTTTTATATTATTCTAAAAGTGTTGTTTCTTGAAATATTTTATCACTAGTATATATTTGTCATTTGATTACGCATTTTGTAGTAAGATTTACATTTTCCGCTGTATTACTGTCAAGTTTTTATTATTATTATTATTATTATTATTATGAACACCAAACCAAGTATAAAGTCAAACAAAGACAGTTATTGGTAGAACTAGAAATTGTATTTTATAAATTCATGAACTAGACCCAATGTAATGAAGCCACCAATGTAATGAAATAAAAATATAACTTTATTCAATAAATGGATAAATTATGTTACAAAAACTAATCTATATAAGCAAATTCTAAGTATTTGTAAAAATTTAGCATTGTTTATGTGGTTTTGCAGGCATGCGTAAAATGATATTTTATATCATACATGTTAATATCGCATCTCATAATATGTAACAGAATAAAAACAATTCATTTAAAGGAGTGCTTACATATAAACAGAAACATTTGAGGGAAAAAGTATAAAATTTAATTAAATGAAATTAATTTTGTAGCATCCTTTACATTCTAAAGTATTCGTTGGAACAGTGCCTAGTTTCTGATTTTCGAGATCATTGTTTTCATTTTTTCTCTACTTCGAAAATTGTCGAGGAGACTTTTTTGAAATTAGAATGTTTTATAATACTTTTCACTGAAATTTGACTTCATTAGAATATTTAGACATTTTTTTTTTCTTTTGAAAACAAAATCTATGGAAAGTAATCTATAGAAATGCAATAATTTAATACTTAGCTTAATTTGGATTTAGAATTTTTCTGGTAAATTATCAAATTAAAGTAATATTTTTGGAATGATATGTCTTAAAAGCTGGTAAATATATATATATATTTGTCTAGGATTGAGAGAGGCCTGTAGGCTTGTACCTCGTTTTATGATGAATTAGAGTCCTTGGCCTGGTGATTAACAAATCAGAAATAAGAGATACAATAATGAATAATAAAAAAAATATTAAGGTAAGTGCTCCCAATGGATGCACTTTGCATGTCTTGTGTTTTTTGACTCAGTAATTAAGTATTCTTAGTAATAAGTACTTAGATGGTGACAATTATTCTTGGTACTAAATAAAATTGAGATATTTACATTATTATTTGTAATTTATTTACAATGAAGTTTCTCACTGGATTTCATTTAGGTGGAGATATGATTTCCATTAATTCTTCTTTCTTTTTCGTTTGAAATTATTTGAATAAATGGGAGATATTGGTAAAAGGTTAAACTCTCAACACTGCTCTGGGACCGTGGAAATGCATTAGATCATAAGGACTGTAAAGTTCAATACCCTGAATCTCATTATTGTTGTATACAATTTATGGTAGAAATTAAATGCAAGAAATTTGAGGTAGCACGCCAGGGGCAGGATCCCCACATTCTCTCTTATTTGCTGACTTCGAAAATAAAACTCTGAGTTAGTAATTCGTCTAAGTATTTTGCTTTGCTGGGCTTCTAAGACTTTGATATATGAATCAGCTGCTCCTCCCCAGATTGGAGCACCGTAGGTAATTAACAGCCTGAGGTAGGCTTTATAGATTAGGAGTTTATTTTCTAGCGAGAGTTTTGACTTGGGGACTAGTAAGGGATAAAGGGTAGTTTTAGCTGCTATGAATTTATTTTTGAATATGGGCTTTCTACGTTGTCAATGGTGAGTCCAAGGTACTAGCCCAGGGAATCCCACTAACTTGACCTTTTCACACGGTGACATTGCAAAAAGAACTGCCTGGGACTTGGTCGGGTTTACCTTTATTTTCCATTTAACAAGCCATTCTTCTACTACCTTCAGGTGTTCTGATAGGTGTTGGTATAGTATTTTGTGATTGCTATTTGTGGTTAAAATGGCAGTGTCATCCGCAAACAGGCAAAACATAGTATTAGGGTTCTGCGGAATGTCATTGATGAAGGCATTAAATAGGAATGGGCCTAGCAGTGATCCCTGTGGGACGCTTGCTAAAATGGGCTTTTCTTGGGAGTAAACATTATCAAACCTTACGGTAAATTTTCTATTAGTTAGGTAGTTTCTTAAGAGTTTGATCTGGATGGGGGGGAGTTGTAAGTAATTAATTTGAATAGTAAGCCTTGATGCCAGACATGGTCAAAAGCTTTTTCTATGTCAAGAAAAACTTCACCAGTAGATTTTTGGTGGCAATACCTTTTGCTATTTTTTCCACTGCCCGGAGCAATTGGTGGGATGTGGATAGTATCCTTCGAAAACCAAATTGTTGAGGAATTATGATATTCTTCTGAGCATCAAATCAAGAATGAACTTTTCAGCTATTTTGGCCATCGTTGGCAGTAAGACCTATAACTGGACGGTAGATTTCTATTCTTTCCCTGTTTGTAGATCGGAATGACTACTGCCGTTTTCCAAAGTGTGGGAAAATGTCCAATGTTAATTATGGCATGGATTACGTCAGTGAGTAGGCATACTGCACTAACCGGGATTTGCTTCATCGCCTTGTTAGTTATAAGATCGTAACCCGGACTTTTTTTGGAATTTAGGTTTTTTATCAGCTCTTCCACCTCAGAGGGTAAATATTTTTGTATCGTTTTGTCCCAATTGATTCCTTGATTTTTCCCTTGCTGAAGAAGCAACATTGGAGTCAGGAAAAAAATTAGTTTTCTAGTTATAGCCGCCCAAACTTGATATTTTTCACTGAATATTGATCTCGTGTGCTTAGATTGGATAGAATGTTTTTGTGTGAAATTATAAAAGAAAAGTGTGACATTGTAATACAATAACTTAATATCTAGCCTATATTTGTAGCATATTTTTGTTTTTATCATATTTTCTTGTAAATAAAAATGAATAAAAAAGGAATCGATTAAAACAAAAAAAAAATGCCCAAATATAGGTTAGGAATTTAGCCCTTATATTTTAAAACTTCACTTTTTATATTTTCACAAAAAAAAATTCGATCCAATTAAGTCATAAAAGAGCAATTTTCAGTACAAAAGTACAAAGTATGGAGGATTATAAATCGATTACTAAACTTTCTCTGGACGCCGGAGTTTTTTGCTTCGCAAGGGAAAATTACAAAGAATTATATCGAATAAAATTTCAGTAAACATATATATATATATATATGCTATGTTTAAAGATACTGTATTCCAAACATGTCCCTTTTTACATTATAATACACAAGAAAAAAAAAATTTTTTTATGCAAAATGGGTACAGGAGATAAATTTTCTGGAAAAGTATGAAATTTGGAGCATTATATCTCGACTACTTTTTTCGCACACACCGATGTACTTTGGTTTGTATGGGAAAATTAAAGAATCAATTGAGACAAAAAAAATACAATAAATATTTGCCAGTTATTAAGTATTAAATTTTTCCCAAAAAGTCACTTTTAATAGGATAATTTATCCGAAAAATTCAAAGTCCGAACTAAACAAGGGATTAAATTATTGTGTTTCCAAAAGTCAGTGAATTTTATGACACACGAAATCAAATTTCAGTGAAAAATATTATAAAACATTCTAATTTTAAAAAATGTCTCTGACAACTGTAGAATTAAAAGACCATTATCTAAAAAATTCATGAATTACGTATATTCTGTTACAACGAATACATTAGCTTTTTGTTAAGAGATGTGAAGATAGGCACTCTACTTTTGCTTACGAATATTACAAAACTGATTCCATTCAGTTGAATTTTAATTAAATTTATTTGACTGACTTTTTTCTCAAAAGTTTTATTTATGTATAAGCACCTCCTTTAAATATTATTTTTTATTCTGTTATATATTGTTGTGTGTGATTAACAACTATGAGATAAAATTTTATGCGCGCGTCTACAAATTTACATAAACAATGCTAAGTTTTTACAAATACTGTTTATATACATCTGTCTTTGTAACATAGCTTATCCATTTATGTCATAAAGTTGTATTTTTATTACATATTTCGTGTGTTTAATGACTTTATTACACTCCATCTATGTCATAGATTTATGAAATACAACTTCTAGGTCTACTGATAATCATCATTGTTTGCTTTTATAATTGGTTTAGTGATGATAATGGGAAAAAACTCGACTTGTCTAGAATTAGCTGAAAATATAAATCTCCCTATCAAACACGACGGTCAAAAAACGATACAGTATTGATAAGAAACTTCAAGGGACAGCGTCTTTAGAATAATAATGACTTGTAGACTGATAAAATTCCCTGATAGGCGAAAAAGTGATCAGAGGCGTTTGTTATTAACAACTGAAATGTCGCCAAATTATAAAAAGGAATCATGGCCAGTGCTAAGCTCAATTGATCATAACACTGTTTCAAAATATATCAATGAATTATATATGAAAAGAAAGTCATATGGCAAGATTATATTTGTTAAATATAATTATGTAATTTGCTTTTGAAAATATAAGGTATATATCTCATGCAGCAAAGCTGCTTTTAAGAGAAAATTACAAAGTAAATAAATTAATTAACAATTAGAGTGAAAAAAAGATATAATATTTGCCACTTTTTAAACCACTCTAACAATTCATTAAATACGATTAAAAAACAGTTAAGCGTATATAATTGATGCACTGAATAATTGAATTCAAAGCACTCTATAAGAATTGATTATTAAAAATTTTGGACATTAGATAATTTTTTTTTCAATTTTAGCCATTAAATTTATTTTTTCGTGTAAGAATGCATTGAGTGAGAATATATAATGCATGTTTGAAAGACTAAACTATTTTTTTTAACTGATATTTTGGAAAAAATATAAATAAACTGAAAAAAAAAATCATCAAAAGTTTAAAGAACTTGAAGCCAGAATTTTCTAGGGAACCATGCCAATTATTTATTTACAGGTGTGATTCATTTTAAAATGGCAACTGGATGATTAATAGTGAAATTGAATACAATGGGATGATAGAAACAAGTTTGCTCTTTCCAGCAAACTTATTTCTATCATCCCATTGTATCCAGTCTCACTTTCTCTGTAAAGAACGAGAGGGTAATGAGAATAGCAGCGACATCTGACTGCCAGCTGCATATTTTAAAGACTCATGGACAATTGAAATGGATTGAAATGTGGCAAAATAATTGCAAAGGCGACACGCCCGATTCGATTCATTTGAGTCAGCACTGTTGTCAAGAAAGAATATATGGGAGGTTACATGCCGATTCTTCCCACATGGCCACACTTGAGGTTAGCATATTTAAAATCTTCAATAATCTTTGACAAGATTTAGAAAATCCTAGAACTATCAGAACAAAATGGCAGCTATCCGAAAATGAGGGCAGGGGAAACGTATCGAATTATTATTATATTTCAAGTAAAGGGGACAATAATTAAAACTGCAACTAATTTTTTGGAAGGATATAATTTGAAAATTCCTTATCATATTTTATTTAAAAAGAGAATTGTTTTTCAAATGGAAAGAAAATACAAGGAGATTTGTTTTTATATTGTTCATTCCACTTCAACATTTTTTTTTTTTAAAGAAAATTTTTCATGCGATATAGAATTAGAGAATTATGTCACATACAGAAAACATATGTGCTATATTATTGTCTGAAATTATTAAATGAGAGAAAGAAATAAGGATCAGAAAATAAATATTACAAAATAAATATTTTTGGTAATGTAGCACATTTCACTGAATATTATTTTATTATCCATTTAATTAATTATTAAAGTTTTCCCTACAAATAATGACTTTTAAATTTAAATGAGGTTAAAAAAAGGATTGTGATTGAATAATAGAAAATTAAAAGTACTTACTCAGGTATTCCGTCATTTTCAATAAAAAATATAGCTAAATAAAAAAAAATCGCGCGTAGTGATTAACGTCTTTACTTTACTTCATGTAATCCTAATAAATACTAGCTAGAAAAATTATATAATTTTTTTAAACTGTGAGAGAAAAATAGAGCATTTTATTTGTATCTCCACTGCCAATTAATATCCATTAGATAAATATTAGATAACAAAACATTTTAAAAATCATTTTCTAATTTATATATTTGTATAATTACATAAAACTTAATAACAGTGATACTTCTTATAACACGGTATATTAGTACCGCGTTCTAGGAAAACGCGTTGTACTCCTAAAACGCTCTCGTTTGACCTCGAATAACGCGTTATGTACAGAGCACTCATGAAAGGGGGTTTAAATCCAATATTAAGGGAAAAAACTATGTTTTGTACAAAATGTGTGCGTTTCATTAAAATCAAATTAGGAATTATAATTATTTAAAAAATGTATACAAATGTGTGTGTGTGTGTGTGTGTGTGTGTGTGTGTGTGTGTGTGTATGTGTGTGTGTGTGTGTGTGTGTAACTAAAAATTAGTTCTTTTCAAATAAACCAAATATTCCAAAAACTGTTTTATTACATGTTTATTCGATATAGGAGCTATCTGAAATAACGTTACTCCGACTTATATTTTTAGCAAAATATTCAAAGGACTATAATAATATATAATATAATTTTATAAGAATACAATTGACACAATGTACAAACGTACGCGGAATGGAATGTGAATTGTACAAATCGTTATAAATTTCGCAGTAAAGAAATATAAAGTGAGGAATTTACGTGTTATATGGGGGGAAAAGACGAGGGGGCCATGAAATCGCGTCATATGGAAACGCGTTATAAGAGTACCGAGCTATAGGGGGGAAGGTATAAACTTAGGTTAGCCAAAATTAAAAAAACACAAAACCTAAAGCGTATATAATAATTCAGGCAGTGTAGTGTGTTCACTAAATTTCAACTTTGGCACTTAAATCGCAACAGTTATTTTCAAAGAAATTTTCTACGGGAAAATAAGTTGCAGTAAATGCTCGTTTTTTGGATCCTTAAATTAACAAACATTACATTTTTTTTTACAGCTGGAGACCCTATTCTGACACCGTAGACATATAATGATAATTTTAATTCCCATTTACGAAATAAATTATGAAAAATATTATTTTGTTCTCTTGTTCCATAGTTGGTTTTGTTCCATTTGAACAATTCAATTTAAGAAACTTCTTTTGTCCAAAGAGATTAAGCCGATTTCACTGAGAATTAGTCGCAGTTGTAGAAACGAACGTGTTTATCAATAAAGGTAAAAAAGAAAATTCTGAAAGTGGACGAAAAATATTAAATAAGGCAAAAAGTGCGAAAACATGGAATTCTATAAAACAACCTTTCAACAATATTTTAAAACCTCGGAAGAAGAAAAAAAAAAAAAAAAAAAAAAACATTAGGGAAGCAGTGCCTGTCTACGTATGAGAATGAATGTTATTTTGGATTTGTTTCTTACTGAGCATTCCAAATAATTCTTTCTAATAGTATATCTACAAAGAAAAAGTAACATAAAAAAAGTCAGATCAGAATAATCTGATGCATTATTTTTCTATTTTGCGAACTTTCTATTTTACGAATAAATTTACCCCGGTCCCTACAAGTTCGTAAAGACGAGGGGTCTGTTGCGATTCGAAAAGGCAAGCGATTTATAAAATTTTAACTCCGTGTTCAACGAAGCTATGCAAACAGTTAAGGAAGTAAAGTAGAAATATTAAATACATTTTTCAGCCAAAGATTCCTGTCTGAAAATAAGATTTTTTTTTTTTTAATATTTTTTTAAATAAAAGAAGTAGAGTTTTGAGTTAACCAACGACCTCAGGATACCAATCTGAACAAACAAATGATAAATTATTTATAAGTACCTTTACAGCTAATTCTGTAACACACACTGCCATAGTTTAAACATGTAACATGTCACACTTTGAAACAAGCGCCATATTATGTACAAACGTATTAAAAAAAAACTGTATTGAAATGATGCATTCATTTTTACTGACTTCGTTTTTTGTTTAGTTTTAAAAATTGGTAAGCAAGTAGAAATGAGGTGTGCTTGAATATTTCTTAAATATAACAACCCGTTTACGTTTGAGGTTTAAAAAACATTAAATGATATGCAAAGTAGAATTTATCAATTTGCAATATGTGATGTATTCATTACACAATCTCTAACAAATCAACTACTTTTACAATTTTATTTGAATCTATTTTCAAAATATTTATAACATTTATTTAGTTTTCAAAATATTTTAATATCATAACAGCTCTTCGTTCACAAATTGGTTATTGTTATCTCTAGACAAGTTAATAATTCTCTTACTTAAAGAAAATCACATGTTTTTTTAAGTTCAGATTCATGCGATCAAATATATTTTTTCCGAAATCAAAATTAACAAACCCAGTTTTTAATTAAAACAGATTTTTTTTATTGATTTTTAACATGTTATAACTTGTTTAGAAATTCAGGCATTTCTAGCTAACAAAATTTTAATTGAAAAATTAATAGTCGTATTGTCTACTTAATTGTTGGTCAAAAATCTATGTCAATTAGAGTTAAGTTATCGTAATTATGAGATGTAATTAAATATATATATGTGTGTGTGTGTGGTTTTCTCACTTCATGTGGAAAGGGGGTTCGTTTTGTGATTTTTATGAGTATATACTTGACTAGTTTAAGCGATATAGTTTATTGAACATAAATACGTGAAAATATATTTATAAATAAATAATATAAATTTACAACCAAGATCACGCGTCAGTTAATCTCTCTATTCAGTTTACTTTTACTCCCGAAGTTTGGTTCGTTTGTCGCTCAACGGTCATTTTTTGCAAACAAGGGCTAATTAGACCGGGACCTACGGTTTAAAGTGGGTTCCGAACCACTACAAACATCCATGCCCAAGGTGGGATTCGAATTCACGAACTGTTGAACCGAAGGCGAGAGCGCTAACTATTCGGCTGCCAGCTCGTCTCGGCTTTTACTCCCGAGGAGTCTGGCGAAGATGTCTGAACTCTACTTTCTCTCTCTCTCTTCCTGTATATATATATATTATAATTCTTTTGCTAAATTTAATCTTATTTTACATAAAATAGTTTAATATAAAACAGAAAAATAGAGAATGAAATTTTATGCCACTAATTCGGGTAAAATTATTTATTTATTTTACTAATTTGTCAAATTATTTATGCCACTAATTTGCTTAAAGAATACGTTTTTAGCTGTTGTGTGTTCGTTTCTGGGCAACAGGTGGCATATTACAGTGCTGTAAATGGAAAAAAAAAAAAAATAAATAAATAAACCACGTGTTTTAGGACAGAAAATTTATCTAACTAAGGATATAAAATTTGATAGCTCTATCGTGCCTTAAGAGCCCGATATGCATAAAAATGCATAAAAACTCAAAGAAATATATGAGCTGATCAAGTAATTAGAAAGAACAAAGATGCTGCAAAAACACACAGAAATGTACAACACAGAAAATATTCTTGCCCCAAGCTTTCTGGAAAAAGAGTTAGGGGTTGTCCAATATTCGATAGGCTGACTGCCCTGAAAGGTATCTTATCATTTTAAGAGGGATCAGTTCGAAGACCATGGGCCGAAAATGAAAGTCTGGAAGGAATATTTTTGTGAAGCTCAGGAAACATTCCTAGGGCCTGAGATGTTGTCCAATGCGCCCCCCCTCCTCCGACGCTCTCGTGCCTCTGAGGAAAGTAGGAGAGATTTAAAATTAAGAAATTATTGATCGTAATATTGAAATAAAAATGGAATGCAGAAGCAAATGCTTACATAATAAATCAATTAGCAAATGAATTATATTTTATTAATAAAAAAACGGCAATGTGCAAATTTTAAATTAAACATAAGCATTTAAAAAAAAAGGTGAAACAAGAATATTAAATAAAAATCTTTATTTAAAAACTCAATATTTATAAGGCCGCCTACCTTGTCTAGTGGTCAGAGTGCCTGACTGCAGATAGGGAGGTCAGGTTCGAATCCCATTTCAGGCATGGATGTATTTCCTCTCTCTCTATCATGTCTTTGTCCTTTCCTTGTGTGTGAATGAAGTGTGAATGGTTGCCTATTGTTATGAAACAAACTAACGACTCCAAATTTAGAAACAAAAACATTTAATTAACAAAAAATTTACAAGGAGTCATATTTGGGTTCATAAAACTCTCGCGCTTCCGTAGCGTACCAAAGAGTCAATAACAATTTCCAAAACTGAAAAACGCAGCTTCTACAGCCTGCTCCTCGCACCAATCGTCTCCCTACTCACCCTCCCCATCAAAGGCTCTGGATATCGAAAGCGCTGAGTAGGAGACGTTACAGACTAAATTATTCCTTCCTTCCCCGGAGTTTTTTTCTTTTTTCTTTTTTTTTTTTTTTCTTTTTTTTTTTCTACGGAAATCAACCTGCAATGAAAAAGAAAAAAACACACACACACAATCAACAAAAAGCAAAATTAAGTATTACAGATAGCCCTGATCAATCGGACTCTGGCTGATACACAAAATATATGGCATTATATAATATAAAAATATATCAAAAGAGCACAAAATAATTATGTAATACAACAGAATCTGCAAAAATAGATAAATTTACAAATATACACATTAATATTATAAAAAACAATATAATTTTTTTTTTCAAAATTATGAAACAATTGAAATTTGTATTAATAGAAAATATTTTTTTAAAAAAAAAATTAATATCTGAGTAATAAAAAGAAAATAATTATGTTTGGTTATTCAGCATTCTACTGAGACTATCAGCATTCTGATATAATTTGCCCTTTTTGTGAACAATATCGAAATTTAGGCTTTGAAGAACCAAAGCCCATCTTAAAAGTCTGGGATTAGATCCTGTATGATGTTTTAACCAAACTAAAGGGTTGTGATCAGTTTCTATAACAAATTTATACTGACTATCTAAATAATATTTTAATTTAGTAACAGCAAAAATTATTGCTGCACATTCCTTTTCTATAGTACTATAATTTTTTTCAGACTTTGAAAATTTTCTACTCAGAAACAGGATAGGGTGTTCATTTAGTTTTTGATCTCTCTGAGATAAAACTACTCCTATTCTTAAGTTTGAGGCATCACATTGAATAATAAATGGTTTTTTGAAAGTCTGGACTGTAAAGTACAGGCTTCTTTATTAAAGCATTCTTTAATTCTATGAATGCCTTTTCACAGTTATTATTCCATATTACAGTTCCCTTCTTGGATTTCCCTTTTAGTAAGTCAGTTAAAGGCGCAGCAACTACCGAAAAGTCTGGTATATACTTACGATAGTATCCAACAAGACCTAGGAAAGCACGTACTTCGGTTTTGCTTGAGGGACGTTCGAAATCGGTAACAGCTTTCACTTTAATATCACCTGGTGTTCTTTGACCTTGTCCTACAAAGTGTCCCAAATATTTAACACGAAGTTGAGCGAATTTGCACTTTAAGGGTTTTACAGTCAATTTCGCAAATCGAATCTTCTCTAGAACACATTTAAGATGTTGGATGTGATCAGACCAAGTAAATTAATATATAGCTATGTCATCTAAATAAGGTACAGCAAAATGTTCGCAATTTTTTAATATCACAGCCATTAACTTACTGAAATAATAAGGGGCATTCTTCAAACCGAATGCCATTCTCAAAGGTTTATAAACACCAAATGTCGTAGTAAATGCAGCATATCTTTGAGCCTTCGGACTCAAAGGTATTTGCCAATAACCTCGTGTTAAGTCTAATAGAGATATGAAATTCGCTTTCGAAACAGATTCAACGCGCTCTTCAATATTTGGCAATGGATAATATTGTGTTCTGGTAACCTCATTTAACCGGCGATAATCAATGCACGGACGAGGTTCTTTTCCAGGAGCTTCAACTAATATTAAAGGTGATGTGTAATCGGATTCACCTGGTTCCACCACCTTCAATTTCAACATCTTGTCTACTTCCGATTTCAAGATTTCTGTCTGTCGTGGGGACATTCGATATGGTTTAGCTATAATAGGTTTATCAGATTCCAACTCGATGTCCAGTTCAGCTAGTTCAGTACAACCCGGTTCATTTGAAAAAATATGAATAAATTGAATCAAAAGTCTACTCAATTGCTTCTTCTGCTCATCCTCTAATTTTTCATTAAAACAGCTTTCAGGGAAAGTCTCTAAAAGGGTGGATGAATTAATTTCAAAACTTGGGATATCTTCATTCTCAGAATCAATATCTTCATTATCAGAATTAGAGATAAAAATTAAATTAACATATTCTGGACGCTGAAAATAGGGTTTTAACATATTTACATGGTATACATGTAATTTTTCTTTATCGGGAAATTGTATTATATAATTTGTTTCCGATAGTCATTTTACTACTTTTCCTGGACCTATCCAATGAACAGAAAATTTACTTGACCTAGAAGGGGCAACGACTAACACAAGATCATTTTCTTTAAATTCTCTTTTCGTAGCCTTACGGTCATACCAAAGTTTCTGTTTTTCTTTAGCATCTGTCATATTTTGCACAGCTAATTCTTGACATCTTTTCATTCTATGTAAAAGATTAAAAACGTAAGCAATCACACTATCTTCTTCAATGGTTTTACCAGTTAAATTTTCATATAATAGTGTTACGGGAGTTCTTAGGTTCCGACCATGGACTAATTCTGCAGGAGAATATCCAGTGCTATCATGAATGCAAGTTCTAAGCGCAAAAAGTGCCTGAGGTAAAATTTTCTCCCAATCTGTACCCTTTTCTAAACAAAGGACTTTCAGTATTCTCTTTAAAGTTCTATGCAATCTTTCAACAGGATTGCTTTGGGGATGCTGTACAGAACTATGCACTACTTTAATACCAAATTTTTCTAAAAATTCTGATGTCAGGACACTCATGAAAGATGTTCCTTGATCACTTTGCAACTCCTAGGAAAACCCATACGGCTAAATATCTGAAGAAAAGCATCAACCACAGTAGTAGAACGAATATCTGGTACTGGGATGGCATCTGGATACTTGGATGACATGCAAATGGCTGTTATAATATACCGGTTGCCGCTTGAAGTTAAAGGTAAAGGTCCACAGGCATCAACATTAATTCTAGTAAATATTTCCGGAATTACTGGAACCAGTTTCAAAGGAGACTTTTTCTTATCTTGAGGCTTTCCTACACGGTGACATTTGTCACAAGATTTAACAAAATTTTCTATGTCTTTAAAGCAGTTTGGCCAGTAGAAAGTTTTACACAACATATCTTTTGTTTTAGTTACACCTAAATGAGCTGCAGTTACCTCATGGCAGATTCCTTTTAGCTGGTTGCGAAACTTCTTGGGCACAACTAATAATCTTCTTATGGTTCCATCATTGTCCATTTTATTAAAAACAACATTTGATTTATTATAACATATTTATTGTCTTTTGAAGATTGTCGTTTAGCTTGCTCAAAAAGAGGTTTCAAATCTTCGCACACTTTTTGTTCACGAGCGAATTCTTCTGGGGATGTCTTTATCAATTCCAGACCTTCAACTTCGGTTTCTAATGGTGGCAAAATTGCATTTTCCTCTAATTCTTCATTTTGTTTAGTTTTGAGGCAAGACCTAGAGGATTTTATTTCAGAGACAATTATCTCTTTATTCGTGCTATTTTCCTTGCGTCTTTTTGAGCTCGAGTTTCTATAGCATTTATCATATGTACTTTCACCTCTTCGTGTTTTTGGTTTCTTCAATTAAAACGGCTGTTTTGTTACCTAGTAAATACCTTCCTTGATCCAAAGAATCTCGAAGAACTGCTGCCTTTGTCAAAACGTGACCTAATTCACAATTTATTTCAACCTCGGCAATAGGTAAGCATACTAAAGTTTCATCAAGAGGTGTTCTTAGCCAAACCTTTTCCTTAGTGAACATATCAGGTTTAACGTATTTTCCACAAATCAAATCAAGAGTTGCTCCAGTGTCTCTTAAGATTGGCATTTGAATTCCATTAACAGTGCCGATACTAGTGTAGGAGCCATCAACTCATTAAATGTACTTTTAGCAATTTCATTAGATGCTACCGATTCTAAGTTCTTTTTATTTTGTCACACTGAGGCCGCAAATGACTATAAGAACCACACTCATAACATCGGAGTTGTTTTCGTTTTCAAATTCCCTTTCATGTGCATAATTTGAATTTTTATTCTCGACTCTTTTAGGAACATGAGATTTATTATTTCGAATTACTTCATTAAACTTAAAGGCACGGTTTTCGTTTTGTTGACGAAAACCAAAATTATTTCGAGGAAGTTTTGTAAAATCTTTAGTCTTAAAACTATCTCTTAAGCTTTCATATTCATCTATTTTCTCTGCCAGATCATACGGAGAATTTATTTTAAGCCATTCCGCCAAAAAATGTTCTTTAATTTCAATTGGCACTCGACGTTTCAATTGATCTGTTACCATTAGCTCCTTAAGCTGTTCAAACGTCGTTATTTCTAATTCCGCAAGCCATTCCGTAAAGTAACTATTCAATTCTTGTGCATAATTTCTCCATGATTTTTCTGTCATTTTCTGGTGTTTAAGAAACAATTGTCTTAATTTTTCGCTATTTAACTTGAATCGTTTAAGAATAAGTTCCTTCACATAATCGTAATCATCAGCCCTTTCTGGAGGTTCTCTAGCTAACATGTTAGATATTTCTGAAGGTAAAGCACTTACAAGATAAACTACCCATTCGTTTTTTGGAATATGAGCCATTTCTGCTCTACGCTCAAAATTTATTAAGTATAAACTCATCTCATCTTTCTTTTCATCATACTTTGGCGTTATTTGCATTAATTGAATTTTTTGAGCTTGTTCAGTCATATTTGTAACTGATTCTCTGTTCGAAATTGTGGCATTTGAAGAGATTTCCAGACGTTTCATTTCCAAAATATGTTCTCTTTCTTCACATCTAATTCTTTCCTCTTTTTCTAGTTCTTCGCGCCTAATTCTCTCCTCTTTTTCTAGTTGTTCCCTTTTAACTCTTTCATCGATTACCCTATCTAATATACATTTTACTTCTTCCTCGTTGAAGTTTTTACTAGCTAAAATTAATTTTTAATGTCTGGGATTTTAAAAGAATCTGGAACTATTTCCCTAATTCTTCCGCTACTTCTATTAAATCTCCTTTTTCCCCGTGCTAAAAAGCCATTTTAATTACTAAACGTTTTATCTCAGAAGAGATGCAATAATGAGAGAAAAAACAGACTATACCCACCAATATGCAAAATTTATTAAATAACTATTGAAATTATTTATCACACGCTACTAATATAAACATATCAATAACGTTTAAAAAACTAAATGAAACAAACTATATTATAATACAACAAAAGTATAAAATGGAAAATCAATTATTTCAAAAAGAAGAAAATGTTTAATATTAAATCTACTCTCGATTTCAAGTTATTATCACCAAGCTAATGATTGATACTCAGATAAATTGAATCATTAATCAAAAATGTAAATATATTATATGTATAAATTATATAAAATCATATTCTTATATAGATACTACTATATTAAATCCAAAATGAAATTATACATATTTTTAATTCAAAATATAGAACACTACAATTCTTAAGAACAATACAAATTAACAGCTTTAACTAATCTAAACCAGAAATCAACTTTCGATTTCAAATCAATAAACTAAGTTAATCATACACGACATCAAATAATGTTAATAACGTAAGATATTTTAAACATTAAGAATATATCTTTTCAAATTCTTAACAATGTAAAAAAAACATATACGATTTAAATATCAAATAAATCAGTTTTATATCATATAAAACATTGCAAAGAACAATCAAACACATCAATAAAAATTTCACATTACATTAAATTCAAACCTATTTGTAATAATATACTTTCGTTTTCACATAACGAAATCAAAACCTTTTAAAAAAATATATTCCTTTCTTTCTTAAAATCTACTTTATATATCAGTTGAACAATCAAAAAACTAAGTATATAATTGTACTTTTGATTTTACACCTTAATCTATAACAACATAGTTATTTTAACACATATTCCTAAGTGAATTGAAATACATCAACCACATAAAAATTATGAAATACACATTTAATAAGATACACACTTTTCGTTTAAAAAAAATATTACACTGTAAATTCGAATACACGAAATACAGAAATTATCTTTTGTAATATGGAATACACCATTTACAAACTTATAAACAAAATTAATTGATGTAACATGAAAATTCACGTAAATAAGATTGGAACTAAATATTCTATAAATTTATAACATAATAACTATTTATTTTTAATTGTAGCCAGAGAAGGATTGATCAAAATAGCCTACCTGTATTCCAACATTTCGGCACGTAATCCATTATAGTGCACATAATTAATTTTCACAGTGGATGCTAATGCAAAGCATTATAAAAACATCCAAAACCGCTGCCACCAAAAACATAAGTTTGTTATGAAACAAACTAACGACTCCAAATTTAGAAACAAAAACATTTAATTAACAAAAAATTTACAAGGAGTCATATTTGGGTTCATAAAACTCTCGCGCTTCCGTAGCGTACCAAAGAGTCTATAACAATTTCCAAAACTGAAAAACGCAGCTTCTACAGCCTGCTCCTCGCACCAATCGTCTCCCTACTCACCCTCCCCATCAAAGGCTCTGGAAATCGAAAGCGCTGAGTAGGAGACGTTACACTATCCTATGGCCTGTGTGTGTACTGAGGAAGTCGGACTCCACACCAAAATATGGTTCTGTTGGAAAAGTGGAGCATCGAACCTTATATTGGCACAGAACAACACCAATATGTATGTAAATATCATTTGTGGGTGCGTTGTTGCAGAAGGATGTTGATTTCTGTCTTACTTAAAACATGACAAAATTTCATTTCAAAATTAACAGCATTTATTGATGAGTTTAAATCCTAACTGACGTTGATTTCAACTCACTGTAGAGGTGTTATGCACAAACCTCTTCGGAATTTTCTTCGCTTCAAGAATGGAGGCGTGTGGTTCTTCCCCCCTTCCTCCTGCTAAAATTGCAAACTAGAAATAATTGTTGATGTCAGGGAAAAAATACATATAATTTGCCTTTCTTCTTTTTATTGAATTCCTACATAAATGTTTTTAGATAATAATATTCATTATTTTTTTTTTTCAGTTTAATGAAATGTATTTTTTTATTCACTGCAGCGAACGTATTTTCGTTGTTCTCAATACGCCGGGGATTGGAAATTCATTCGAACGCTGATAAAAAGTTCCGACTTAAATATCAAATAATTTTCAAGCATTAAAAGCCTTATTCGGTTTGTTTTTAAATGATCTATATGTAAGACTTCACTTTTGGTATTTGTACAAAACGAAATTATAAATAATTATTATTATGTTGGCTTTCAATTTAGTTTGCAGTATTTGAAATTTACCCCAGAAAGCTTAATATCGCTGACAGCAATTTTCCCCAAGAAATGTACCATAAAAATCCACAAGTGTATAACGACCACTACTGGATAATGGAATTCGAATAACTTGTAACACAGACCTTGAATATATTAATAAGTAATCAACCAACTTAATGAAAAGATATCATATTCAACAGGTGTCATTAATTTATTAAAGAAACAATAAAAAGTGCTTTAATTTAATTACCATTCATAAAAATCAATCACAATTGCAGATATAATAGGAGGCTAATTTCAAAATGCAAAATAGATAATAAAAATCTTTTTTTTTTTTTTTAAATTACCGGATTTTATTTATCATTTTGACTCTTGTAATTTTATATTAATAGCTTACATAAATATTTATAAAGAACACGCGCACTCATTCAATGATCTATCCATTTAAATTATTGCTTCAAAAAAGTTTCCAATTTCGTATTTCATCTTATTTTGCTTCCTTTTGAACAACACCATTTCCGCTACTTTAAATGCATTTTAATTTGATTATGCTTGTAAATATATTCAATTAAAACATTACAAGGTGATTATTTAAGCTTCCAATACATTTTTCTATCAAATGCTGCGCTAACCTGGTGAGACGTGTATAGACGTGTTTTTGACTTAAAAGTTGCGGGTTCGAAAACGGAACAAACCGAAAACCGACGTATTCACTAATGGCAATTAGTGTACATGAATTTTGTGGTTTGTACGCAATGCCCTCCACATGTAATGATATTTTTCGGGATAGCAGCCAAAGTGGGCGAATCTTCTACTTGATTCGCGCTTTTGAATCAAAAGGACCTACTTTTGTAATAAAGATAGTATAAACTTTATGGTGCTCCTTATACTATTAGCCGCCATTTCCTGTACTTAAGTTTATTACCAACAGGTTCAAATGTACTAGAAATAGCCGTGAATTGGAAAGCTGCACAATTTTACTACTCTCTGTTTATAATAAAAAAAAAAAAAAAAAAAAAAAAAAAAACAAGGCTGCGGTGGCCTGATCTGTTAGGGCGTCATTCTCATTATTGGAAGGTAGTGAGTTTGAATCCCGGCTTAACCGAAGATCCGCCATGTTGACCAGTGGCGATTGGGGCTTGTTAAAACTGCGTGTGACCGCAATGTCCTCCAAGTGAAATGATACCTCTGGGGCTAGCAGACCAAGTACTGGATATCTTCTGTTTGGTCCATCTTCTATCTAAGTGGTAGAGGTGTTTTAGACTCTCAGGGCTAAGTATAGCGAAACATGCTGGTTCAGAAACAAAATAAATAATAATAATAATAATAATTCTGCCGAGCAGTGTGATGCGTGTCGGTTGTCATAGCAACATGAACAATCCATTTTAAAGGACCATTAAGGGTGTAATAATAATAACTGATATCTCCTCTTGTTATTCTCAAATTATTCAGTAAGTTAAAATTGGTGAATGTTTATTAGCTGCTTCAACTGAAAGTGGAATGTATATAGTTTCCATGGCAACAGTTAGGCACAGACAAATTGGCGGGATCCATTTAGTATCTCCGCGTTCATTACGGTCTGGTTAAGAATCACTGAAGAGCGACGAACCAATTAATCAGCCAAACCAAACCTAAATCGAAATTTAGCCTCAAATTTCTTAAGCAATATATATATATATATATATATTTTACTTTGTTTACGTATAACATTTGTTTGGACTTTTGAAGTTCAGGATTTAAATTTTCCTCCGATCAATCAATCAATATTTGAATAGGATTTAAAATGCTGAGATAAGACAATTTCACTGAGAGGGCCTGCTCTAGTGTTATCTCTCCAGTGTTGTGGTTCTCTCCATGGTTCTCTTCCAGATAAGGCTTGAAATGTTCAAATAAAAAGTCAATGCTCTGATAGAATTTAACTTTTTCGATACGGGATGAGAGATAAGATGTTCAGTTAGTCATTTGAGGGTGCCATCATGCTATGCGGTCTGAACTGGTTGGAAAAATTAATCCTGATTTGATTTCCTTTGATTTTTCTCAAGAAAGATTTTCATTCCTCTATGTTTTATAAATAAACAATTTAAATCTGTTAGGTCGTAACATTATGCATACATGCATAAAAACGTAACCCAAATATAAATTATTAATTAATATTTTGTTTTTTCTGAAAGAGTATTTTTCCCTGTTGAACATAAATTGAAAAATTGCTTAGAAAAAATTAAAAATCATTAAATTAAATTAATGTTATCATTCGATGCAGAATATTATTTCATTCATCAAATTATTTGTACATTTTGTTAGACAAAAAGCAAATATTATAATAATCTACGAGCGAAAAATTTAATTCAGAGGTTCAGGGTTCGGTTTTCATCTTGGACATGCATGCTTGCTGTGGTTCGGAATCAACTTTAAACTTAAGTTCTCCAGGTCAAATTCTACCGAGCTGGCAGCCGAATGGTTAGCACTCTTGCCTTCGGTTCAACAGTTCGTGGGTTCGAATCCCACCTTGGGCATGGCTGTTGTAGGGGTTCGGAATCCACTTTAAACCGTAGGTCCCTGTTTAATTAGCCCTCGTGTGCAAAAAATGACCGTTGAGCGACAAACAAACAAACAGGTCGAATTCCTGTTCGTATGGAAGATGTGAATTCGAATGCAGCAGAAGCTTAAGAAATTCTTTGATCAAGTGATATCGGATAATTAAGTTGCTGGTAGTATGATCTTACTCTTCAGAGTAGAAGCTCTTGAGTTCGATCCCAGGTACTGTTGAATGAGAGAAGGGTAGTGAATTTCCGCTTGATACTTGCATATCAGATGGGGTAGATGCTTAGTAGTTTTCTCCCTTGAGACGCGTGAATGGCTTATATAATAATTATAATACAGATTTAGAAAAAAAAATTTCTGAAGGCTTTAATACGCGTAGGTGATGTTTAAAGAAGCCTTACAACCACATAAAACTGTCAGATTGTTCAGTAAGTGGCAAGTTAAAAAGTGTCTGTGAGAACAGGACCAAAATTAGTTATTTGACTAAATATTTTCATTCGTAATAAGCTATACACTATTAAAATTGGCTCCAAAAGAAAGCAAATATTTAAAATTTCCCTTTTGTTAAAAAAAAAAAAAAAAAAAAAATCATATTTTCTTTGAAATTTAAATTTGGAATAAAAATAATTTTTAAAAGATTTACCACATCAAAATATAATTTACTACTAATAATATAATAAATAACCACTGTTATTTAAGAAAATTACAATTAGAAAATTCCAATGAAATTAAAGAGAAATTCACACTGACGGGGGTTTCTTCCAATTTAATTAATCATATTTTTAAATATGTCTTCCAATTTAATTAATCATATTTTTAAATATGTCTTCCAATTTCATTAATCATATTTTAAGTATGTCTTTCATATTCAAATTTCATATTCTTAAATATTTATAATTTTTATAATATTTATTTAATTTTAATTGTTTTAAAAATCAAGAAAGCGTTCTGTTTACGAAATACATTTTGTTGATTGTTCTGAGTAAACATTTTTCGGCGATAAAATAATCCTTTTTTGTTACATATGATTTTAAGCCTAAGCATGCCGCTTTTACGGGGGGAATGTAGTTTAAAACAAATAAGTGGATTTAAGCCCTTTTATGTTGTTTAATGAATAGCTTAACAAGGAGTTTAAGTAAGAGTTTGAGCTTTCACTACACTTTATTTTTTAGGGCTTAAGATCATATTTCATTTGTCGTTGGCTCGAAACCAACAAAACTCTCCATCTATTATAACAAAACTATCACCAAATATTCCATTATTTATCAATTTTAAGATTGCTTACTGACTAAAATTTCATTTTATGTATTGGCATCACAAAATCCAAGCTAAATTTATGACATCATTACAAAAAAAAATATGTATAAAGAAAAAATAATAATAAAATGGTTATTAAAAGAGTTTTCTTTAAATGTTTTTCAATGCATCTTGCATATCCCCATGATGAAAGAAAGTTTAAAGTTCAATGGTTTATATTCACTATGGGGACTAGAAAATGTTCAAGCACTTACCTAAAAAATCAAGTCCCGAGAAGCATTTACCCCTGCGCCCACTTCCAAGAGGGCCCCAAATCGAGTAGAAAGTTTTATGATTCCTTTTTTAATTAACTTTTTTTAAACAAAATATCAGTGCTGTGTAAAATCCGCCATTTTCATGTTAGCTTCTTCCTTAATCTATCGTATAAACATAAAAAATTCTATACTTCGTAAATCCATGACTTTCAAAAGGGAATTTCGCTAAATTTTTGCTACTATGCATGACAAATTTGACCAATCAAAATCTTGTATCTTTACATAGTACAAAATGCGATATGTTTCCAAAAATGTAGGCTTTACAGAGTCATCGTAATTACGAAAACTTGGCTGAATTCCAACTTGATGTCAGCAAGGATAGGAATTTTAAAAAAAAATTAAAGTTATAGTATTTATAATCCGTGTTGCATTGAGTTTCTAATTATGCTTTCCTTTATTAATTGTTGTTGTGAAGCAGAGGGAGCAGAGTTTTTGCCCAGAAACCCAAATAGGTTGAGTCGGTTCCTGCACCCACCTAATGTAAAAGAATACAGAAAAGGCCTTGTTCAGCAATATCTGATGTCGAGGTAGTCTGTTGGGAGAAGTTCTCGCTCTGACCACCGTGTTCAGAGGGCTCAGCACACGAACCCCTTCCCCCAGTGTAGCATAAGAAGGAGGGGGATCCTCTGCTTATATTTACCATATGAAATGCACGTAACGTTCTTAATGCACTGTAACTTTTTTATGCCCTTTAATAAATCAATTCCCGCTAACGTCCACATCACACAGTGAGACAACACTCTCCCCCCCCCCCCTGCAATCTTTTCTGCCACTTAAATTGTTAAAATATTTTGTTCTGTTATGATGACTCCCTCTTTGTGAAACAAGGGGGGAGGGATATCATATCAAAATGGTGCCCTGTCCTGTTAATTTAATCTTATTATTTAAATAATTATAAAATTCTAAGTGTGTGTGTTAAATAAGTAGATAAAAATAACACAATAATACAAGTAGCAATTTTAAATTTAATTAATTATTCATTTTAAATTTACTATCGAATTGTTTTGATTTTCTCTTAGGACTCAAATTTTCATATAAAATTAATTATTCATTATGAACCACACATATTAGCTATACCCAATAATTCGATTTAGGAGGTTTAGTGTTGATAAAATAGGCAGTCCGCTTTAAAAGCAAATAATAATAATAATAGTAATTTTAAGTTTAATTAATTACCCACTTTATATTTATCATCGAATTATTTTAATGCCATTTTAGAACTTAAATTTCCTTATAAAATTATTTATTCACTTATGAACCACATATTAGCTATATCCTATTATTCGAATTAGGAGTTTGACGTAGTTAAACATAGGTACTCACTCCGCTTTCGGAGCAAACCCTATCTCCCAGCTCAGGCGTCGGTCATTCTGATCACGTAGCCGTAGTTGGAAATTATGAGGCGGTAAATAGCAATTAATAACATCTGTTGCCCTAAATAATTAATACTATAACTTCAACTGTATTTATGATAGAACCCATGTCCTTCTGCTTCCAAAATCGCGGATTTACTGTCAAACCAAGTTCAACTTTGGCTTTGATGTTTTTTTCGAACTTCTATAATTTATAGCTTGACAGCTGAAAGTCGAACTTCTGTGTGCTCTGAGAAATATATTTCTTCGATAAATAAAATATAATCTAGTCAAATTAGGATGTTACAAATTATGTCTCTAGCTACTTGTTACTAGAACCAAGTTGCTAAATACATGAAACCACCTCATAAGTTTAAGCCAATTTTATGTAACAAGGTTGACACCTGAGCTGGTACTTTCATCTTCAATCATTCGTGCTACATGAACAAAATATTAGATAATGCGAAAGAATCAGGTACGAGGACCTTCTCAGCGCAGTAGTCTGTGGGTATCGAACCCGGTAACTTCCAGATAGATAACATTTTACTGCACCAGGTATCCTCAGAATGCCTTAAAATTTCAATGGACGTATCGGTATATCCCACATTCTAGCTGTTTCCAAGGTTAAATACACTAATACACTCAAACCTATTTTTGTGCGGTCCAATATATATATATATATGCATATATGCAATGATTCTGGTTGTGATAGAGTTGTCGGGATTTTTAAAACAGAATTACAGCACTCTTCTTTGGTAGAGTCTAATGCTCGAAGTTACAAAACTGACACACGTAAAATGTCCTTCACAAAACATTTACAGGATTTCCATATAGAATCCATCCTCTAAAAATAGTAAAAGCAGGTAAGTTATTTCTAAAAGTTCCGAGTAACCTTGGTTTTAAAAATCTAGTATGTATATTTATACCATTTGACGAAATTGGAAGCATAATCGACCAAGTTTTCAAAAAAATTAGACAGTTTGATGGATTTAGTTCTTCCGATTTTGGCCACTTGCATTACAAATGTATTGTTACCACAGTTCAAACTAGATTGATATACAGAATTCTGTACGAGCATTCTTGTAAAACGCGCTCGTATGACTTCGTATAACTCTTTATATACAAGTGATGCACGTTTAACTTTTCTCATGAAAGGGAGTTTAAATTGAATATTAAGGGAAAACTATGTTATGAACGAAATTTATTCACAAATCACAAATTGAGATCATTTTAAATATAACGAAATAGAACACGAAACATAACGAAATGGAACACGAAATATAACGTGGGGAATGAACGCGTCATATGGAGGGGGTGGGGGGGAAACACGTGTTGTTCGAGGTACATGGAATATCGTTATATGAAAACGAGTTATATGTAAGTGTTATGGGGGGGGGGGGATTACTGTAGCTTTTTTTACATTTTTTAATTAAAAAGGCTTACGTTTCATTCGTTAAGTTCACTCGCTTTACTGATTTATCTTACCGGAGTGCCGCTATCCTAATTCTCTATTTCTGTGTCCGGATTTCTCTCGCTTTAAAAATCAATTATTAGTTATTTCGTTATTTTGTACGTTAGTTATTTTTACAGTTATTTTCTACGTGAGAATTTTTTTTTATACACTCTCTATTCACCTCATAAAAAGTTCTTTTTAATTGTGTTGCGAAGACTATTTTTTATAGCTATACTTGAAGTTTAGTGCGATTTTATTCATGCATTTTCTTATATGCAGTCCCTATCCCAAACTTAAAAATAGGTTTGAGTGTATTGTATTTTTCCAGTCTTGAATCGCCACCTGTTGTCATCTGTCCCGAAACAAAATAATAAAAAGAAAAAATTCTGATTTTTAACTTATCTGTATTGGAGACAAGACGATATTTTGGACTAAGCTAAGTGGGAAGTAAATTTTAAAAAATATATTTAAAAAATCATATTTTCAATTCACACATTTTCCCCGAAAGATAAGTACGACTCCCACCGTAAACCACACGACCGGTTTTTATAAAAAGTGATTGGGTTAAAATAAGTTATAAAATTCTTTCAATGTATTTAGCTTAAAATCAGAGGACGCTTCGATTTGATATGGTTTGTCTAAGTCTAATTAACGCGGGAATTAACGTAAAACACCTCTTAATACCCCGTTCGCACTGCTCTTTTTAAATCAATTTGAAATTAAATCTGATTTAATTTAAACACCATGCATTCGAAACTGATTTAAAAAATATTGGTTTTTGTTCAAAACCTTATTTATCGTTTGTTATTATAAATAATATGATATTTTCGATTTTTTTTTATAGTTGAGCATGTTTATTAAGTAATTACAGACAAAATTACATTAATTAAAATTATGATGTTTCAAATGAGGAATAAGAAATCAAAGTATATCATTGTCAAATCTATTTCTTCTCATAGTTAATATAATTTTTTTTTTATGTTTATTCAAGACTTATGCCAATATTTCAATGTTTTATTATTTTTTTTAATTTTACTTCTCTTGCATTTATTTTGATGGGTTTCAGATATTTCAACAAACGCTAACAACAAGACGGCAGAAAACAAGATGGAGCTGAAAACAGTTGAAACGTACTTAAATCAGTTCGGAAACATGATTGAAGTCACGACAAGTTGCCACTCCGAGCAAATTCTGTCGAGACTTAAACGCGTTTAAAACTGCGGTTCGAAAGGGGATATGAAACATAATCGAGACACTTGCCGTCTTCTTTTAAATTTTTATAATTTAATTTTCTTAATGTTATCAATCTTAAAGATGATCCTGAAGAAAGCAGAAATTGAATCTGGAAAGTCTCAGGTGAGAAACGAGTGAGATTTTCAGCTCTATAACTCCCAACAGGTTTCTGTGCAAAAATGAATGAGGGCGTTGGGGGCATTCACAGGTGCGTCGGAGTGAAGAGCTTCAAGACTCATTATTTTGACACTGGGATCCCCGCGTTTCTACATCTTAATCGCCAGCGGATTGGCAATACAGTTCTTTGTATTCTTACAATTCTTTGTATCTTCTTTTGCAGATGCACGCTTATTGTCCGGTGGACGTGTCGTACATCATTTGGTAGAAAGCAGATTCTCAGTTGAACCATCCATTCTCATGGTGCTATTGAATATCTGAAGTCAGACTTAACCCTAATTGCAGCCCTTGGTGAAAACTGATTGTTTAGGGAACACCTTCTGCTTTATAACAATAAGAAAGAAAATCATGAATAGAAATTCAAGGGAAACAAAGAATTAGAAGTTGGACAGCAATACGAATTTAATTTTGAAAAAAAAAAAAAATCATATCCTTGTTGATATTAGGGCAAAAAATACAGTTAAATTTTCGCAATTACGATCACTCAATTAAGCCAATCAGAAGACCGTATTTTTGTGAGTGCATGATATTTTGCTGTATGTAAAAATACTGGCTTTTGATTGATTAAATTTGGAAAATTTAACGGAATTCTGCACTGGATGCCACAGATTACCAAAATATAGATTTTTTGTTTTCATACAAAATATTAGTAAAGAAGCTAAGGTGAAACTAATGAATTTCAACACCATTCTGGTATTTCTTTAAAATCAGTTTGTTGAAGAAGGAAACATAAAATAAACTTTCGATTTGATATGAGGGGGGGGGGTTCTCTGATGTGGGGGCGTTACACAACTGCCCCGTATACTTCTGCCTATGTCAGGCTCTGTTTAAAGGTGACTATTGTATCTCCTTAACAGATGATTTCTAGGAAAATCGATATACAGACACACACACACACGCATATATATATATATATATAAGATATACAAATAAGAATCGAATTTTTTTGTATACTATTTTATAACTGTTGAAATGTTTTAATTATTTTTAATTTATTTTTTAAAAAAAATTTATGAAAACTAACACGTAAAAAATATTTTCGATTAATTAAGAATTTAGAAAATAACTAGCACACACATCACACAATATTATTTATTAATTTCAGAATACAGTAATTCCTAAATATTTGTGGAATTAGTATAACTTAATTTAAAATGAACACACTTAAATTATATTTGAATGATTGATGTTGTATAATAGCCGGCAATAAGGATTTCAGTCTTTCAAAATTACAAGGGGGGGGGGACGCGAAGGCACTTATATAGAGTGGCATCCACCAGGTGTACCATCATAACTCCGAAAATTTGTTTTCGTGATTTAGAAGCAGACACCAAGCAGTGGACCCTAGACTCAGCCTGCCACCCCCACAGGTATCATTTCACATCAAGGATATTTCGACCATGACCAAAATGTGTCTCAGCCGCTATTAGAGAAGACGACGAATCTTTGATTGAGTCGGTATTTGAACTCACAACCTTCCGAAAACGAGAAAGAACGCCCTAACCTACCAGGCCATCGAGATATCTTTTTGAACAAGTGAAACTCTCTATAACACATGTATTACCTAAGAAACAATAAAATTATTTATAAGTGAATTTGTAGATTCCTTTTTTTAAAAAATCAGTCAAAATTTGGCTTATTAAATAAAATATTATTAATTAGAATTTAGACGTAGCGGATAACGAGTAAAACAGATATTCGAGAATTTGCGGAGTTAAACTGAATCTTAAGAAACCCAAATTCATGTACCTTGCCATCATTTAAGCTCTTGGCACATTTTATTCAAGTAGCAGCGCTGTGTTCTTTGTGTGGAAGATTCTCGTTTGGTGCCAGCAAGCGTTGAACAACCAAATTTCCTACTTTTAGTGCTACGTTTGTGAGTGCTTGGGAGATTTCTTGCTTTTCTCCTTTGCAGCACGAGAATAAGATTCAATTCTTTAAATAAAATTCTTCTGATGTCGTGTGCGGTCAATGCGGTCGTGTACCCCTCCACAAGTTATGTATATGGCTGTTATATTACTTATAATACAGTTTCAGATCTTCCAAATTCTTTAAAACATAGAATAGAAACATAAGTCCTTGGTGTTATTCATAGCCTTGATGCTCTTGAGTTAAAGATTTTTATCGGATAATTTTAATAAAAGAAAACTTCATGAATTGGGTTAAATCGAAAACAAATATCCTTTTGAAAACTATTTTCTATACTTGTAGCTGAATGCGTTACTCTCTGACCTCCAGTTCAGCAGTTCGCGAATTCGATTCCCTACTCGAATGATATTTTTTCTATGGTTTGTAATCCAATTAATTTAAACTATAGGTCCCGTCTAATTAGGTGCCGTGTGAAAAATGTGACCACAGAACGAATATCAATTGAGACACACTTAAAATTTTATCAAAAATATAAGTAGTGCTTAGAATTTAATTTAAAAATAATTAAAATTATTTGATTTAATGTGAATTACATTTCATGAAAGAATATTTCTGTAAGTGATTCGTATGCATAATCACCAAACATTTTGGGGAAACGTGAATGCACAGATTAGGGACACATTTTTGTCAATTTCATATGCGAAACCTATGTCTAAAAAAAAAAAACAATTTGTTTTGAGCGAATGTAACGAAACACATTTAAATATTTAGTAATCGAACTTTGTGATGGTAAGTTAATAAACATGGCCTAAATTATAATCATAAGTACAGTTTAAATACAATGTGCATTACTAAAATTTAAATTATTATATCATTATTAAAATATAATTAAAAAATAACAATAGCATACTCTTTCACAAATAACTTGATTAGAGAACAATAAAATATTTCTCAATTAAAGTTTATGATATCCTTTTCATTGAAGAATGGAAGGTATGCCCTAATATTTTGGTTTTCAAATATTTCTCAAAATTTCGGGTTACTGATGGAGTTTTCAGAGTAAAATCACATTTAAAATATGTGATTCTTGTGTTGTAATAAAAAAGTAGTAACACTCGGTGAATTTTTTTTTTTTTTTTTTGTATTATATTTAGACTATTCTCTCTCTCGCTATAGTTTATTATTAACCATTAATGGTTGTTTCTTTAGTTCCAGTTAAGATCTTGAGTACGCCACTTTATTAAGATTCTCATTAGTTTAAAATATCCATGACGTCAGATAACGTTTAATCTAAGTCACATCATATTGAGATAACGCCGTAATTTTTTATTTAAGAAGCAAAGCATCCGTTTAAGAAACCGTTTCCCATGGATTCAAGCCATTAACACGTTGACACTAGAACAGCAGAAAAAGCAAAATGAACAAGATATGACAAAAAATCCTCTTTGTAATTAGTAGTTTAAATCGGCTAGGACAATTTAAAGTTTTAAAAAATTTTGTTAAAAAAAATAGAATTTTAAATTAATAATTGCAATATTTGTAAACAATCTCTTGAATCTTAAGACTGTTGCCTTTTTTACGCCAATATTTTTTTTTTTTTTCTTTTGGAGTTTAGTTGCCATGTTGATTTCGGACGTTTTCGCGTACTGTATTTGCCATCACCCTTTGTCGTACAGCTTTAGCAGGCCCTCATAATTGGTACCCTGTATTTCCCCAGTGGTACCCTGTATTTTCCCAGATAGTAAATGAATCAGGTCAATTCCAGGAAATAAGTGTTCTGATAAATTCATGAGTGGTAGTGTAGCCTATCTTTTCATACCTGTCTCATGATATGTTAATCTATAGTATAATAACTGCATTTTATTAAGAATGGTAGTACTGTCTTAGCAAGAATCATGATTCTTTAATCTATTGTGAAATAGTTTGTACACCCATTATTTTATCCATTTATACAAAGAGTTGATGTATTCAGAAACTTCAAATTCCACATGCTACATCCTGTATCGATGTATGTTTAGAGTTGCTTCTTAGGCCGTAAAAGGCAATAAATCAATCATTCGTCATGTTGCTCACTCCCAAAACCACAAGATAAGATACCAGATGTTGGGGAACCGCTGCGCCCCCCCCCCCGACGCAAGATACCATGTTTTCTGCTTGTGGGAAAATAGGATGCTCTCTCCCTGCATACTGCCCTTTTGTCCACAAGCTCTCTCTACTGGAAAATCCATGCTACCCTTACTGAACACCTCATGGCCATTGAAGAGTGGCTTAAGAAGTGGAAAATTAAAATAAATCCACTGCTGTCATTTTTACTACGAAACGTACTCTACCCCCCCCCCCAAGATTCAACTTAGCTGTTTTTCGGTCCCCTGGTCAAATAAAGTCGAGTACCTCGGTCTTACGTTAGATAAAAAAAACTTACCTGGAAAGCCCATATTAATAAAATCAAGAATAAATTTATTTCTGCCAAAACTTCACTCTACCCCTTAATTGCCTACAAATCGAAGCTCTCCATGTCTAACAAGCTATTGATTTATAAATCATACCTTCGCCCTATTATCACCTATGCAGACCCAATCTAGGGTGGTGTTGCGGAAACGAACCTGAAACCTCTTGAGGGTCAGCAAAGTAAATTTCTTATACTGATCACTCAATCAGACTTCTACGTCAGAAACGAACCCATTAGAAACAATTTGGGTGTCCTTCCCCTATCAAGATACGTTTAACTCCTTGCTTTTCGCTTCTACAACAGACTTTATGAAACTGATAACTCTGAAATTCAAGCAATTGAAAACTACACTCCCTATGAACTTTCCTATTTCCACAGACCAAGGGCGGTTCTGCGGGGGGGGGGGCACATTCAAATTTATCTATTCACCTCCCAAAAAGTAGAATTAAATAATTTCTTCTTATACTTAAAAAAATATATAAATATATAAAAAAGGGAAACAAAATTTTTTGCATTTATATATATATGCATATATAATAGAATAAAAAAATATTTTTGTCTTTATATAGTTATATTAATACTATGTATGTAAACTGTAATTTAAAAATATTTTCTTGCACTTGTTTGTAATGTGTATTTAAATTTTTCTTTTTTATGTGTATTCATTCTCATGCAAAGAACTCTCGTTGGGAGCACTTTAACCTAAGCAAAATATTTTCTTAAATTTTTCGTTTAAATAATCTTATGTTTTGAAATCATTATGTTAATCTCAACTAAAGTTAGGTGTAGAAAAATTTCTTGGGAATAGAAGGTACATGGCCTTTTAGGCTAGGAACCTAACAAACACTAGATCCATTCTCTCTCCCTGTACGAAGGGTCACCACCTACTAATATAGTGAAATTTTAAATTTTACCTTCAAAATCCGCTTAAATATCCTTCAAAATTTTATTTTCTCCCTCGTTTTTTATTTTAATATGAACTTTATTTAATTTCATATTTTTTAAAATTAAATCTGGATTAATGTATTTTGTGAAAGTACACTTTAAGTTATTTGGCATTTTTTTATTGATATTTTAAGAAAAGAATTTCCATAAAATATTCTAGAAAAAATGTTCCGTTTTTTTTCTTCTTTTGTATAAGCTGCTGATTGTTACGTTCTGTTCCAACACAAAATCGAATCTTTCTCTCTCAAAACAGAAAGTGTACAACTCCTGTTATTCCTGTAAAAAAGTGTACAACTCCTATTTTAAACTTCTTAAGTTGTCTGGTTAAAGGGAATGATTTGTTTCTCTTAGAATGCAATTTATTTTTTTTATCAGTACTTATTTTTAGCATTACGTAAGGTAATCGTGCAAGTAGTTAAGTGTTTTTACTTTTTTTTTTATTTTTGATAATACAGTTGTTGGTCAGTGGGGTGGTTAAAGGGTTGTTTATTCTTATATAGAGCAATAAAATATTAATTTGTACGTATTTATAAATACTACTAATCGAATTATTAATCGGTGTTGTTGTCCGTTTATCTCACAGAGCAGGATTTTCGTATTCTTATTTATAAATATTCATTACTATTCTTTGGGTAATCAAAATAATAGTCAGTATTTTAGGTTTGGTTGTTGAGTTATTTCTAAATATAGTTATCTGATTTTCCTTCAGCATGAGTAATACATATATGTTATTACTTATATATGTATTACTTATGCTGAAGTATACACAGGAAACTAAGTATACAGAGGAAAAATTGCGAATATAGATACAGTATGACAGTGCCGTATAGTTATGAAATTCGCATACCGAAAAGACATAGTTTTAGATGAATAAATTTAAGAATTTCACATTCCTGAGTTTGTAGATAAATAGACTTTTTTTTCTCTATTAGTTTACTCATTGAATTAGAAACCACCTTGCAGCAAAGTATTTATATAATAGTGAGATAAAAACTTCAAAACTGAAGTAAATTTGTAAGAAATGAGGCAAAACATGTCATTTAAACATTATTTTAGTAGAAAAATTACAAATTCAAGAATGAAAAACATTATAGTAGATGCTTGTAACAAATATCGCTCATATTTTATTCAAGAAACATGGTAATGAATATTTTGCAGATTTTTATTTTGATATATATTTAAAGCTATTTTTCAACTGAAAATTTATGTCAAGCAGATTAAAACTTTTAGCATGACAATGAATCGCCATATTTTTGTAAAATGTGAAACATATCTCTAAGATTCCTTTATCATCGAAAATAATTCATTATTTTTACGAATAGAAAATATAGTTAATCTGAATAATTTCTTTTTTTTCATATTTTCATTTGGATTTAAACAAACATTTATTCAATGATGGGATAAAGAGATATTTTAGGATGCTATCAAGTATTCTAAAGCTAGGCGCCTCACCAAATGAAATAAAGTCTCTCTTAAGAATTAAATCATAACCGCTGAAAAATATTTTTTGAAATTTTACCATTTAAGAATTTTGATTTAAAAGTGTTTTCAAGTGCGTTGTGTAAAATAATTAACATATCTTAAAATAAATTTTTTTAAAATTTTAAATATTCTAGAATATTAATAATAATCAATGCTGCCCATAATTTATATTTCTCTAAGTTCATACATTTCATTCGTTATACTTAAATTAGTTGCTCTAATTAATCAACACTGATTCCAATATATCGCTATTATTTATATAAAACTTTACTCCGAAAAACCTTTTCCTTTTATAGAAAATCATAGGTACTAATATAACTTTCAGCTTACATTTTGGGAAACTTCTTTTTAACAACTTTAGATAGACCACATTTATTATGAGTTGATTAAAAATATTCACACAGGTTCGATCCTCGGCCTGGTCCTTCAGTGGGCCGAAGCATGCTTAGAAACTAAACACTTGGAGAATGATCCGAGACACAAGCTTCGCACCCTCGGTCAAGAAAACAGATATGAGCTCTGTGTAGTCTTTTCTCCATGTCGGGACACACGTTTTAGATAGTCTTTTTTATAAATAATTATAAAAAAGTCGTTGATAATAATAATATTATTAACGATATAAATATACTAACCACGTTACTATTATAGAATTTTTAGAATGTATATGATTTCGCATAAAAATTTCATTTTTCCTGCGTATTAAGTGATAAACCTTAATTTGAATTACTTCTTAAGATGCTGTGAGAGTTATGCGGCTTTATACATAAAGATCAAGGAGAAATTGTGCCTATTTTCCAATTACAAAAATAAAAATCAATAAATACATAACTCATATTCTGCACAGTCAATTTGGTATAAATGCATGCGATTCACATTTACTTTTAGTAAAATAAATATGATAGTGCAAATACAATTATTTTAGCATTAATGGATATTGTTATGTGTATACATTATAGATTTTCCCCAAATGGATGCATATACATATATTTTTGCATAAATGAATGCAAATATGGGGATACAATTATTTTGCACAAATGGGTGAAAGCATGCATACACAATTATTTTGCACAAATGGGTATGCAGACGTAATTAATTTGCACAAATAGATGATGTGTGCACTTAGCACAAATAGTCGTAAATATGCATATACAATTATTTTAGCACAAATGAATGCGAATATGCAATATTTTTTATACAAATTGTTGCGCGATGAAGCAATGTCAATTATTTTTGAATAAAAGTATTAATAAATTCATCTATTCACTTTAAACAAGTAGTAAACACATGTTAATAAATAGAGAAATTGTATTAAATGAATTTGTTTTCATGTAATCCACGAAATAAAATAATTTCCGCAATGAAATGTACACAACAACTGTTTCTAAGTAAGAATTTTATTTCTGGTATTATCTTCTTTAGTGCGTGTTTAAGAAATATCTCTCTTTCACTTTCTAGTACTTTATTTATAAAGGGAATAGTTTGGTAAAAAAAAATAATAATTTTAAGATCTGATATTTATTTCTTCCTTTTGCGAACTTTCGATTTTATGAACTAGTTTAGTAGTACCTTCCAGTTCATGAAAACGAGTGCCTAATGGTTTTAACTGCACGCTTAAAACAGCTGCTAAATTTTTTTAAATGTTTCTTTTGTTTTTTGCTTATCTTTTGACATCGTTCAGAAAAAAAAAAACTTAAATTTTATTAACAGGTATATCAAATTATTAATGGTCATATAGTTTAAAAATAATTCTTGTTTCGTTAAAAAAAAAAAAATGAGTTTTTTTATGTATACCTGTATCTAAAATTATTCTAAGATCTCTGTGAGAATCCTACATTTTTCCTCAGACGAAATATTTCATAAAATATTTTTTGCAATTAATAATTTATTTTTGTTATGAAATACACCCATAAGTCCTTGTGTGTGTGTCAATGGTATTGTTAAATTAAATATGTATCTTATCAATAATTAATTTTAATGACTTTAAAATAGTTTTTATCGAAAATCGCAAAGGCGATTTAGACTATAGGATGGTAGATTACATGTTCACCTACCGACTAGTATAAGAAGTTTTATGGGGGTTGTCACAACATGGTGGTTTTGTAAGTCAGAGAAGATTCGAAATGTGTGTCTTGTCTTGAGGAATATATTTTTCGGTGACGTCATACTATATAATGTAAGTGAGTCGCATTTCTTTTCTTTAATTATTATATTTAATAATATTTTATAATTGCATGAATATTTCACCAAAATAAGCAAACACACAATACAAATTTTCTAAAACATTATTCAATGTAACTTGCCGAAATGCATTTAAATATTGCATTGCGAAATAAATCAAGAATATCATACACTGAAGCATAAAAAATTTACTTATGAATGAATCAATGATTTAAAATAACAGGAAATTGCGTGAAATGCCATTTCACATGTATTCTTCAAATAGTTATTTCAATCAGTTAAAAAATTGAAGAAAGAGTTGACGTTAGGAAATAGTAACAGGTTTAGAGTGTTAAACATATAATATTAAAAAAAAAAAAATTTAAAAAAAAATAAAGTATTTTCGGAAAATTCAGTTTAAATTTCTAAATAAATATCCAAAACTCTCACATATTTTTTGGAATTTATCCTTATTAATATTTTGAAAATGTTAAAAATATTAGCATCAATAAGTCTGAATAAATGTTAAAGCACAACGTTTAAGTTGAAAAATTATTAATTTCCCAAACCAAGAAAGCAGCATTCAATATAATAAACTTATTACTCTGAAAAATTTAAAATATAAGCATCAGCTGGCAGTAAAATGTCTTTTTTTTTAAACATAGCATTTAAGTTGCAAAAGTATCTTCCCAAACCATGAACACATTGTTATTTACAAATACATGTTGAGGGACTAATAAATTTGTCCTTTAAAAAATTAATTTATGGTTAAGGGAAGGAAGCTTTATTGATATACAATTTAGGGACTCTTTTACATATTTAAATTTATTCTGACAAAATGTGTGTATATATAGTATATTTCGAAAAAAAAAATTATAAATTGATGTAAAAATATTTAAAATGTCAACAACCACCATATTTTTTAAGCCAATGCCCACATATCTTCTAATATGTTAAATTTTATTTCCAAATATTTAAAAAAAAGTATTTGGAAACAACATAAGTCGTGTTATTTCTACTGCCATAATTTTTGTTGTGAAACAGGAAAAATGTATTATGTATTAATAGAATACACTTTTCATAATGTATTATATATTAAAGAAAGAATTTCTCAAATTTTCACAGTTATCTTTACATTCTATACGATTCCAAATTTAATTTACTCTTATTCTCTAATATTGGTTTAAATGTATAAGAACTAGATCCAAGAAACTTGATTCTTATTTAACATTACAAGAGAAATTTTACTTGTTATCACTTAGAAACAATAAAAATAATCGATTTTATCATTTGTCTTTGATAGATATACTTTCTATTTTAAAATTAGCTTGAAATTATATAATTCATCGATAAAAGTTTGTGAAACTACGATATTTGTGTTTTTTCAAATGTTCTATGAACCAAGTTCTGGAAAAACGATACTTTTGATTACCTTAAAAAATAAATAAATAAAATCTTATTATATGTATTATATTAAAAATAATATTTCGCAGTATTTTATTTTCTTTAACTATTTAATTTTCGGAATATTTTTCCTAATATCACATTTTAAGTGAGACATAATTTACAAGTGAGAGCCCCAATTCATAACCTATAAAAATATCTACCGACTAGATTATAACATAAACTGTATCAATCTTTTGATATTTGTATCATTATTGAAAATCTGTTGTAGTGGAAATTCTATACATAAAAACAGATTTTTAATTAATTTTTTCCCATTTTTCTCAGGATGAATTGCCAATTTTTATTAACAATCCACGCTTGGAAGTAACTAAATTTGCAAAAATGACATTTGATAAATATATATATATATATATATATATATATATATATATATATATATTGATTAGTTCTTACCTGAACATTTAATTCAAACGTATTTATGCGGAAGTATTTCTTAAAGAGCAATTAGGATGTAATTAAAAAGTAAAGAGTATAATTTCTTATATTTGAAAAGAAACTGTCAAATAAGATATAAATACAAGAAAAGTTCAGAAATTCACATCAAATAATAACTGAAGAAAATAATCATTTGGGGTGAATAAAGCAGTAATTTAAATGAATTTTTTTTATCGAATGTACAAATGCATTCAATAAATAATGTTCCAAAATGCCAATTAAATAATTATCAAAAATAAATAAATAAATAAAATAAAAAGAAATCATTTAATGTGTACATCTCAACTTTTTCTAGGCTTTAGTTATTTATTTAAACGAATGATCTAGAAGCAACTTAAGGGGTGGGATTAATAACAGGCTAAAAGGCGTTGCACTGTTAGGGTTGCAATAGATTCAAGAATCTCGCCAAAAATTTTAACGTTGGCCTGATCTGAAAAATTTTATGAATAATCTAAAACTAGACTTCAGTAAAATTACTTTACCTAAAAGTTAAAAACTAATTTAATAAAAGTTTAAAGTTAATTTAATAAAATAGAAACATTTCCAAAAATTATTTTATCATAACAATTGAAATATTCAATCCTTTCTTATATAATTAATTTAAATTAAATGTATTTATTTTCTGCTATGGCACATTATTTTAATAAAACTTTTCCTCTTATGATGTTAATTATTTTTTATTACTCCAAATTTTGATTCAGGAACAATTTTCAACTTGACATTCCATAAGATTTTTTTTCTTTAGTTTTAAATTTAATTGGAGAAAACTTTCATAATTTCAACGAAATTTGTTTAAGCAAACATTAAAATTGCAAAATCAATCTTCACATGGTACTGCACCTACAAATTAAGAAATATTTTTATAGAAATCAAAAAATATCACTGTATTGTAATTTTAACACACGATTTAAATGTAAAGAAAATTCTTCACTGAAAAATTCCAAAATGATATAAGAATAAGATTTTGGCAAATAACTATCTAAATTTATTTGCTTAAAATTTTAAGAAAACAATAAAATCTAGTTTATAATTGCATTTTTGATTAATTAAGAATATAGGGCGTACGTAGTTTCATGCATTAATAACGCTAACTTATGAAATTATTTGCTTAGGGTAAAATAAAATTATTAAATATTTATTAATATTTATTATTGTATTCACATAACTTAAAAGCTATTTAATTTCTCGATATTTAAGTGAATTATTTATGTACTGCATATTATACTATTAAAAAAATGTAAGCGATTTTTAACACTGGATGAGCGTTGTTTTATTCATTAACGATTAAAAAAAAAAAAAAAAAAAAAAAAACCTATGGCATTTAATTGGAAGAAAGTTTTTATTCCGATTAAATTCAATTTTCTTCCACCTCCCTTTTTTTTTATTAAATCTTAGTGTCTTAAGTTAATTAAAGGATTAACGTTAATCATTTTCTTTTTAAATTAATAATAATTCTTTGTGGGTTTTAGGAAGCAAAATTTGGAAATTCCCTCCATTATAGTGAAATTTCATAAATTATTTTTCTAATATTGTAATTTTTAATCTTTTTTGTTTCTTATAATTATTATCTGAAATGAAAGTGATGTAATTAGCAAAATATTTAATGAATATATTATCTGTATCTGAATGCAAAGTTTTTAGAGACATCTATAGAACTATACATTTATTTAAGATTAATAAACAACTTATATACACAGTAAAATTAATATGGAATCCTTAAGCTTATAATTTGAAATTTGATAATATGGTGGTATACGAATAAAACACTAAATTTGCTCGACTAATTAAACATAATGCTCGATCTAATTATTCATTTTTGAAACATTTCTATAAAACTTTACTTTTCTTTCATAAATTTAATATTATGGATTATTTCAAAAATAACATTATGATAATATATATAATAAAATATTATGCATTCTTAATTTTATTGAGAATTTTTAACATTGTTAAAAATAGAAATAAAAAAGTAAAATAGATTCGTGAATACTTCAGAATTTAATATTCTCATGAAATTAGCGCCAAATAGTACGATACATTCTTAGATATAGCAACCCTGATAATACTATCGATGAGGAGCTTAGCCAATCGCTTTGAGTCTATTAGTAACTGGTCTTGCAACTTTGCGTGCATAAAAGAGCTCGCCTCTCCCTAACAGCTCAGAAGTTTTCTAAATTTAGATTTGCTCTCTCTTCCAAGTGTTGTCTCTAGCAACGTGATTTGAGCCGTTTCTTGTTGTTTTCGGATCAGCCGCCGTGAGAAGCTCCTTGTTAAACACGTGGTTATTTTGTGTTTAGAGATTACGAAGGATATATTCTTATTCGTAAATCATTAAAGTTGGTAAGAACTTCTCTATTACTATAATTTATTCTGTGTATTAAACTATATTTATAGAAAAGGAATATTTTATGTATTAAAATATTATGACGTGTCATCTTTTTTAAAAATTGTACTTTTAAATTAACTTTTGCTTTTATAACTTAATAATTAGAAGTAATGTTAAAATTTCTTTAAATATTTAAAAAAATTAGACTTATTATTTGATTAAAGGAGACGTGTTTCAGGCCGGACCACGTGTTTTCACCGGTAAAAAATTATACCAGTTAGAAAATTCTGTTGTTTTTCATTATTTACAATGTGAAATTATTGTTAATAATTAATAATGTATAGTTTTTTTTAAAGAGTTAGTTTTTTTCTAACTTATTTTTAAGTAAAATGCTTATTTATAGGCTGCACAATGTTCATATCGGTAATGAGTGAAATATTATGAACTAAAGAATATTGTAATAATTACCTTAAAAAAAAAAAAAAAAAAAAAAAAAAAAAAATTTTTATTTGTTACTAACGACAAATTTGTTAATAACAAGGGATGAACTTTTTGAAGTATTTAACTAAGCAAATAAGTGAGTTGATAAAAGGAACAAATATAATATGAATAAATGCAGATATTTAATAATGCAGATATTTGAGTATTATAAAAATTTCTCATTTTTATAAGTTTTATAAGTTGACTGAAAATGTAGACTTTAAAGAATTTGAACTAACATTTCTAAATTTGTAAGTTGTCTAAGTCCTAATACAAATATCTTAGTATAAAAATAACTTTATTAAACTATTCAATTTAATATTTTTAAATATAAGTTATTGTCTAAGTTTTTGATAATTGTCTTACATTTTAAGTTTTATCCTAAGTATTCTGTTAATAATGTAAAATTTTTGCTCTATGGATGATTTTAATCTAAAATGGTTGTGTATTTAAAATGTTTATACATCTTTTATTTGCATAGATTTTTATAGTTGTATTATAGCATTGTATTTGCTGAAATAGGTTCAGTTTCAGAAATTTTTAAAATAATTTTTGATATAGTAGTAGGTGATATAGTAGTAGTTGCATTTAGAAATATCCAACCTTTATATATGAATTCAGTGTTTGTTATTCCTGAATGAGAATTTTATTAAAACCTTAATGAATTTTATATTAAAGTAACTTATAAACATTTAATTATCTTTAATTTAAGTGGGATTATAAATAAAATTATAAATTTCATTATTGAATAAATAACAATTTCATTAATTATATTATTATATATTTTTTGGGTATAATATTTTTGCACTTTAAAGTTTTTTTTTATGTTTTTACTCTTTTTTATATTTAAATGCTTTATATTAAACTATTTTATATTTGATGCATATGTTGTAAAATTCCTTATGCTAATTTCTGAACTTCGGTGACAAAAGAAATTTTGCCTAAGTGACAACTGTGTAATTTCTCAGTAAAATTTATATATCAAAATAATTAATCTAAACCTGATAAATAAAAATCATAAATATTAAGATTTTAAATATAAAAGCATAATTGTTAAAACAAATAAGAAAAACAACTTAATGAATTGTAATGTTAACACGAGAACACATTTACAATAAAATAAGATATAAAGTGTTTATTAATAACTTAAAAAAGAAAAGTTAGGAACAGTATTTTTTCAAATATAAACTATTTAAATAAAACTTTTAAAAAAGTTTTAATATAAGTAATACATTACGTTTCATGGAAGGATATATTAACATAATATTATGGAGTAATTTAAAAGAATAAATTGGTTAAAGAAATCTATAACCTGTAATTAAAGTATCTAAAAATTGTAAAATCTAAAAAATGAGATAAAATTTCTTGAAAAATTTGAAAAATGAAATGTTCCAGGTGATGTAATGTAATTACTAATTTTTTCCAAAATCGGAATTTCCTTTGTAATTAGAGAAAGAAAATTCTGTTTTGGATGTGATGTTCTAAAAATCTAGGTGGTCAGATAAACAAGGATACTGGCAAAAAAGTCACTAAATTCAGAAATTGTCATGGTGGATTCTATGGCAGCTGTGTTATAAATTATCTGAATAATTTATTTTTTAATATTTGCTGATAAATTTAATTGTAAGATTATATATTCCATTCATTTAATTACTTAGTGTTTTAGTTCATTAATGAGAAAGCTAGCTAATTTTCTCTGTTGATATCAAATGTTTGCTAATTTTTTAAGTCTTCTATTATTTTATTTATCTAATGCTTTTTTTATGTCCTTAGGATTGAGATTTTGTAAAAGAAAAAAAAAATACAAATAGGGTTATTGATATTCTAAAAAATAATGTAGAATTTTTTAATTTCCCTTTTTAATTAAATATCTGAGTCATAAGTTGTTAAAATTAAAAATTATTTAGAGCAACATATACTTTCATATGAATATTTAACAAATTTGATATGCATAATGTCAGAATTGTTTGTTACTTTTAACATACAGATATAATGAGTTATGATTAATTCTGCAGTAAGATCATTAGAAATTTTCTGAACAAACAAGTGAGATCTAAACTGGTACCCAAATGATTAGTTTTATTATCTATAATTCAACAGTTAGCAACTTCAAACCCATCATGTGTTTTGATTATTGGATTGTGGTTTGGTATTAATTTTAAACAGTGAATCCTAGTATGACTAGCTTTCGTGTCCAAAAAAAGCTTAATATAGCATAAACCAAGCAGAAAACACTTGATTTAAAGTATATTTTTCATTGTTATGTGAAACTTAAGTTTGTAGCTAACTTATAAAAGGTATAATGTTTCATAATTAAAAATAGTAATAGGCTTTTCTCCTGGCTATAAGAAAGAAATACTGTATAGAAATATTCTGATGTTTGCTGTTTAACATATTGATTACATTTTACATTAATGTTTTTTCTCTGTGAACTGTGTATATGTGATGAGATGGTATAAAAATACATTTTCTGTAGAAAGATTTTTGTGTTTATTTAAAAATCGAATAGCTAGTAATATTTAAACTAGTGAACAGCGATTTTTTTAAATTTAAAATAATTATAACAGAAGCTAGTAAGAAAGAAAATTGCTTGTGCGAAATGGTTATTTATATCTAATTTAAAATGATGTATGATAAATTATAAATTTTTTAGCAACATTGGCTTTTTATTAAAAATTATCAGTTTATATATTTTGAGTTAAAAAATATTACTGATTTTATTAGAACAGCATAAGTTGTTAAGCATCACAATCACTTTTCCTTTTCAGGAGTTAACCTTTATATGCCATTACCTTTTTAATAAGCTTAATTACCTTTTGAGTACAAAAATTCTTTTCTTGGAATAAAAAACTGCTTGCATTTTTTCTAGGTATATAAGATGTGAAAACACAATACCATTTGTAAGATTTACATAGTTTGACCCCTTTTCATATTGTTTGACACAGCTCTCAACTGTTTGTATAATTGTTTGTTAATATTTACCTTCATGTGTGCATAAATTTGTATATGCATGTTTTCATTTTTTAATGATTGCTTCATGGAAACTAAAATTAATAAAATCTTTTTAATATTTTCAATTAAAGATTAAATAAAAATTCTTAGATATGTAGTATTACTCAAATTATTTCAAATCTAAGGGTCTTGAATTAATGAACATATTTTAACTTTTCTGTAGAATTTTTTTTGATATATATAGATGTAGAAAATGATTTTTTGTCTTGTGTTAAGAATTTTCAGAACAAGATTTATTCGATTTAAATATGTTATTTTAAAAAAATATAATTATTAAATTTTTATATATTAGAATATAAAATAATTGTTTAAAATAAACAATATGGTAACAAACAAAATATACAATAGTATGAGGTCTTTTGACTTCATTTTTTGGTAACATTCATTGAGATTGTTTTAGTATTAAGTTTGTATCTTGGTGTAAATAAATCTTTAACTAATATACCATATAGTTACCCTGACTTTGAGTTTGTTTTTTTTTTTACTCAAGCAGATAATACAATTTTCTTGCAGAAAAAATAGCTAGTAATATAAATATTGTAATAATATCCTATTTTATACTAAGTAATAATTTTATGAGATCAATAATTAGGGTATTGAAATAATCATTGCCTAATTTGGAACCCTGTATTTAATTTTGAACTACATTTTACTTCTGTAATTTCTAAGTTATTTTCATTCTTTTTTATAAACTAAACAGGTTTTTCACTATCTGAATTTTGTAATAATTAATGCAGATTAAAATAACAAAATTTAATTAACATTCTTTTATTTCTGTTAGTGAATGTTTTGTTTTCCTAACTTTAATTATTGAGGGAAAATTTGTTTGGAGTATATGATTATTATATTTTAAATTTTAATGACATAATCAACCATATATTGAATACACCATTCTATGTTTAAAAGGTAAATGTTACAGATTTTTTTATTAAGAAGATGAGAATAATTAGGTAGATGTGAGGACCATTTTGCAACAAGAATTTCTGGTTAGATTCAAAGATATCTTTTAAATCTGAATAATTTTTTTTTAAAGATAATTATCTGTAAAACAAACATATTAGTAGTTTGTTTTAAAAATAATTTTATAATAAAAAAATTACACATTTTATAATAAAATTAATTTCTGTAAATTTTACTATAAAATGTGTAATTTTTTAAATGTGTAATTCATCATAAATTTAAAAAATTTGTTTTAAAGATATTATAAAATATTTATTACAGAATTTTTATTTCCTAAAATATTATCCTATCCATATGTCATATAAAAAATTATAATGAAATATATAAAAATGACTTTTAAAGCAAGTTAGAGATATATATTGTAATTTTATTTTATTTAAGAGAATTTCTAATCATTATAGAATAGTACTAATTAATATTATTGATATAGTTTAATTTCAATATTATATTTCTGTAAAAAGAAATGATGGTCAAAATATAAGTAACTTTAATGACTTCAATTTAGATGACCATGCAGTATTGCCTTAAAATTATATTTTTGTTTTGTTAGTAATATTTTAAATGCATATTAAAAAATTAAACTGATAATGAAATGTAACATGCAGTAAATTTATTCTGTATTTTTTTCTCTAATGTACAAAAATAAAACAAATGAATTTGTGTGATTAAAATGGATATTACTAATTATGAAAAAAATGGATGTTTGTACATGACAGTGTATGTCAATAAACAAAACAAACTTAATTTTCATTATCTAGAATTCTCTTATCTGTTTAAGTGGAATGCATGCTTCTTAAAACGTAAGATGTCTTGTGAGTTGGTATCTGAACACAGTGATTAAATGTGTGCTGTATATAATTTGTTTTGTTGTAAGAACTTTAGTTTCATTGAAGTAAATTATAAAAAGACAATTGCTCATTTAATTCATTATAAGATATTAAAAAAGTGAGACAAAAATATAAATAGATGTTTCTTTCATGCCAGTATCAGAAATGTGTATGATTTTAAATTTTTGGTGAATGAACCTTGCTTAGTAGTGTTCTGTTTAAGGATTAATGTCTGTTTTGTGGTGCTGCCAGTCTGAGTACAAAGCCTTTCTTTAAGCCTCTTTCATACTCTAATCTGATTATTTCTCTGGGTTCCTGTGTGGACATAACCTGAAAATTTGAATTTTTGCTTTATTTGCAAGTTGATGAGACTATTGTATTTCTTCGATTAAATGGAATGTAATGTCTCTTAAATTGTTTCATAAAAAATCAAATTTAAATTTACTTCATGGATTGTATCTGATTATTTTCATGAAAGTTGACTCCATGCAGTCACTTTTGCATTGATAGTTACCTGGAGCATTAAAATTTTGCTGCAAAAACTGCGTCTAGATAACATATAGTTCTTGTATATTTATTGTGTAACTTACTTCAGATGACTGGAAAGATGTTAGGTGTGTTTTCAGATTATATGCCATAAGCTAATTAACATTGTTTAGTGCAGGATGACTATCTGTGAATTGGTGTGTTAATAGTATCTGTTTGGAAATGTTTCAGTGAAACTTGCACTTCCTATTAAAAACCTTTCTGATACAATTGTCCATACTGTTGATGTGGTTTTATAGTAGCTTGTTATGAAAATCACTATGATTAGGAGTAGCACTGTTTTTGTTGCATTGTGAAAAAAGCACCCAAATCTGGATGAAGCCACTGGTAGTAATTCTTCGTATAACAATGTCTGTAAATTTTATAAATACCAATCAATAGATATTATTCTTTGTTTTTGAGCTGTTGGTATAATTTTTGCTGTAAATTGTGGAGCTGGAATTGTCTTTGTACCATTTTCTAATGTCTGGATTGTTTTTTAATAAATTTTCTAAATTTGCTGATTGTTATAAGGGATTATTTAATTTCACTAATACAATATATTGTAACCTTTCAGATGTAATTGTCATTTGGATACAAGTTCCAAATATCTTAATATGTTCTTAAAGTGAAAGCTTTGTATTCTGGGTAATAATTAAATATCCAGCGATTGTACTCATTCCAAAGCTATTCAGAATGCATCCCTAAGGTAAGGCATACAAAACCTAAGGAAGAGTCTCTGTTTTCGACGTCAATATTTGATCCTCTATCTAAAAACTATCTGTAATTTTTAGTCTTATAGACCTGCAAATTTTTAATCTTCAGACAAGACAAAGTGTCCAATTGCCGAGTTAGTCTTTCATGTTTTTGATAATAGAAGAGAAAGTAAACTCTTAAAATTTTATTCACAATGTGCTCTGTAGGCATTAAAAGAACAATCATTACTGAAATATTTCAAATGTTTGAATGGAAGAGAAAATGTACCGTGGAATGATTACATATTATTTTATTACTTTCTGAATATATTTTTAAAAAATTCTGTTTAGTATGAAATACTTGTATATAATGTTTCATTAAAGAATAAAGAAATTTAAAAAAACTGGTAAAATTGTAAATTAAGTTTTAACATTTTTAGAAATATTCTTTAAAATTAGTATTTTTAATGATAAATTTTTAATTTTAAAAGTATTTTTAATAAAAACTAGTATTTTTAATGATAAAGTGTATTTTTAATGATAAAATTTTTTATTTATGAAATTCATATTAAGTTTTTAGAATTTAAAGAATACATAATAAAAATTTTATAATTTTGTCGTACTTTTATAACTACAAACTTATTCATTTAAATTTCTTTTCAGGTGACATATTTCTCATTTGCTTGAAGATTTGAGATTGTTTTATACTGAATTTTCAATTTATTGCCACTTATTGTTAATCTTCTAAAAATGCAATTGAAAGGAAAAGAGGTTGGTATTAGCAACGGAGTAACATCACAGACAATAGTCAATGGAAATACATCACAGACAATAGTCAATGGAAATACATCACAGACAATAGTCAATGGAAATACATCACAGACAATAGTCAATGGAAATACATCACAGACAATAGTCAATGGAAATACATCACAGACAATAGTCAATGGAAATACATCACAGCCACCTTACGAACTTCAAATCTCGACTCAGGTGACAGAAAAACAGCCAATTATTAGTGGAGAGACCTGTCATCGGAAGACTATCTGCAATGGAGATAAATCACAACCATCTCCTGAGTGTAGAAACTTGGTTCAAGAGATGGGTACACAAACAGAAAACCAATCAGAATGTATGAACTTAATTGACGGAAAACTTACAGAAAATGAAATTTCAACCACTGAGTTATTAAACTCTGATAGTACATCTAGTGGAAGCACTACAGGATGGAGGGCAGTCCCATCTGAAGATAATCAGTCCAATATATCTAATGGTAATGGGACAGGAAAAACCTGTGTAAAGACTACCAATTATGCTGGGATATTGAATGAAAAAGATTCTGAGTTAATACAGGAGAATAGGTCTAATTATAAATCTATCAATGATCAGGTTTCTGATGAATGCTGCACTAAATATGTTCAAAGAAATAATAGTGAAGGTTGTAATCGCAGTACAAGAAGTCTCTCTTATGCAGATGCTATTAAATCATCTAAAAATTCTGATATAATTACCTCCAGGAGATGCCAAGAATATGAATCCTCTGGTAAGGTTCTTGCATCTAATGGCACTGGTGAAGGTTCTTTTGTAAATGGAAGAAGCCAGACAAGCAGAAGTCATGACAATAGTAACAGTTGTAGTGAGCCAGGTTTCCCCAAGAAGCCATCAAAATTACCTCCTGGGAAGGTTAATGGCAATATTGTTGAAAGAGAATCTACAAAATCAGTTCCTAAAAAATTTGGTTATCAGATTCCTCCTAGACTTGAAAGTCATAGAAACAATTCATCAAAAAGAAATTTTAATAAAAAGCCAAAGAAAAATTTTGTAACTACCTCAGAAAGTGTAGTTGAACCATTAGATGATTCAGCAGAAGTATCTTCTAATAATTGTACAAAACAGAGTAAAGATGTTGTTTCCAATGGCAATCTTGATAAACAGGTTGATCCTAAATGCCATGGAGCTATACCAAAAGTTCGTAACAGTACGAAAAACAGACGTAAACAGAAAAATCATTTAGCAGATGCTAACAAAAGTCAAGATTTTAAAACTAATGAGACAACACTAGTCAACATTTTAAAACTTGTTGAGAATTCTATGCCACAGATTAATGAATTAATGGAAAGTTTTCAAGATAATAACTCTAAAGAAAAAAGTGATTCCCAAACTCTAAAAAATGGGATGACAGAAACTATTGTACCTTCAACTGATAACTTTATTGACACTGCAGTTGAACATGTTAATTCTTGTCAGCAAGAAGAATTTACAGGTTTGAATGCATCATACACTACAGCTAATGATGAGGTGGATTCAACTTCTTGTGAACAAACTGATAATAACAGAAAATTTGTGATTGGAAGTGAAAACAATGTGGTGAATAGAGAAGTAAATACCTCATGCATGCATGTATTTCCATCTCCTCTTGAATTTTATCCTAAAAATAATTATGGCTATATTCCATTGTATGATGCTTGTTCAATTTATTATACTTCGGCAAACAGCACCAATGGATATGGTTTAAATTATTCAAAAGGTGGGATAACCTCTAACTTTGTTCCAGCTTCTGTTAACGGTGCTTGTGGGTATGAACCAAATTATTCAAGGATTGGCACCTATAGTTTTGTTCCTGATTCTGCAAATGGTGCTTGTGGGTATGAACCAAATTATTCAAGGATTGGCACCTATAGTTTTGTCCCTGATTCTGCAAATGGTGCTTGTGGGTATGAACCAAATTATTCAAGGATTGGCACCTATAGTTTTGTCCCTGATTCTGCAAATGGTGCTTGTGGGTATGAACCAAATTATTCAAGGATTGACACCTACAGTTTTGTCCCTGATTCTGCAAATGGTGCTTGTGGGTATGATCCAGATTATTTTGACCGAGAAGACTCGTCGGTAAATCGGCTTTCACAAGCAAATGATACAACGAAAGTTTCAAAAAATTCTAGGTTAAATCCTCTTGCCCAGGAATATATACCAACAAGTATGGAAAATCACTGCAATAATTCGGTAAGTTATAAACAGTAGTTAAATATTTATAAAGATTTTAGATTTTGTATTTTTGACAGAGTATTAAAAACAAAAACTAATAAACCGTTAATGTGCTCGTTTTTCAGTTTAATTTGTCAATAAATTATTTCTGAACTGCTTAAGTTTTGTTCTTAGTTCTTGTTAACAGTATAAAAATAGGAATGTGTTTAATTTAAAAATGCTAAGATCAAGTAACTTTTAAAAATAGTGATTATTTTGTTTGTATTGAGAAGTATGATTGTAGTCAAAAATGTTACATAAAGACTACAGTTACACTCAGAAAAGTAGGATTTGTGTAGAAAGAATTTATGGGTTTCTTAGAGCTATTTTTGTACCACACAATATTACAGGAAAATTTTGTGTAAACCATAACGTATGTCTTGTGTAATCTGTAATTTTGTGTACCACACAATATTACAGGGTATAGCTCCACTTCTTATATAAAAAAACGTTTCTAGTTTCACATTTTTTTGGCAGTTTTCTAGTTTTTAATTTCTTTTTGTACTTAATCCGTTTTTTACTTATTTTTGAATGATCCGTAGTGTTAGAATTTTTAAATTTGGTTTACATTATTAAATTTCTAAGTTATGATAAAATAAAATTTTAGAACTTATTTACAATTTATAATAAAATTATAAAAGTAAAATTTAAATAATGTGTAATGGATTATTTGGACTCCTTGTACTGTTTAATGTAAATAATTCTTAAAGTTAAGCTAATAAAATATGCGTTCATATATTTAAGTGGTTTATATATATATTTATCTAGTTGAATTTTTTTACACTCTATTTATTTATCTAGTTGAATTTTAATATTTGCTCAACCAATTCATGGATATTTTTGTTACATATCTTCAACGTGCGATGCTGATTCTTTTGGGGTTTTTTTTCACACCTTACGGTAACTTTATTTGATTTTTTCCCCCTTTGAATAAATTTTTCATAGATAAAGCAGCTTTACCATATTCATATTTGTAATAACTACATTCCATTCGTGATTACAATCATTGACCTACCAAACTGTAATGTCAAGTTATGAAATGTTGATTTAGTAGGAAGTTACAAATTCCCTATTTTTTAGGAACCTGCTTGGAGTACATTTTCCCCCCTTCTCAAAGTTCCATTTATCTGTTAATTCTTATTCTAGTTACTATGTATTTTCGTAGATACATTATCAGAAATTAATATTACTGCCCAATCTTTTTAAATTGAGTTTCCTTTTGTCGAAAATGTTATTGTCGCTCATATCTTCAGTCGTTTTTCATTTCTATTTTTTAGTTTCTAACACTTGAGATTTTTGCTTGAACTGAGATGCATGTGACATTAACTTCACATGCATCTCATGCAGACTTAATGTCACAAGCATGTTAATGCATGTGACATTAACAGATTTATTTTAAGATAGTTGCTCTATTTTCTTGCAAACTTACAAACGCGTGTTAATGATTTTATTTCTTGTCTCCCATTACATTTTCTTGCTTATTTCTCGTATTTCTATTTTTCAAAGCCTTAAATCTGAATTTCGAACTCCTTTTTGTGAACTTTCCCCTTTTTTCGAATTAGAATTTGCTTATATCCTCATAAACAAATTCGAATTTTCTTTATATTTAACATTTTTCTTAATATTATAAATTGTTTAAGGTTTTGTTTGCGAAAATGCTATTGTTTGAATTTTCTATTGAAATGTGTAATAAATTCCACTGTGTATTATGCACATTATCACTTAATCATTTCAATTAATTTAGTTATTTTTTTATTAACCTACATATGTATGTATAAAATTTGCTTGATTGAATAATATGCATTCATGGTCCAGATGAACTTACCATGTTTTATATTCATTTAGGACTTCAGAAGCAGATGTATTGAATTTTGACTTGTATATTTTATGAGATACAAATTAGCTATGCTAAAGAAGTGCACTATTTCTCTTTGGTTACTGTATTTATTTCTAGTGCGTGCATGAGATGGACTTCTTTCGATTAAGATATACTAATAAAATCTGCATTTTAGTTAATAACGTGCGATAAATTAAGTGAATAAAGCAGCTAAGTTAGTAAGTAATAAATTATTTTGAGAAACACTAATATTAATCGGACGATTGAACATAAATACATCTCTTCTGAAATGCAAAATATTTAAAGATAAACCTATTAATTCGGGAATTTAGTACTTATTTCATAGTGATCGCAGTAATTTTTTCATGCATTTTTTTTATAAGAGGAGTTGAATAACTTTGAAATATTAATGCACGATATTGATAGGAATATTTGAATACGTTTCCTTATTATTCGTATGGGATCGTATCTCTTTGTTACATAACTGAAGTATCAGTAACCTGTTCGGCTTGTTTCCAACTTTCGGCATGATCTTTAAAAGGATATCGGACTAGCTTTATGCTGTGATTCGATTTTGATTGATCATTTACTATATTAGCAAAGATTATTATCTTTGCTCTTAAAGAAAAAGTACTTTGTTATTTTACAATCAATTATTGTAAAGATGAAACTAGAATTCATAAATTTTAATCATTTACATAGTACATTTTTGTTTTATCTACAAAATAATGCAGATAAAGCTCCAGCAGATGTTAAATTGAAACAACGTTCTCTACGCAGTGTCTCGAAATAAAACATTCGTGTGATAATATGAAAACATTTTACTGGCCACATTAGTTATGCGGCATTGTAGATGTAATGATTAAGAATATCTGTTTAGGAAAATTTTTTATAGGTTTACTATGTTTTTATATCAACTTTTAACATCTGCAATTGTTTCCTTGGGATTTATTTTTTTTATCTAACACATTGATAATAGATGAATAGTCCTTCATTCTTTTAGAATTTTGTTTACTTATGATCGGTTACTTTATTTACTTATGATCGTTTTTTAGCAGAATGAAGGTCTTTTGGTTTGTTCATTAGAATTGCTGTTAATCATTATGTTGTAATATTGAATCTAATACTATCGTACGATTTTATTCGGCAATCTTTGGCGATGAAAGTGGCATGAAATTTAAAAAAAGTCTTTGAAACTTCTGAAAATTGTGAATATTCTCCGATAAGATAACCCTCCGGTCTCGTATGTCACACCCCGATTGCTTCCGATTACCGGAAGTTTATTTATTTTAGCCTTTCATCTGCTCTTACAAATAATTTTTTGTTCCAGTAATTTAACAAAGGTAAAGCTTAGTATGAATGTCAAATAATCGCTGTAGCCATTTTCTTGAATTTTACGGTTGATGCACTCGAGAAGCTTTTATAAAAGAATATTCCGAAGGTCGCATCAATTAGAAAACAAAATTCTGAATTCAAAACTTTTAAATTTTGTCTTTTGCCGCTAAACTCGTGTGCTTCTCTGTTGTGTTTCTAAAGGGGAAATTTTGATCCTGTAAAGGGCAGTGGCCGGCATTGGCTTTTGCCCCTAGGGCAGGGCGGAACTTTTATGAAGTTGGTAACTGGTTAAAATTTCTTTTTCTCGTGTTTCGGTATGCATAGTTTTAACCTAATTCGAAACTAAGAATTATTTCCCCCTTTAGTTTAGATTCGCTTTTTACCCGAGGTTTTAAGTATTTTTCGTCCATGTTCTATTTCAAGAATAAAACTTTTAATTCTTTATAAACATTGACCTGTGTTCAACTTTACAATACACTTTCAGTTTTAAACTTGCAACATATGCCATCAGGAAATGCTTTATCTAATTTTAATGAAGACTTTGCTGTAGCTTAAGGGAACTTGATTTTTCTAATTTATCTTTAGAAGGTATTTAATTATATATATCTTATTCATATTAGATTTGTGATTAAATAATTTATTACATTGATCTAAAATCTTTTATCTAAATTTAAAGTTTTTTAACTAAAAGTTGAATTATGCATTCTGGCGATCGTCCAATTTTTTTTAAATTAATTGTTCCAGACAAACAATAAGATTTTATGTAAGGTAAATAATTTTTTTTACAAAAGATAAGTTTCTTAAATGTTGGATGTTTCTGACTCCTGCTGTTATTCTTGGGTTGCAATTCCTATTAGGGTATGTATGTTTCAGAGATGTTCCTATGACCTTTCTTATGAGATGATGTATGAATATGGACCACCTTATAAATGGGCTTATAGTGAATGGCATGAATGCTATTCGCCTCCTTGACTTGGTTCACAGGTGCACATCAGATAATGAGTAGCATTTTCTGCCATTGTTGTGGTGGAATGTTCCAGTGCTCACTATTGTTTAAAAAAAAAAAAAACTGTTCAGGTAACTTCATTTTAATATACCTTGAGTTCCAAGCTAAAATGGAGATTTTCTTAATTATAATGTTAAATCCTTCATTTCTGATACTATACGATTGCACTTGGTGTTTTATTGTAACAAGTTATGTAGTTTGCAGTAATATTTAGTTTACAATATATTTTCTTTCAGGTTGTTAGTAACTTAGCAGATTTGTGTGATGAGGTTCCACAACAATCTGAAACAAATAGTAATCTATTATCAAATCAGACTGACTCTCAGTCGCAGCCTTCTAACCAAGTAGAGAGTGATGCTCCACTACAATCTTCAAGTCAGGCAGGTGTTGACTCACTACCTGTTGAGGATGATTTGGAGGAATTCGTTTGCTATATGTTTTTACTTCATACAAATCTTTGTGGTATTTTAATTGGGAAAAATGCAAAATTCCTGACTTATATATATTCACAAGCAACTGTATACATCAACGTAACAAGAGGAAACCCTAATTCTGATATGAATGTGGTGACAGTAGCAGGTAAGAACACTTTGTGTTATTTTAATTATGCTATAGAACAGTTGCTGATTCGTTTTCTGCTCACTTTTAATAATTTCAAAATTTGGAGGTGCTTAAAGAAATAGGAAATTAAATTTACTTGTAATATAACATGTAAAATTGTTTATTATGATAATTAAAATGTAAAGTAAAATATGTACTACAAAAATAATGGCATGATTATTACTTGTAGTAAAAAACTTAATTTTTATATATTTCTAATGTTTGGAAGCATACAAAAACGCTGTGACGCAGTGGTTAAAAATCACTATTATGGAAACTTTCCTTATACAGTAGGTTTGTTAAATAATTCTCTTCAAACTGTTGTAATAAATGTCTTTTTATTATATAGGTAAAGATTCTCAAGTTCAAATTGCTTTGGAAATAATTAAAAAGAAATTTAAGAACGTCCGAGGTGCATCTTTTGAGCAAATTAATGCCCCATCTCCTGTTCAATTTTCTTCTGAGCGTTTAAAGGTAAATTGCTATTTATTACATGCATAAAATTATTACTTACGAACAATTTAATTTTTTCAAAATTTCATCACATATTAAATGTTAATACTACCAATTTTTTTCAGATAAATCTATCGGTTCATGTTGATTTTGACGTTGTCCTTACTTCTACAGTTTTGCCAAACCACTTTTTTATTCATTTGCCAACGATGTCAAGTTATCATGAGCTCCCGTCTATGTACAATGCAATGTCTTTCCATTATAACCATGAACGTGCTCCCATAGTTGTGAAACTTGAAGTTGGTAAGTTTTCTCTGTAATTTAATGTAAAAAGATCTAATCACATGGATGTAAAAAGACCTAATCACATGGAACTCTTCTCTAAGTAAAGTTAGCTTTTATCATTAAATTTGAAAACATTCACGTTTTTGCTGCACATGGTATTCTGTTGTAGAGCCAATTTGCTGAACTGGCATCTTATTGATTTGAGAGTGCAATTATATTAGTTCTCATGCACAAAATGTAGTAGCTAATCTAGAGGAGATTGTGGAACAAAACAGTGATAATTATTATTACATTATAGACCACAATGTAGAACACACCTTTCTTAAAAAAAAATTGATGCCAATTTTCATGTATTAAAATTAATCGTGTATTAAATAGTATTAAAATAATCATGTATATAACAAATTATAGTAATAAATTCAGAACTGTTTTTTTATGAAAATAGTTTCACTTCTAGAATAGTTTTCTTGCATCATAACTCAAATCTTTAGAAATGGATGTGCTCATTTTTTTATTTTAAATATTGATTTCATTTGCCTGTTGCAAACACTCAAAACTTGCATTTAGGTGCTTTTTTTCAAGTTATTATATATATTTTTTTATCTTTCTGTGCCTTTGCATTTAATCTTATTGTTATGAGTGAGTTAATAATCAGGTTGCATTGTTTTTCTTATAAAAACATTAGCAAATGAATTGTCCTCATCTTCAGTTCAATAGCATATTGGTTCAATTTTTACTTTGGACCTGATTTTTCAGTCTAAATGGACAGCTATGGAAAATATCCAATTGCTTTATAATTGTTATGTTTTAGTTCCTTCAGTGTTTTATTAATGTAAATACTTTTTAAATTTAAACATGTATTAAAATGCTTATTTTTATGTTTTTATAATTTAAATGTGTGAAACTGACCTGTCTTGAATTTTGCTTATAGCTTTTAATTTAACATGGCGCTTTTATTAAAAAAGAAAATAATGTTACAGGTAATATCGTTGCTGCTCCTTTTAATAACTTTGGATCAATCCTCTGGTTGAGAGCAGAGGTGACAACCATCCTCCCAGATGACAAATGTGAAGTTAAGTTTTTAGATATGGGAGGCTATGGAGACTATAAAAGGAGAGATCTACGTAAGATGCAGTAAGTACTTTTGTTTTTGCTAGTTTGCTTGCATTCTAGAATTTTTGCACTTGTACTTACACTGGTATACTTAATGAAATTAACTTATAAATTATTTTCTTCTTAGTCGTGCATTCATGGAGTTTCCGTTCCAAGCTATAGAATGTTTCCTAGCTGATGTCAATACTCCTGGTAAGATTTCTATAATATTCAGTTATACATTGTGAGCTAATACATACAGTTATTGTAGTAACTATATGTATATTAGTTAATAAAATTAATTTGATTTGGTTCATCTTACATTTAATGATGACTTCTTAAAATAAGTGAAACTCGGTTTGTGAGTTTGAATTTCACTTTAGGTTGCATGCTTGTAATACTTCAAAATTTACTTTAAACTTGCTAACCCTTGTGTGGACAGCAAGTTTTTGATTTTAAATTTTTGATAGTGAAACTGTTTATTTTCAAAGTAATACATGATTATACATAACTTCTTTTATAATGGAAAATATTAGATAGCATTCATTCCTTAAGTGAATAAATTCAAAATTTTTTTAAGTATAATTGAGTTAAAGACAAAGCAAAAGGATGGACATTGTTATTCCAAATTAATACTTTCATTAAAAATTTTCATTTGATGTATTTTCTAGTATTTTAATTACCAATGATTCTACTTATTATGAAAAGATTATTCATTTGAAATCTTTGATGTAGAGTGGAGAATTTTGTGGGTGTGATTTCCATGATCTGCAGTGGAAGCTAGATGGTTAGAATTTTTAAAAATGATGCTATCTGCTTAATGCTACCAAGTTTCATAGCATAAAAGTTTTGGTTGGATCATAAAAGAAACAAACTAAATTACTTGTAGCAAGTAATTTAGCAAGCCTTAAATGCACTACAGCAAACCTTAAATTCATTCTGTAGTTTGCTTTAGAAAACTTGTTTAAATTATGTGATTGTAATAATAATTTGCTTTTTTAGAAAATGGATGGAGTGAAGAATCAATAGTGATTTTTCAATCTTTAACACAGAACCAAGTACTAAAAGCTGTAGTTGCTTATCATGCTGACGATGGAACTCCTTACTTACTTTTATACAGATTTGAACCTAGTAGAGTAAGTATATTTTATAACTTTTCAAAAAATATCATGCTTAATTGTAGTGCAATTGGGGTCTAAGGGAAGAAGTCTACATGTAATCTTTATTGTGGAATGTATGCTAACTTAGGATAGTTATCAGGATTGTTGGATATGTATGTGGCTTGCAACAATTTGGTCTCAGTCCTCACTAGAATTGTGCATTTCTAGGGTTGACTGGTCCCATGTTTTATGAGCAGCTGAGAGATTGGCACTCACCTTTGCTTCAACAATGTGCTTTCAGATCCCTTCATGGGCATAGATAGCTGTAATACACTTCGAACTTTGGTCTAATTATCCCTTATAAGCAAAAAAAAAACTACTGTTGAGCAAGAAACCAACCAATCAAAATAGTTGGGACCTGAATGGTTTGTGCTTTGGTTATTAGTTCAGTAATTCTTAGGTTCAATTTCCACCTCATTAGTAGATGTTTTGTAGCTCTGAATCCACTTTAACTGTAGTTCCAATTTATAATCACGCTGTGTGCCTATATGAATGACAAAGTAACTTCTAATGAATCTTCATATGCAAAAAAGTGCCAGGCAATGAATGGTAAGTGGATTTCAGGAAGATTAATTAGTGACATCTAGTGGGAAATTTTAGCTTTTAAATTAATGTTTTTATTTCAAATTAATTTAAAATGACAGCAAGAATAAGTGAATATATATTTTTATAGTTCATATTTTTGATAATCAAAAGTGTAATTTTAGTTCTCAATATTAATTAGATATGTTCTGTAGGGTCATTACACTAGTTGAAATTAAAAATTCTTATTTCTTTTGCAGGTAATTTTAATAAACCAATTTCTTGTCGACCTTGGATTTACAGCTAGGTCAACTTAAAGCTAAGCAGCTTTTGTTAAAATGTAAATAATGTTTTGTACATAGTGAACAGTGTGCTTATTTCACAACAGTGTTCATTTATTATGTTTAAAGACTAACTCAAGTTTGAGTTTTAATTGTTTTTTTACATTGTCTATAGAATTTAGACAATCTAAAAAAATACTTCTTTTCTTTTGTATATTTTTTTGTATTTTCTGTTTTTTCTTTTGTATCTTCTTTTGTATTTAATTGTACAATCTTGTTAACTTATTTACATAGAAAATGCAATGTATAATTATCATAAATGAATCATGTTTTGTGATTTTCTATATTTGTTTTTGTAAATTTTTACTATTTGTCACTTTATACATATGTATTTTCTTAATGAATTAGTTCTTTGATTGTATATATATTCAGAAATTGTGTATATTGTATGCTATACAATCTTACTTATGTTATCTACATGAGAAGTTATGTGTAGTTATTACAAATGTTTAAAGTTTTTCTATGAAATTTCTTTTATAAGGAATTTTTTTACTATTAGTTTATTAATCTATACAAATGTATTTTCTTAATTGAAGGATGCAGGTCCAGATTATATGTATTCAAGAATATATATATATTTGTAATTAAAATTTTTGGGAATAAAAATTCAAAATGATTTTTTGTATCATTGTGATTATTTTATGAAAATAATACTAGAAGAATTTAAATTCTGTCTTAAAATTATCCGCCTTCATTAGAATAATTTTAGAATTGAACATTGAAAATTCATAAATAGTAATCCACATTCTGAATGACACTAGTTCACTTAAAAAATTTCTGATTTTCCACACAGTTGGATTTTGCTGTAAACATTATATATTAGAGAATCATGGTCTGTTTTTGACTAAATTAATAATATTTATTCTACTGCCAATATATAAATCTTAATTGCATTGACTCTTGTTCACATATATGATGATTCAGTTATTTACTGAATAGTTTTTCTCAGTTTAAGGTAAATCCACTTAGATACTAAATGAATTCCATACTTTTTTAAAAAATGCTATTTATTTTTCAATCTTGCCTCACATTTATTTAGAGTAAAATAACTAATTATATATAGGGAGAAGGGAAAAGAACGAAGATATTAAATCTTTAGCTTTATCTTTTTGTTTAAATAAATAAAAAAAGTATAAAATCACATTTTCTAGGTAAATAAATGAAAAACCATATTTTTTTGTTGCAAAAGCATTTCTTAAATGTAGTATACAATTTAAAGTAAAATACTTCAAAAAATTTTTTAGTGCTTGAAATTAAAAATATTTGATATGTAGATGGATTTTTCAGTTTAATAGGAAAGTGGAGAATTTGAAAAGAACAGAAAAAAAATCTTATTAGAGAAATTTGCATGTAACAGAATTATTAAGAGTATATTTGACATCAAATAAATTGGCTTTTTTACAAATTGAAAAATTTTGTTGGGGAAGCTTAACTACTTATTTTTGATGGAAAATTAAACTTGGAAGCCTTCTCCAAAAAGATAAAATTATAAGAATCTTTTTTACATACATATTTAATATTCAGCAGGAAAGCCCAGGGTAGGTCAAGTGTTTCCTTCATTGTGTTTAAGTGCAATTTAATTTTGGTTGGAATAAAAAAAAAACATGAAGTTGCCTTAGAATTTTTCTCTTGGTGTGTAAATATCTTAGGTTTTCATGCTTGAAAGCGAAAATACAAAGACATTTTCATGTTGCTAAGTTTTACTCAGGATTTTTATCTTGAGTGTTTTGAAAACATAAGAGTGAGTGAGAAAAAACGATTCAACACTATTCTAAAAAATTTAACCTGTATATTATAATTTTCAGCATTTAAGTTTAAATATGTAGAAAAAGAAATGTAATTAATATCTTAAATCTTTAATTTATCTCAAGACATTAGTTGTAATATTGTACTGGGAGCTATGTCAGCTAAATGCGGCTCTGCTATTAGACATTGCAGGTTCGATACCGGCTATTTCTAAAAGCGATGTCATTGATTGTTATCGCTATTTTAACTTGGAATTTTTTCGGAGACAAACCTGTAAGCAATAATTCGGTTAATCTGTACTTAGAAAAAGGGCTTAACAGATGTCGTTTCAAAATTAAGGTTAGGTCCATTTTAGTTGTGCAGAACTTTTGGAAATTTTAACTGTTTGTACTCTGCTTTTTGCTGTTTGTTATTAAATATGTACTTTCCAGACTATCTCATTAAGAGTTTTTTTTCTTCTAAACTTTAGCGTTTCAGTCGTATGATGTGAGCTGTGACCTGACAACTTTTTAGCTAAGCCATTCGTCAACAGAATGTAAGATGACAAAAATTACTAATTTTGCAATAAAATTCAAAAACTTTTTATATTTTTTGCACAGAAAGAAAGAGAAAATTTAACAATTTCAAAATTATAATTAAATAAACAGTATTCTAATTTTAAATTAAAAGAAGTAAAGCTTATAAAATTAACTGGTCTTTCCCCAGTATCTTGTACTATTATAATTAAATTACAGGTTGCGGCAAGCTAACTTTCTTATTACGGACTGTAATATCACAAATAATCTTTTTGAGGGGGGTATTTAAATTCATGTGCCTGTACTGCTCTGATCTCTGGAAAGGAGCATTCTGACAGTGATTCGGTGAACAGAATTCGGTTCATGTAATTGTATCGTCAATGCTCGCCCCTTCTCCATAAAATGAGATTGGAAAACTGGATTGCGTCGGACTTTCCCGGGAGGATTGATCCCCTGCTAGTCATCGAGTGTCGACAATTTATTGGAGTTGATCTGTCAAATCTTTAAAGAGGATACCTCAACATGGCCACTAATATATTATTTTTGTATGCAGAAATAAATAAAAATATTTTTTTTTGTGTTATTGCAATGCGAAATAAAGAAGTTGGCACACCATGTGTTACGAGATACTATTAATAAAAAATGAATGATTAAAATGCTATTAATATATAAAATAAGCAAATTTTATGTCGTAATTAAACATTTTCTTTTTTTATGCATAAAACATTATAAAATATATTGAACAAAAAATATTTGCTTCTTGTTCATATTTCTTATTATTTATGTCATGCGAGAGGGAGAGTTGACACATGCACCTCGTCCAATTTGATGGAATCGAATTCTGAAGGAGTCAAAATGATATAGATATCTATTTTAAAACGTATAAGATTTTACAGACTTTTTTTTTTTAAAGAGAAAAAAATTACCTTTTTTTAAAAAATAAAATTGTCTTTTTTTAGTAATTACTTTATTCATAACTAAAATATGCAACGTTGGAAAAAAATATATTTACTCAAGATGTTCTGAATGGAGTGATTCGTTACATACCAGACGCTTGTTTTTACGAACATTCATCGGAAAATAAGCGAATTAGAGGCTGGTCCTATAGACGAAGATAAATTTAATTTCTGTTTACAAACTAGGATTTTGAAAAATATTTTGCGAAACCATTTTTATTTATCTCTCGTGTTTTTTTTTTTTTTTTTTTTTTTTTTTCCCTTTAAAACTTTCTTATTTTATGGCTGAGAAATGAACAAACGTTTCCATAAAAGAAAAAACAGGTAATTTTTTTTCAAATAAAATATTTACAGTTATTAAAAAAAAAAAAACTGTGTATCCTGATTCGTTTGAATGTGTGTGTGTTAAATTTTACATCAAAAACTCCAGTATGCTTCTATTGATGTGAAGAGAATGTTGAGTGCTCAGGTGTCGACCTCGTTATGTGGTTGAGATTTAAAAAATATGACAATTGGCTGCGCTTAATGAATTCAGTTAGTATATATCCGCAGTTAGAAGCTCTAATCGGTTTAACCTTACTTATCTTAATTAGCTATCAGTTGGCCAATTTATATATGATTATAATTTTACAATTTTGACATAATGTGCCGAAACTGTAAGTACCATATTTTCATTTTTATTTAAAATCGTCAATTGTCTGGTTTTATACTGACCGCATAAATTGGATGAGCTTCGATTTCAATAATACGCATACTTCTCGACAACCGTATATTTCTAAGAAGTGAGGAATATTAAACTTTAGCCACGTGAATCTGAATCAAATTAATCTTTTTATGGTGCTTGTCCAATACACTTTCCTCCAGAAGTGAAAATAGAGAATATCTGCATGGATGGAATAAAGCTTATGTTAGCAAGTTTATATAGTTAGTTTGGGTAACTTAAAATGTAGGCTATGTTTGACTTTGAATACAGTATTCGCTATAAATTCAAACCATAATAAACACTAAAGCTTGGTAAAAAATTTGGTATTACTTGGTTTGGAAAAAAATTTTAGCGATGAAATTTAATCTTTGGTAAGTTTCATATTTAGTTTAGCTTTTCTGTATCGTCAACAGCATCTTGGTAGCCACACCTTGTCGGAAAAAAAATTGCTTGAAATCAAGGGATTATAAACTTTTACCGAATGCTGGTTTGAACGTTCTGTTAAATTACTTATGCTGCGATGCACATGGTTCCAGAATTCTTATTCGCTCCAAGAATGGAAGTAAGACCATTGAGTGACAAACAAAAAAAAGAAAATCGAGGCATATAGTTCTTTCCTTTATATTTAAAATGATTACATTTATGAACAATCACAGCAGAATATATTCGAATCGGATTTACCTTTTTCAACATTCTTATGTAATTTAAAAAAAATATTTAATTTCCTTTCATCTTTTTTGAAATATTATTTTCGTCGCTGCGGTGAACTTCATTTATTTTTTTTCGAATTGGAGCGCAAATTAAAAGTATTTTATCCTGAAATTCGGTAACCTTAAATTTGATGTTTGATTGCTCAATTTCTAAAACGAAATCATTAGAAGAAAAATTTTGCACATTAAATCTATATTCTGGAAAATTGAAATCTAAACTATTCTTTGAAGAAATAAATATTTATATAGATTTTAATCATGAGAGATTAACTAAACTGTCAGATGTTACCACAAATTTTTTTTTAGTAAATATCTTTTGAATTAATTTCCATTTATTACATAATATAAAAAGGGAAACGTATAAAACTTTGAAGGAAAAAAAATATATCACTATCAACGAAAAATCTAAATCACTTTCAGAATCTGATAAATAATCAAGATTATGTACTCTGACTATTTCTGATGAGACAAAGGTAACAAATAATGATAGAACAGTAATACTTTAAATGCGCATTTTAAGATAGTTTACGCATTTTACTAACTGTATGTGTTGGTCAAAACCTAAATCATACGTTTAATAAAGTACGTAATTTATTTTACTGGTTAAACAATGAGTATGAGGGCTGCATTTCTCAGTAAAAGAAAAATGCCGGGAAAGCCGTTAATTAAAAATAGGGAAAATAATTTGTCTCATTTAAGTTAGCATAGGAGGCGGTGAGCAGGCAGAGTATTAATAATTTGTAATTAAATATTTTCAAACGTTCCTCTCTACATTGCTCAATTTTAACTGATATACTTTACCTTTTAGAGTATATCAAATATCAATATTTTTTTTAAAACGCGAATTTTCTTCAAAAGGGAATGGTTAGTGCTTTTTTCTTTTGGTTCAAGAGTTCGTAGGTTCGAATCTCATATTGTGAATAGATGTTTATAGTGATTCGGAATCCACAGTAAGCTGTGTAGATCTCGTGTACAAAAAATGAGGGACAACCAAACCGGGAAAATCGGGTTTTCTCTAAAGAGCTCACGTGGATATCTTTCTGATAGTCATTAAATTGATACTATTTTGAAGATTTACTTTGAGAAATTGCTGGTTTTTAACAAAATTTAGCTCTGTTTATATAAGATTACTGAATGCGGAAACTATAAAATAATTTCCATCATTGGGTAACAGATAAGGATCGCATTTAAATTAAGTTCGACCAATTCGGATATCTGTTAATACATTTATTCTAGTTGATTTAAGGTTCTACGATGCCAAATTTGATAGTCGTTGCGATGGTTTACGTCTTGCCTACTTATTTATTTAATTAAATTAAATGAAACAGTTTCACGTCAGTCTTTTTTAAACTTTTAATTAGAAATATAAATCACAATTTTTAAGTTAATTAGTAATTAGATGAGAACTCTTAAAAATGGTTTGCAGAATATCTTTTTGCTTAAAGTTAGTTATGCTAATGATATTGAAAATTGTAACCTCAATATTTTTATCTATGTAAAACAACTTTCTCTTTATCTAGTAGTGGAATAGTTAGTGCTATTGCCTTCGATTTAACAGTTCGTGGGTTCGAATCCCACCTTGTATATGAATGGCCGAGCTGGCAGCCAAATGGTTTGCGTTCTTGCCTTCGGTTCAACAGTAGGTGGGTTCAAATTACACCTTGGGCATGGATGTTTGCAGTGGTTCGGAATCCACTTTAAGCCGTAGGTTCTGGTCTAATTAGCCATCGTGTGCATAAAATGACCGTTGAGCAACAAACAAACAAACCAATCAGCCTTGTATATGAATGCTTGTAGGGACTTGGAATCCACGTAGGTCCTGGTCTAATGAGCCCTCGTGTGAAAGAAATGACCGCTGAGCAAAGCCAAACCCACCTTGGGTATAGATGCTTGTAGTGGTTCGAAATCTACTTTAAACCGTAGGTCCCGGTATAATTAGCTCTCGTGTGCAAAAATGACTGTTGAGTGACAAACAAACCAAACCTCGGAACAACAGGCAGAAGTTCAACTCCTTTGTGGCTCTGGCAGCTTTTCTCAGCCCAATTCAACTGCAACTATAAGGTCTGTCTTTGACAGCTTCGGGGGTGATCAGGGTTTTTACACGCACTATATGAACACGATATCCTCAAATAAAAGTAACGAGTTAATAACAGTTATAAGTTCACTTGTTCGAAATTCACTTTGAAATAGGTTTCAATCAAATAAGCACCCGGGTGTAGAAAGTGACCTGCGCAGTAACAGCAAAAATTCTGCTCAACAGTATCATGCGAACTGATATAGCTGCATAATCTGCAGTGTATTTTTCAATTCAGTAGGTTGTGGGTTCAAGTCCCATTTCTGGTGGGGAGGTCTGTAGTGGTTTAAAATACACTTAGAACTTTAGGTCTCTGTCGATTCAGCCATGACGTAAGTACTAAGGTACTTCTGGCAAAAGAAACTTTAGAACAAATCTACCAAAAATATTCAGAGTGGCTTTTTTAAACATTCCAACACTTTATGAATTTATCAGTTTCCCCCATTAGAATTAACAGGAATCGAACAACAAAAGAGGACCGGAATTTATTGTTGTTGGATTTATTAAATTAATTGTTGGAGATTATTTTTTTATTGCGATTCTAATAAAAAAATTCAAAGAGCTTAAGAAAGAACTTTTATGTAGGAATTCATACGAAGTTTCCACAAAAATGCAATAAAAGAAAAATATGAAATTGATTTGGTAATTTAAATTTCCTATGACAATACTGTAAGTTTGTTTTGCTAATTTTTATTTATTAAACAGGGGGAGGGGAATATAGAAGTCAGCTTATTACTAAATTATTGAAATTGTTTTGCGTGATGTAAAGAAATAAATTACATAAGAATTAAGTTTAAAAAAACTACCAAAAATATCTTACGAAAATTTATCTTAGACTCCTAATTACATTAGTTTCTTACATATTTTTCTGTTTATTATTATCATCTATTGCTCTCTTCATGAAGTACTAGACGTGATTATTCAGTGTTGACTATAAAACGTGGAAAACTCATTTATTTTATAGTTTTACATATTTTATCTATATGCAAAAATTAACTGCTACGTGAAGAAATTTCACTATTTTCTGCTTTTGACTTACTATTTTAAAATTTCCGGCAAAGTTTGCATTCCCTAATTAAGTTTAATTCATATTTTTTAAATATTTGCACTTATTTGAACAGATAATTTAAAGAAAAAATATTTTTTCTTTAAATTAAGCTTACAAGTATTACCAAAATGAAAGGTTTATTTTATCAATACAATGCTGGTACTTCGATGCATGTTACAAATATGTGAATTATCATACTAATTTAATTCTATAAATTCTTTTAAGTCAAAGATTTAAGTTTGTTGTTACTCGACAGAGGCAAATGAATCTGAGAAATTTGAAATTTCTTTGACAGCTCAATTACCGGCAATCATCGTTTTACTTCTTTTTGACAGTATCAGGCAAAGGTCACGATTGTTATTTACAAAATTGTTTTCATTACGTTCTTTGTACCAATCTACTAATAATAAGGGGAGGTTTTTAGTTATGCATTTATTGGAAGTAACAACTTCGTTACATCCATGAAGCTTTTTTAATAATAAATTTCTTATATTTGTAATCTTACTTAATGTAAGTGGTCTTTGTCCCATCTGGTCACCAGTTTCAGAATTCCCGGCCATACCAGAAGCCGAATGATTAGAGGCTTGGTTTTCGGTTCAATAGCTCATGGGTTCAAATCCCACCTCGGATGTGGATATTTCAACCATAGACTTCTGACGAATTAGTTCTCGTGTGCAAAAATTGACTATTAAATGACAAACTAATCAGATCCGAATTGTTGTTGCCCCCGCATAGATCCTTGTATATACTCAAAAATTGGGTTCCACCTGTTTGGTGGAACTAGCTGATGTAAAGCCTTCGTCATTTAGAAGCACGGACGAAGCAGAAGGCCCAAAATGCTTTACCTGCCCCCAGATGTATCATTTCACTTGGAGGACATTGTGACCTCTACATATTTAATGTGTCCCAGTAGCTTTTTGTGAACACGATGGATCTTCTGTTAAGTCAGGATTCGAACTCACTAACATCCTAATGAGTGACTAACCAATCAGGCCATGGCTGCTTAAAACAAACAAGTAGGTTCATTGTTGTTGTTGCACCAACATGCTTCTCTGTACCAAGCCCTAATTTGGGCTCTACCAGATAGATGCCGAGCAGGCAGCCGAATCGTTAGCGCTCTTGCCTTCGGTTCAACAGTTCGTGGATTTGAATACCACCTTGAGCATGGATGTTTGTAGTGGTTCGGAATCCACTTTAAACCGTATGTCTCGGTCTAATTAGCCCTCGTGGGCAAAAAATGACCTTTAAGCGACTAACAAACAAGAAAACAGACCAGAAGTTATGAATTTTGGGAGTGGTTTACTTATGATAAAATTAAGCTACGTAGTCAACATATTTGAAAAATTAAATAAGATAATTAAATAAGTAATAATTTCAGTAAGAAAACTCTTTATCAAAAAAAAATCCTTTCATTCAGTTTATTACCAGATAGAAGCAGCGACGTGGAGTCTTCGTGATCTTGAAGCTGGACCAAGCAGAAGACCCCAATGCTTGGCCAGCCAACCTCAGAGGTATCAGTGCAATTGGAGGACATTGCGATCGCGTCTAGTTTTAACATGTCTCGGTCACCATGAGCAAACATGACGGATCATCGGTAAAGACAGTATTCGAACTCGTACCCCTTTTGGATAATGAGAACGGCACCCTAACCAGCCAGGCCCCCACGGCCTCAAAGATTCACAGTGGCTTAGTGATTGAACGCCCTCTTTGGAGCTCAAAATGAAAGTTCAGTTGCTTGGGGCGAGAGATCTTGCTATCTGAATGCGCGTCTGTGATTGCGGCCGCTTGGAAGTTTTCCGGTTCTTTGATTTGATTTCCATTTCGGATGAGATGTTTACATTTGCTCAGCAAAAAGTCAAGCCTTTGCTATGTAATGAATACTTCTGTGAAAGAGACTATAAGACCACGCTTACCAAATATCAAGTACGTCAATACCTTTGCCACTTGAGATTTTTTATGATATCAAACTCAAAAAATATGATAATTTTAAAAATTCAAGTAGAATAAAAAAAATTGAATTATTTATAGATAATAAACAAATGTCTGATTCACATAAGTTTTGGTTAAAAATGTTATTTTGAATTGAGTATTTTCCATTCCGGCAATTCAAATACTTTTATCGAGTCACTTCCAGTGTTTCGCTCAAATAATATATAATTAAAAATGTTTACTGGAGGTTCACTCTAATTAATTCGTTTTCTTATTTCGAGAATGTTTAATGAAACAATCTTAAACTAATTTTACACACACTCAGTTCAAGATTCCGGCTGGAAGTTTAAATTTAACAATTGTATGATAAAAACCTAATTCTAATAATTAAATTCTTTAATAGCCGACCGATAGCGGAGAGGCTAGCGTCCCTAATTTCGAAGCAGTAGGTTCCAGGTTCGAATCGTGGTTCAGACGTGGATATTCTTTTCATTCTCCATGTTTGTCTTTTTTTTCTCTTCACTTTCTGGGTGAAGGTGGCACTCCCACTGATGCCATTACAGCGCTGAATAGGGCAGCCGGGCATTAGAAGTAAATTTTTTTATTATAGTTAAATTTTAATTATTTATCAAATTTTTAGTTAATTTTTAATAGTTAAATATGCGATAGTAAAATTCAAATGGAAACTAAAATTCTCAAATGTTTTCTCTATAAAAAACTTGTCTTATTTTTCTGTGACAGATTTATTAGTGTCTAAATTTCCCACTGTATGTTACTGATATTAAAACTCAAATGAACTGTGCTTGTTTTTAAGACTGTAAATTGGTATTTATCATAATTGTTAGTTGTAGCAAAACTTCTAAATTTGTGATGCATTAATCCTAGTTTAAGAAATGTTTCTAATCCAGCAGTGCAGAAAGTTATTGTGGTAAAATACAATAAGAAATACCCAAATTATGTTTTATCATGAAGTGAAACTTGTGATAAGTCTATAAATAGCCTTTTTTTTATTTTAATTTTTTTATCTCCAAAGAATTTCTTTTTAACCAATGGATTTTAGACCTCCATAAAGGGGATCATATTTATGATACCGTTAAAGATTGTCTGATTAATTTATTTCATAAAGTAAAGGTGGACATTTCAAGAAATTACTAGAAGAATCAAAGTATATAACAGACGAAATATTTATACTTTATCTAGTTATTCTGAGAAACAACTAATGATAGAACGTTAAGGTGAAAAATAAGCCATTTTAAAGTTAGTTTATATCTTAATTAATTGATCATAAATAGTTAAAATCTCCCGAAAAATACCACTATCCCTCTTGCGGTTGATTAATTGATAAATAATAAGGAAATCAAATGATATAATTGATCATAAATATACATTCTATATACGTCCCAAAACAACGAAATGAAACGCTTACACGCCTCATTATAAGCGGTTTAAATCTGACTAAAAGCAGCTACAACGGATTCAAAGAGCTTTCGAGTGGCGTATATCTTATTAAATCATACAGATCAATGATTTTATAAGCTTTAACTGATTAGTTTTATCACATAAAATGCTTAGTTGCTGTATAAAATTACGAATTCCCCGTTTTAATGGTGACACACGCTTTTCCATCGATATTTCTAATTCTTTATAAGCCCTTTGATATATATTTACATTTTTTCTTACCTTGAGCAGACACCAAATGAAAGAATTAAAAAATTCGAGTGAAATTTTCTGCTAGGGCGACGTGAGAAATGTTTAGACAGAGATAGTCCGTAGTTGGATTGGTATTTCTTATCTAGAACTCCAGATGCCAAATAGGCTGGTCACTGTCCACCCTGTTGGAGTTCGAGTAAACACAGGATTGTGTTACAATCTTCAAAGGTACCCCCTTGTTAGAACAAGAAAATGAGGGGCATGATAACTTTTTGTCTGTTATCTTTTCTTCGAATCAGCAGTTTTATCCTTGACTTTTTCTTTGAAGTGATTTGTAAGCCCTTGAAAAGGCTTGAATCAAGATGGTCCAGAATAGAAACATCAGCATTTGAAGAGAAACTTCTCATAATTTCAGAAACTGATAAAGAACTTAAGCATGTTGATGCTGATAAGAAAAACACAGAACTGTTATCAATAACTGAAATTTTGCCGACATAAGGCACTGAAAAAACAGCTAATGCTAATGTGTGTGTGATTTGAAAGTGTTAAATTTTTTCACGTTAAATATAAACACTTAATTACATGTTTTCACTACATTTAAAAAAAATATTAATTTTACATACATATTGAAAAAATTCCGCGTCATTGATATAGATAATTGGTGCACGAATACGGCACCATATGTCTGGTACTGAAATAAGGTACCTATTTTGCCAAACTACCTCCAAAAAATAGTAATATAATATACAGAGTCCCCCCCACCCTGTCTGGTAGTCAGAGTGCCTGACTGCGGATAAGGAGTTCCTGGGTTCAAATCCCCAGTTCGGGCTTGGATTTACCTTCTGTCTATCCTGTCTTTGTATGAATGGGTTGTGAATGGTTGCTTGTCCTATAAACGGGTACGTATGGCATGTGTGTACTGAGGAAGTAGGACTCCACACCAAAATAATGTTCAGTTGGAAGAGTGGAGCACACCCCATAATGTCAGCCTAGCTGGCACAAGACAAAAACATAATTTACAGAATAAACATGTAATAAGAATATATTGCAAATAGAAAATTGCCAACTATACATAATCTAACATATAATTTTAAAGGGGCTCAAGCTATACATTTTAATTTGAAATTTAAAAAAACAAATCTAGTTAAAAACTCAGTACTAGAATTGGATTCGGAGTTGGGGCAATAGAATAATCAGACTATCCGTAATTTAGAATTAGATACAGATATTATTTATTTTACATATTAATATAACTATTAAAAAAAAAATTCAAACATTGGAATTATGTTTCTACATATTAGAAATATAAGATGATGTACGTATTTATTGACAGAAAAGATATAATCTAATATTATTAATTATGCTGCGTACATATTCCATGCCTTTTGAAGCAAATTGATAAATTAATTAATGCCGATCACTCCAAGTTTTTCTCGTTGTACATTTAAAAATGCTAAATTCCTCATGTGGTTTTGTTCCATGGTTGATCGTAAATGTGTCAGAATTAATTTAATTTGCTCCACGAACAACTACTATTTGATATTGAAATAGTAAGGATTATTTGAAATGCAACTCTTATATTTGGGAAAATATTCAAGATTATGAAGGTAAAAGCTTGAATGGTGTTTAAGACTTAATTTCTTTAAAATGAGTACTAATTATAAATTTTTTAAATAAAATTATAAATATCCGAAGCCGAACAGTGTACAGTTATAGTTTTTCCATCACTAATATACTGAATATTATTTTTCAAGTTTTTTTGATTAATAATCTAATTAGTCCTCATGTGCCGAAAATGACTATTGAGCGAAAAATAAACCAAACAAGGAATTACACGTATTCGGATAAAAAAAAAAAGGATTTTTAACATTCATATCTTTTGATATCAATTTCAGAAGCTTTCTCAGTCGTTAATTTTACCAATGAAGAATTTCCGCTTATTTTTTAATGTTTAATAGGACTTGCGATTTTGAAATGTATTCCCTTATTGAAATAATGAGCTTATTTTTATTTCGAATTATTTTATGCAAATGTGTATTTTCCTTTTCCTTCAATACATTTATAATATTCAAAATGTTTTTTTTAAAATTTTGTATACTAAATATTTACACACAAAGCATAATTATGCCTGATTATATTACATTCTTCTAAAATGATTTCTTAAGTTAAAACGTGCTTCCATTATATAAATTGAAATAATTTAATTAAAAATTAATTATTAAGAAACATTTTTAAGTGTACCCAAAGAAATTAATACATTTGATCTTTTAACATCGAAAAAAGTATTTTCCAACATAGTATTAATATAATGGTAACAAAATTAGAAGTTAAATAAAAAAAGTTATTTTCTAAAACGCTTATATATAAACCTTGAATAATTTTATTTCCAATAGTTTTTAATGAGCAATTCGATTTTTTAAGTTTCAAAACTCTATACGAATGCTAATATCCATATTTTCTGAAAATTGCTACTAAATGAGTAAAATGTTAATATTATGTTGCCATTTGATAACTGAATAAATAAAATTTATTTGCTAATCAAAAGTTAACATTATGCAACGTAGTCTGTAGCTTTTAACAAAAACTACTATTTCCTGAAAAGGAAAATTTGTGTGCTAATGATATTTACTGAACCGGGGGTAAACGGTAAAAAGAAAGAGGAAACACTATATTCCTAGAATTTGAAGATAAACTACTTTTCCACCTCCCCCGTGCAGTGAAAAGAAATCCCTCTTCCATTGGAGGTCAGTTTGCTGCTGGACAATGAGAAACAAGTTTCTGAGGAAACTTTCTCACGAGTAGACTAAACAAAGCCTGGGAAAGGATACAATTTTAGAAGAAAAATTCTTCATAATTAAAACTGAGAAAACAGGAGCACCAAGTTCTGTCCGATCACAATTAAGAAATAGAAGCAACAATTAAGACCATCAACATATCCCTTTCTAGAGCCAAATTACTAAATTGGAGAGCGTGCCTGGGCAACAGGGAACTCCGTCACCCAAAGTGACAACCATCGTCCCTTGATGTCCTTTTAATCCCGGACGTTGCACAAAAGTTTTCTTAAGTCTCAATAACCATTAATCTTTCAGTTATGCTTTTTATTCGTTAGTTTTCTGATACTATCAACACATTTAAAGGATATTTATGAAATGAAATTGGCATGAAAATTGATATTTTAAAGCAATTTTAAAGTTTTAACACTTTTTTAGTTGCCAGTACTCATTCTTCTCAGGTTTTTTCTTTGTTGATAAGAAAGGGACCCATGTATAATTAATTTAATCAGCAATTGAAAAAAATTTAAAGTCGAAATCATTAGAATTTTTTGTAATTTACGTATTTTTTCACTTTAAAATGGAAGTTTCCAAAAATTTAATTCTCTACCATTCAGATATAAATTCACTGATGCTTTATCGAATAGAATTATGTATTTAAATACCTATTACCCTGATATATACAGTTTTTTTTTCCCATCTGACAAAATTCTCAATATTATAAATCCATTTTCATTTGTTTGTTGTCTAATCGATATTTGTAACGACTAAAATGACATAATTTATAAATTATGTCATTTTAGTCGTTGCAAATATTTTCGCATTTCTTTATAATTTACTTTAATAATAATTGAAGTAAATTATAAAGAAATGCAAAATAAATAAGTTTGCATATTCATTCATTCGTTTTATACGAAATTAAATTTTTGTAGTTTTTATGTTTTTCTTATAAATTATTAAATATATATCTGATTTTTTGGGGTATTAAATATATATCTGATTTTTTGGGGTATTAAATATATATCTGATTTTTTGGGGATTTTTCGCCCAACAGATATGTTTTCAAATCAGAAAGGCAATTGAATTTATTTTAATATATATTTTGCAATTTTAATTTATTTTTTATATGTATGTGTGTTTGGATTTCAATTTAACTTGTATGCACTGATTTTTGTATTTCATCAAATTCTTAACATTGCTTGGGTTTTCAGAAACTATGACTCAATTAAAATTTAAATATTGGAACAACTTGTTCCTTTTGGGTTTTGAGTGACCAAACCCAACCAACCAATCTTATTATCGAACACGAATATTCATTCTGCCCTGGGCCAATCTGGTAGCCGAATGATAGCGCTCTTACCTTCGGATCAATAGCTCATGGATTCGATTCCCAGCTTAAGCTTCAATATTTGTAGTCATAACTCTTTTCACCAGTTTTCTCCTGCCGACTCTGATGAATTCAATCAATGGAGTGTTTGTTTTTTTTTTTTTGGGGGGGGGGGAATAAAGAGAGGGCGAGATTATTGGAGATCTAATTGATGGTTACTACTACGTAAAAATATGATTTTATTTATTTATTAGTTGTCGAACGATTATTTTTTGCCTCGAAGTTTAATGAAACCGAGACATACTGTTTAAAAGTGGAACACGAACACCTACAAACAACCAAATCAAAGGTGAGATTCGAATGCATGAACTGTTGAACTGAAGGCCAAAACGCTAACCCCTTATTCTTACCTTCAGTTCAAAAATGGGGTCTTAAACATTAAGAAATCAAAATGTTCGCAACAGTCACCTCTACAAGATTCAGTTTGGTTCCAGAAAGTTCTAATCAACTCCCTTTAAAGAAGTCGAATTTTTTACTCTTTTTGGTCGGATTTTAGAAAATTGAGAAGTGTTATGACTCGAACCATGGGATTTTCAATATTAATATATCAAAATGTTTGCAAGAGTCACGTCTACAAGATTCAGTTTGGTTCAAGACATCTCTAGTCTCCTAAAATGTCCTAATCACCCCCCTCCCTTTAAAGAAATCAAATTTTTGTGTCTTTTTGGTCGGATTTTAGAAAATTGAGAAGTGTTACGACTTTAACCATGGGATCTTAAATATTTATACATCAAAATGCTCGCAAGAGTTTACTAAAAAGTTTCAGTTTGGTTCAAGAACTTTCTTTTACCTTAAAATGTCCAAATCACCCCCCCCCCCTTTAAAAAGTCGATTTTGTGTGCTTTTCGATCGGATTTTAGAAAAAAGACGAGTGCGATGACTCTTACAAAGGGATCTTCAATATTAATACATCAAAATATTCGCAACAGTCTCCTCTACAAGATTCATTTTGGTTCTAGACATTTCTAGTCACCTAAAATGTCCTAATCACCCCCCCCCCTTTAAGAAAGTCAACTTTGCGTTCTTTTTGATCGAATTTTTGAAAATTGAGGAGTGTCATGACTCCAACCATGGGATGCTTACAAAAATTCGTAAGCACCAAACTAGTTTTCGGCCACTAGTTCGGTACTTACAAAGATGATATATTGATTGACCATTCAAAAGAAGCTGCAAACTTTTTCTAATGAATCCGAAAAAAGTATTCAACAATGTACCACTTATGTCTCAATATTTTGGATGTTTACATTTCATAAATCTTAAATTTATAAAAAATTTTCTTAAAAATTTCCTGATACAGGAAATGATAAAATATAAATCATTTTTAAAATTGTATAAAATCAAGTACAAGAGCTACAAATTGTTTATGTAATGATGAACTTAGTATATATTCCGTCCATATGGTATCCTTATAGACAGGTTTTATACTAATAAAAGTTACGGTTTCGGCTTGTGTGTGTGTGTGGAATCTATATTTCCTTTAAAATGTTGTGGTTGAATCGGTCCTTGTACGGAAAACTGAGTTAAAACAACCAAATCAAATTTTGAATTTGTTTATAACATTTTATAAATTTGGGATCTGCCTCTATTTTTTGAATTACCTTCTTAAAAAGGAGAAAGTTTATGAGGGTATATGTTATGCATTCAACATAACAAGTGAAATGTAACAATCTGTTGCTGATAATCTTTCTCATTTGAAAAATTAATTCTAAGAATGATTTCTTTTGAATTTATTTCATATCAGCAACAGAATTGGACAAAGTTATTCATTGTTAAAGCTTGTATCTCATAACCTTATCACAGACATATTTTCATATCGCACGAGGGTTGAAAAATCCGATACCCTGATTGTTTAACAATAACTGGGTAATGATTCAGTTCACAGTATTTTGGTTGCAAGATTTGCTCTTTATCACTTGGGTATACCCACCTGTGAAATGATCAGTCAGAACTTAGTGATGCCAAACAAAAATATACTAAACATGTATTTAAAAAGTAATTTTACAAGAACATATATAAAAAGAAAAATGTATCACATACATATTTAGAGACTTTATTTTGTTTCGATATTATTTAATAAGCATTATGCAGAATTTTTTTCGCGACTTTTAAATCGTTCTTTAAGCTTGTTTTTATGTGTGTGACTGAAAAATAAAAAATATATATATAAATTCCCCTTTTTTTTTGCAATCAAAAACATTTTCTTATTACCATGATATTGTTGGAATGTTGAATATATCTATGGAAGTAATTTTTTAATTACTGGGGTTGAGGTTTTTGAGTCTATTTTAGTTCTTAACGTATAACCTGATGAAGTATCAGATCAAAAGTTGGATTTTGCCTATCGACACAATGATTTTTGCTTAATTTTATTTCACGAGTAGATTTTCAATTAAGGAATGGCTACTATTCTGCAAATCGTGGTTTTAATTTCCACTCTCAGTCGAGCCTGTCTAGTGGTCAGCGTACCTGACTGCGGATAAGGAGGTCCTGGGTTCGCATCCCGGTTCGGGCATGGATATACTTTCTCTATCTTGTCTTTGTCCTTTCTGTGTATGAATGAGGTGTGAATGGTTGCATACCCTATAAACGGGTCCCTATGGCATGTGTGTACTGAAACAGTCGGACTCCACAGCAAATATTGTTCATAATGGGAAAAGTGGAGCAGCGCATCCCACATCGTCAGCCCAGCTGGCACAAGGGGAAAAAATAAAAAAAAAAACCACTTTGAAATGATTGCGTCTTGCTGTGTGCAGCAGCTTAATGCAGTTTTCTAGCATCCGTTGTTTAATTGCCTTTTGGCTTGTTATTGATAATGGATAGCATTTATGAGAGTCATGGGAGGAAACCTTGAAAACTCCCAAGCACTCGCCTTGACAGGTGTGTAAGAGGCTCCTTCATCTCCCGTTCAACAGTGGCTGGAATTGAAACTGAAAGGAGCGTCTCACTGAGCATGGTGGTCGCGATGTCCTCCAAGTGAAATATCTCTTGAGCTGAAAGAAAGGCCAGGTGTTGAGGATGGAATATTTTGCTGGACTTTTCTCCTGAATTATGAAGACTCCCACTGAGTAGTTTCCACCAAACTGGTAATGATCAAATCTGGGAAATTTACAAAGTTCAATTCTCTAGGCCAGAGTGAGCCTGTTGCTTGCAGTTGCTCGGTATATATTTTAAGCACTGGATCCTTATCAGTTCTATTAGCTGTAATGTGCAGAGAGTGACTAGAGCTACCAAACCAAACCTATATCGTAGCGGCATTGTTGGTGAGGAAGTTGTTCTCATATTCGTAAAGTAGTGGGTTTGAATCCCGATTTAAACCAGGATCCATCGTGTTCACTAGAGGAAACTAAGGCCTCTAAATAAGTCTTCTTCCCTGTGAAATACCGATGGAGGTGGTAGATCAGGTATTATGAGGTTTTGAGTTGATTCTGAAAAATTTGCATTCTGTTTCTGTAAGTAGGAGTTCAGTGTTCTTATTATCAATTGTAAAATAACTAATAAAATCCACGAGCTTTACTTCCTGTTGAATTAAGCCTTCTAACCATTAGTTTCACAGTACATTCCCGTTTTGGTCACGAATGATTGTAATGGCTTTGAATCCGTTTAAAACTGGGTCTTGCTGGAATCGACTCCTATGTGATTGCCAAATAAACTTGCTTAACAACTTGCTCTTCAGTTCAACAGTTTGTGAGTTCGAACCTCATTTCGGCCTTAGATGTTTCTAGTAGTCTGGGATTCACTTGAAGCCGTATGTCCCAGTCATATTAGCTAATAAAGAAAGATTAACATTGAACAACAAGAGCCACGGTGGCTTGGTTAGTTAGGGCGTCGTTCTCATTATCGGAAGGCTGCTAGTTCGAATCCCAACTCAACCGAAGATCCGTCGTGTTTGTTAAAGGCGCCTGAGGCATGTTAAAACTGGACATGGTCTTCTGCTTGCTCCCTGCTTCAAAATCACGAAGACTCCTCCCAGCTGCTTCTATCTATTTGGTAGAGCCCAAATCAAGGTTAGGTACAGGGAAGGAAGCAACATTGAATAACAAACCATATCTGACCACATTGATTCTAATTATCATAAAAATGTGTTGAGTAGTAACGAGATCAAAATCTAATATGGAAATAACTTTTAAAATAGTTTAAAATTAAAATATTTATATGATATAACCAATGCGCATCCATCGTTCTTAGCGATTACATTGTTTTCGCATCACATATTAAGTAAATAATGCTTTGCACAATTCTAACATCCTCAGTCTAACTGATACCGAATACTTAGCACTCTGGCGTTGGGAATCCAATCCACGAGCTGTAAATCTTATCTTCGGCTCGGATCTTTTGTAGTGGTTCATAATTCACTTTAAATTATGTTCTATTGCACAACAAAGCAAACTAATCAACCATTTGTTCAAGTGGCCTTGTGTATTGAATATAATCACGAATGACCATACACAGACGCACGAGTTTTAAAGCTTTGTAATTCTTATTAACTGTATTTCGTTTGAGTAAACTAACAATTAGTTAAGCGAGAACTATATCTATTCTGCCTTTTAATCATTTATTGGTTCAAGAAGAGTATTGCAATGAATTTACTGTTTTATTTTTTTTATTTATTTTTTTTTTCCATTACAGATTCACCTAAAAGGTTCAGTCTGTCTGAAGTGCTCTTTTATGTCTTGAGCATGCTCATCTTGATTACGGGAACAGCATGTCTGGTAGCGGCCATAGATCCTAGACCACTGCCGAAGGAGCATGGGATGATTCTCGCCATAATTGGCGCAGTTTTTGTCATAAAGGGCCTGCTGTTTTTGATTCTGTTTGCCAAGAAGAAATCTTCCGCTGGGGAAAGCACACCCTCCACTCAAATGTCGTCTATGGCTGATTGCAGTTCAGCAGATTTATTGAATGCGAATTTCGGTAGCAGCATCACCTTAGAATCGATCAGTACCGTAAATCAGTGTATGATGACACAATCCCCAGATCCTTTCGCCAATACAGTGTTCTGGTACAAGGAGACTGTCGTATGAATAGAGAAATCGAAGTTTATTTTAGGGAAAATTTTCACTACTTTTTCAAACAGCTGATTGCAGTGCTTTATAAAATGATTATTAGCCATTATTTTTTTTTAAATCTTTCTGGGAAATAAAGGTAGCAAATGCTGTGCAAAGAATTCAAGTGTCTGTAGATTAGTTTGTGGATAGTGGGTAGATTTTACAGTGGTATATAAATCTATTTATGTATGGTATAACTGATTTTTACTTTATCATAGTTCTCTTATCTTCGATTTTTGTCATAACTTAAAAGTGTATTTTTAAATAAGCATAAGTATCCTCATGCAAAACATTTAGCAATTTATTGTGTTTGAATATATGTGGATATTTTTTACATTTATATAAGTATTGAAAACTTTTATATAATGAACAAAGATATCTTGTTGTGTTTCTATAATGATATTGTGAATATTTTATATGTAAGTCTTAAATATATCGTAATTAAAAATAATGAGCTGTATAATGTGTACTGTAATTTGGATAAGCATGTTTCATTGTAAATATCATTAAAACATTTTCAATGCTTATGTCTCTGTTCTTTGTAATGGCCTTTTCTCGGTGAATTGCCATTGGTTGAAATTATATCCATTAATGGAGCTTTGTTTCATTAAATTAAAAAATTCCTTTTTTTCAGGAGTAAATTTCATACGGCTACTAATCAATCATAATTGCCGAAAATTGAATGGCTGAACGTACGTCAACCCCTCATTCAAAGTCCTAATTGCACTATATTGTCAAAATAAAATTATCCATATCTCTAACCTGACTGTTTAAAAATGTAGTACTTCTAGCGTGATTATCTGTCGAGCTTGGCAACAGATTAATCATACTTCTAATCTTCAGATCAAAAGATTTTGCAATTGGGAAAGGATTCTATTTTGAATATTTGGTCCTTCCAAATTATTTATTGCAAAAAGAAACCATTGAACGATAATCTAGCAAATCAGACAGCTATTGTAATATCTTTGATCTAGGAAATAGTGAATTTTCGATGACGTATATCAGAAAAGAATGAATTCGTTTTGAAGAGTAAAAATTCATAAACTGTTTGATTCAGTAATATATATGCAAAGCGTTAATCCAAACTATTTCAAGATAACATCATTTGTAAATATTTTTACTGTGATTTTCGAAATGCTAATTTTTTGCGAGGTATGGTAATTGATATTAATTTAAGATGAATTTAGAAATGCAAAAACGTTTGCAGGAAAATGATTTGTGATGTTGATATCCAATGAAGTATGAAAGTGGCACCATTTCTTCATTATTTTTTTTTCAGACAGTTTAGATTGTCTAATTATGCGGACAGGTACTCACGTATTCTTTTATTAATCGCCTGCACGTTGTTGGACGAGTCTAGTGCCCTCGTGACTTAAGCATAGTTCAAAATTACGAGGCACTTGGTGATGATGGGGCTGAGATGACAGCCGAGTGGTTAGCGCTCTTGCCATCAGTTCGACAGTTAGTGGGTTCCAATCCCACCTTGAGCATGGATGTTTGTAGTGGTTCGGAATCCACTTTAAACCTTAGGTTCCGGTCTAATTAGCACTCGTGTGCAAATAATTGACCGTTGAGCGACAAACAAACAACTTGGTGATGGTGGGAGACTATTCCATATCCCTTAAATCCGGAAATCGCCTACTATGCTGTGTTTGTGTGTACATGAACTTGACTTCTGTTAGATGGAAGCAGCCCGGTGGGAGGCTTCGTAATTTAGAAGCAAGGACCAAGCATAAGACCTCGAATACTTGACTTGCAAACTACATATCATTTCACTTGGAAGATATTGCGACCAAGAGCTATTTAATGTGCTCCAACAATCTTTAATGAATAGAATGATCTTCGCTTAATCTTGTATTTGAGCTCACTATCTTCCGATAATGAGGATGACGTCCTAACAACTAGTCCACTCTCGCCGGTTCTCTGCATGTCGTGTTCTAAAAAAAAGCTGCATAGATGTTTCCCATAGAAATGAATATATTTTTTAGAATTAAACGCGAATAACGTAAATAAAGTGTGGTCCGAAAATCATAATAGAAAGCAAGCGATTATTGTGGAAAAAAGAAATGCGAGAATAGTTAATTATTTTATTGAACAGAGATATAATTGACATTTAATGTACAAAAAATGCTCAAATTGTGTTGTTCTTGACTATATTTTCATGAAGACGGTTCTGAGCACATTGGAATGTATCAGAATTAAGTTCATCAATTTAACTTTTGATGCACGATTTCTCTTCGCGTGAATTAGGGGTTTCTATAGATTCTGTCTTTGGTATAACCCCATAAAAAGTCGTATGGAATTTGATTGCATACCCAGTGAATTTCTATGCATCATATATACATAGACGTGCAGGTAAGAACTCATACTACATACCTTAAGAGTAACGGGTATGGAATACTCGCGCATCAAGTTCGGCATCATTCTGTACCACGGGGAGATGACGAGGTCACAACTGAGGTGGCATTCTCTCCCCATCTGTACCACACCAGCGGAAGGATTTTGGAAGTTGCAGCTTAACGTGGACACATCTTCAACCCACGTAGCTCCAGCACCACAGGTGAGGGGGTGTGGTCACCCTCCCAACCATTTCTCGCAGCAAACAATGCTTCCCTTTAATGAGCTTAACGGGAAGTGGCGTAAAGCTTCTGAGCGACCGGAGCTCTCAGATCCAGTAGAATTAAATGCTAATCAAACTTCTTTCCGAGCCAAGTATAGACTTGAACAATTCTATGGGGACGACACCCTCCTGCATGAATCAATACCAGCGTGTCATAGCCAAACTTGCATTCTTGCAATTTCGACATTTAATTCTCATGACCAAACCGACACTGAATATTATCGGACTAACTATCCTCTTGAACAGTATAGCACATCCCACCATGATTTCTTATGGATGCAGGGGCGAGAAAACAATGAGATAGCATTTTACATAGCTTAGATTCCTCAGTTGTGTTTTTTCACGTAATCGTTCAACTAAAAATAGACCTCATCACTGAACCAAATCTTGTGTTCACTAATGGAACCACTTTCAAATTCCTCGATCATATCTAGGAGGCAAAATATTCTATATTTTGTGACTTGAACATTTGAGTTGAATATTATTCAATATTCGTAATGCTGTTTTATAAATATATGTTCAATTGTCAGGACGCTTGTCAAGTAGAAGTGGTTGTTTGATCCTCAAAGAATGCGTGTATGTGTTCCTTGCTCTCTCCGTAACAAGAACACTCGTGGTAGATTCAAATCTGACCCTCAACCTGTAAACAAGGGTAATCAGTAGGAGATTATGGCCAGAACATCAACCACCTGATAGCTTCGAGATGCTGTAGCTTACTTCGTGATTACTATTTTATCATTCCTTTTTACCAGTAGTCCTTTTTTTCCCCGAAAACTTGAACGGCATTCCCGTCGAACGGTGTCATCACTTCCGTTATTCTCATCAAATCTTATTACGATAAAGTTCTTTCAAGATCAGTAATTTCCTATTGCTTATTATGATTTCCGGTAATCAAGCATTCACCTGAAATGTCAATATATGTGCTATTACAATATGGAAGAATTGTATTTCTATCAATATAGTTAGAATCAGGAATTTACATCAATTTTTTTTTTTGTACCACCCTATATTAAAGATTAATGTGCATGGGTATAGATATGTGGATGTACAAAAAAAAAAATGTTATTTGGATTTTGGCTCAGTTTTAATCGAAATCAACAATAAAGACATCTTAGTGTATAATTTGTTCTAAAGTTCTATCATTCAAGAATATAAATCGAAGCAGCACATTCAAGCAACGCATCCTAACATGATCGATAAATCATATGATTATTACGATTTTCCTTCGGGGCAATAAAACGATGTGGATACAGAATTTTTTCTTTTTGAACAAACATTTTTCTTATAGTCACAAGGACTACAATTACTTCAGCTTGAATTTTTTCCACAACTTAAAGATTCTATGATACACAAATTAAACACTGGGGCTTGTACTCTGAAAACTCAGGCGTCCGATTGACTGCAGTAATATCCCCTTATAACACAGTACTCTTATAACGCGTTTTCATATTGCGCGATTTCGTTTCCCTCGTGTAACAAGTGTTTTCCTCCATTATGACGCTTTGATTCCAGGCGTTATATTTCTGTACTGCGAAATTTATGATTTATACAGATCACAATCCATTTCACGTACGTTTGCACATTGTGTTAACTATGTTACTATAAAATTATATTAAATTTTATTATTGACTTTTGAACATTTTGCTTAAAAAAAAGATGCCGCGGTGGAACGTTATTTCAGATAGCTCCTTTGGCGAATGTCCTGAAACTGTTTTTGGAATTATTTGATTTATTTGAAATAAACTGTTTTATAGTTACATTTATATAATTTTTTTATTTAAAATGTTTAATAATTTAATTTTATTAAAATGCACCCATTTCGGTCATAACAGTTTTTTTTTACTATTCGATTTTTAAACCATCGAGAAAAATGAAACGCGAATCATGTATATATAACATGTTATCGATCATGTTATACGAATCATGTATAACATGATCATGTTATACGAATGTTATACGAATCATGCTATCGCCAACGGCTATGCCACGATGAAAATACCGGTTCTCGTCCGATCACATAACACGTTATACGAGGTCATACCAGAGCGTTTGAGGAGACTGGCAACACGTTTTCCTACCACGTGGAACAAACATACCGTGTTATAGGGAGGATTACTGTATTTGCTTCACTTTCATCAAAAGAGTTTTGCGTGGTTGACACCGACATTTATATATATCCCCTTAGTATTTTAAAAAACATTCCTATTGTAAGTTGGCACCTATTAGTCCTATCGATTCGAAACTTCGAGAATGTTAGCTTATGTATAGTTTCAAAACTGGCACAAAGTATCACCAAAACTCTCGCCAAGGTGAGTTAAATTTTGAGGAATTATTTATCAATTTTGCAAATCGCTATTTTAACAGAATAAGAGTTGCTTAGACAACAATTTCACAAAAGATAGCTCATTAATATAAATAATTAAATACAAATGTATAAAACATTCATACACATATTTACATTTTTCGTAACATTATTTTAGGAGAAAATGGAAAATTTTTTGGCATCAACAAATGAATATTTCTACTAAGCCAGCATCAGTACATAAAAATCTCTTACTTTGCATCATTCTAAGTGGCACATACTGAGGTGAAAATTTCACATTATTTTGAGGAATTAATTCATGTGGCCAATATAATGAAATGCGCGAAAACTTACGTCTGATATTGCTTTGTCGAATGACATTAATTGGGAATAATCAAGCTCAGCGATTAAGTGATAGGAAACAAAATGGAAGAAAATGAATTTAGATGACAAGTGGCCGCGAATAGAAATAAGAATACATGTTTCTTCAACAACAACTATTTATACACCATTGCTTTATTATTAAAGATCTCCTATTTTGTAAAAATATTTCTCGGAATGAAAGGGCTGAAGAGATAACTTCAATATATTTTTTAACGGCTCACCACAACAAGTGAAAAGCGTGAAAAGGGCATTCATCGCAAAACCGGGATTCGAATCCGTGACCAACAACCTCGGAGTCAGGAACTTTAACTCAGTTATCGGCCAATAAATACGTTTAATATACTTGATGCATATATGACAGAAAATGATTTGGATTGGATAAAATGTCTGTGAATTGATGAAACTCATCACCACCAATGTAATAATAAATATGAATAAATACATATGTTGATTCATCAAAAAGTTCTGAATTGCTTATGAATCCATTAATTATCACTCACAAATAATTTGTATTGAAATCGCTGCCCTCTATTGAATCGCGTCTTAAAATGTGTAACTAATTTTGTAAATTGTATGAAAACTAGGCCATTTAAATCCGGATTTAAAAAATCTCTGCGTAAGCCAGGCATTATAGTCTTAAGATTTAAAAAAGATTACAAATATTGCAATTATTATTTTGCTGAAATTTTGAAGAATTTAAATCGTTTCAATTAATTAAATAAAAAATTAAACTTAAAAGTGGATTTTTGTCTAGTCTTTTTCATTATGCTTTTTCTTCTATTCTACTGTCAACATGTTAATGGCTTGAATCAATGGAGAATGGGTTCTCAAACCATTGCTTTGTTCTTTATATAAAAAATCGTTTTATTAACAAAATAAGCGTCAAAATTCTCAGACATTCGATGGTGAACTCCGCCTTGTTTGCTACCGCTCGAATAATGCGATTTGAAAACAGGCAACAAATTCCTCGACAAGTCAGACTGACGACCCCGTTTCAATAAGATGTCATAATTAATTATGTGTGACATAAATGAAACGTCATCTGACGTCATGCGTATTTGAAATCAATGAGAATTCTAATAAAGTAACGTAGTCATGACCTCAACTGGAACTAAAGAAACAGCCACTTTATGGTTAAAAAAAATCGCGAATTTGGAGGCCATTTACAGATATTTCATTACAGGTATTTCTATTTCAGTAACATACTATTTCCTTTCGCATTGACTGTCATGTGACAATATACTATATCGAACTTTCGAACACTGCTCATCAGAATGAATATTCTGATGTTCAATTCCAATTCATGCCCACTTGTCGTGGTGGGTGCTTGGGAGTTTTCCTGGTTTCCTCTATTACGGCAGATGAATATGGGCTATTGTCTATGAAAAGACCTCTCAGAAGGCAATAACGCGATGGATATTAAAATGTTTTTCCACAACTTTGCGCCATTAAACTGTTCACAACGCGATGTTAAGCCAAATTCATTTTCTTTCTTTTTTAAATAATATTTATTTTCCAATCTAAGTAATTGTCCTTTGATTCATTTATTTCGTCGCCTAGTAGTAAGGTAATCTCCCTCATACAAGAAATATGATTGCGTGGCGTACTGTCGGAAGATGAAATAGACTGCTTTATGCATCAACAAAATGAATGATGATAATATAGTAAAAAATATCAATGTATATATATACAGTTTTTCCAGAAAAAATCTGCGTATAAACGCAGAGTAAACATTCTACAGAGAATACATATACATTATAGGTTCCATATTAATTCTATTTTCATATAAAGCTTTTCTTTAACAATGCAATAAATATCAGTACCAATTTCAGAAAGATAACACACATTGTTTAAAGTAATAATAATAATAATAATTAAAAAATTACCCAAAAAAAAAGTTATCAGAAAAGTTTAAGTACAGGTACAAATTACAAATATATTTGCAAATTAATCTAAATTTTTTTAGCCTCCATGAGCTTGTATGAAATGAAATATTGTCTACAATTATTTTTTACTTATTCATTTTAGCTCTGGTGACAATTCAACAAATAGAATAAAAAATATTGTTTTGTGGATATGACGCATTAGTACTTGCAAACAAGTAAACATAAAATGGATTCTAAAAGAAAAGAAATTGTTCCGGACGAAAAGAAATCCATCTTAAGACAAAGGACAATATTTACATGTCATCGAAATCTGTTATCTTAAAGCCTCGGAATAACCGATTATCCAAGCTGACTTTACGAGAAAAGATATGCATCCTGAAATCTGTATATTTCAATCCAAAGATTACTGCATCTCAAATAGCACTTAATTTTAGAGAAATGTTTTAAAAATCTCTTCATGAAGATACTATACGAAAAATTCTGAAAAAAATCTGGCTATCGCGGCCGTGTAGCTCGTAGAAGGCCATGTATTTAAACAGCCAATAAGCAAAACCGTTTAAATTTTGCCTGTAAGTATGTTAATAAACCTTTTGAATTTTTTGGAAAAGAAATATTCTTTAATGAAAGTAAGTTTTGCATATTTGGCATCAAAGACTTTTTGATACCTGGTGAAATTGGTGTGGAGGAAACAAGGAATAGCTTTTGAGAAGCAATATTTTGTGTCTACAGTTAAATACGGTGGAATTGGCGTAATGATTTGGGGGTGCATAGCAGCAAGTGGAGTTGATCGATTAACTTTTATAGACTCCATACTAGATCATATGGGATAACTAAATATATTAAAAGAAAATTAGAAGCAGAGTGCATAAGATTTTAATCTTAGTGATAACTTTTGGTTTCAACAAGATAATGTGTGTGACCCAAAACACAAGACCCATAACGTAAAGCTCTGGCTTTTGTACGACATCAAATACTCCTCCATAATCGCCAAACTTGAACTCCATGGAACATTTATGGGACTTATTTATTTTAACGCAACAATCGACAGCATAACATAATATCGAAAGATATGCTAGAAAGAGTAATTATGATGGAATGGAGATATATTTTATCTTCACAAACCGCCAATAAGTCACTCTATAATTAAAGGATTGGAAGAGGTTCTTAGACAAAAGTTTTCCAACCAGACATTTAAGTTTAATTGACAGTCCATGGAAGCTAGTTTTTAAAGACTTTTTTCATCTGTTCGCATACTTTTTTTGACTATTTTTTAATGTGTGTTATCTTTCTAAAATTGTTACTAATATTTAAGGAATTGTTAAGGAAAAGCATTATATATATATATATATATTACAGCCAAATTGAAAAACATTATTCTACCGTAATTTTGATCGTTGAATGCCATTTCTATGCCAGTTCTTCGTCTATTTTTTTAATACGGTTATCGAATAATATGTTCTATAAATCCCAAATTTATAATGTTATTAGTTGTAAGCGAAATCATACAATCGGTAAGGCTATTCATTACATAAAAATATTTATTATTAATAATTTTAATTAGAAATGTCAGAATTAAGCAGAAAATTTATTAAGTTATTATTCGAATTCATTTTTAAATGTACATTTAATAATTAGTTAATTTTCATCAAAAAATATACCTAAAAAAATCAAACTTTTAAATTTAATAGATTGATTAGTAAACTTCCTTTGTAATATTAATGCTAAGATTTATAGTTTTATTAAAATTTGAATTGAATAGCTTTAAAAATATTAAATTTATAAAAATCCAAGAATACCATTACGTATCTCTATTATGTCATAATAATACCATTGTACTCATATGTTCAAAAAAAAAAAAGAAAAAAAGTAGTAATCAATAACATACATGTATCCATTGATATTCCTTATATCGTTGAAACAAATTTCCAATTAAAATTAGATATCTCTGACCAATAGTTAGAAATAAAGTATTCGACTAAAAATAGTTGATTAACTACTAATTCTACTCTCTCTGGATGGATTAATAACGTAATTTTTATTTTATACTTATCTGATACCATGCAACTCGTCAAAAATCAAGCTAGGCAGTGTTGTTCCAAAAGTAGTGTTGAGGTAGTTTTTCTCTCACACACACATATCCCTTATGAATCTCTAAAGTAATTCACAATGTCGAAATGGCTAAAATGATAGACATTTATATGGTTCAGAACTCAGTAAAACATTCCAAATGTCACTTCAAGTAGAGTTTGGGGACCAATTGTGAAATTCGGAAGATGTTAAGGCACAGATGTATTGTATAATTCATCATGCGGATTTCTGAATTTTTTTGACGACGAAAAAAATAGCCAAGATGACGTAATTGTGATGTAATAATTTCTTGAAAAAGATTGCGTGATCTAAATAAAAAATTTTAATCTGATAAATAAAAGGCATAAATATAAATTCCTAACATTTTATTTTTTATTTTGAAAAAATAAAATATAAGAACATTAGTTAATAAATCCAAAAATAGAATAAAATGTTCTAAATTTCCTCGTGATGATGTAACTACTAGGGTTGCCAAAATAGAATTTTCTTCATAATTCTTATTATTCTTAATCTCAATGACGTAATTAAAAATCAGGTTGCCAAATAAACAAGGAAATCCGCCAAAAAATATAATCACTTAATTTAGAAATTGGGATTATACTTGTACGCCAGCTGTGCGTGTTTTTACATTCACCACAAGTCAGTTATAACTTTTAGCATTCGTAATATCTCTTTATAGAAGCCTGTATGAATGTAGGAATGTATGTATCATGTATCATCCTAGCTGTAACAGATCTCAAAGTAAACACATCCATAAGTCATCGTCTATCTAAATTGCTTTAACTCCAAATAATGGCTGAAGGATTCTCTGTCGCCATACGAAAAGCTATGACTTCATTAAATTTTCTGTATGTTAGTAGGCCATCGTGTCTCCATAATACAACTGGCAATAAGGCACGTTAGAACAGGTATCATTTTAAGTCTCCATTGTAATTAAGTCTCCATTGTCTGTAAATGGTGATATCATTTCCAATGATATCACCATTTACAGACAGAATGCTGGAGTTTATTCTTTACCTACAATAAAATCCTTCAACAATATCTTCGGTTTCAAATACCTATTTATAAACGAATCTCAGATCAAGTATAAGCACTTTGAGTGTATTGCACGTCTATCAATCAAAATAATTCTCTGCTGAGCTATTGATTATCACATTTCTTCATTTTCTTAATCCACTTACGCACTGAACGAATAAATTTTTCTTTTAAATATTTTAAATCAACGATAAGCTATAGTAATAGTTGTCTATGAAAACCCCCAAATCTCGTCTCTAATTTCGTCTCAACTGTATGATAATAAACAGTAAAATTTCGAAAATTTTACTGCTTCTCAAGTGAATCGAATCAAAACTTCTTCAAATCGCCAAGAAATCTGGTATTGAATCAACAGAAATAGCGTATTTATTTTACCTTAAATATCCTTGGATATCAACAATCGATCTATGGTAAATAGATGTAATTTTTTCTAATTTGCTTTTACGTGAATATATATATTTTTAGGCCCATAATTCTGAGCTAAATGCTCTTTGAAAAAAGTTTTAATATATTAATTTCAGGATGATTATAAATTAGTCTCTCTCTCTCTCTCTGAAAAAAGAACAGAGCTCATTCCTAGTAAATGCGACCAGAACACGCTGTTATAAGACATTTTCATATCTATAAAATAAATTGCCTTCCTGATAAACTTTTTTATATATGGTAGACCTTATTCACTAATAGCAAGGAAAGAAACCCGGAAGCTTTGAAGCACTCACCTTGATAGATACGTAGACAGAAATGCAATATCTATCCCAAATTGTTAAACAGAGTCTGGAATCGAAACCATGACATTTCCGCCCGAAGAGCCCTGTCCTACCACTTGTCTGTGGTGAGCTCCCTAATGATAAACTCTGAAAACGCCCAAGCATCTACCTTGGTGCATGCAGAAGCCTAATATCCGTCTCCTGTTGCTCAACAGGGGCTGTGGGATCGAACCTGGAATCTTTCTTGTAGTACATTATGAACAGATTTGTATCTAAACAGTTTACCATACACCATACTAGACAATTATGCGATGATAAAGCGTTGCATCCTCTTTCAATATTATAATATTATATATATATATATATATATATATATATATATATATATATATATATATATATATATATATATATATATATATATATATATATATATATATATATATATATATATATATATATATATATATATTTGAGTTAATACTTAAAGTCAGGAACTATGTAAAGCAGAAATTATTTAATGTAAAAACTCTAGTGCAATATTTCAAGTTTAAAACTTTAGTATTAAACCAGTGTAATAACAATAAGAAACATTATTCATTAATGAAAAAAGTCAAGTTTTTTAAGTAAAACGTTCTAATCAATAAACAAAATATTTCTGAACTTAAATATACCAATATTTACCATAGTTAATTTATAAAATTGATATTCATCTGAAAATGTGAAAATTTTTTGCAAAATTTAGTATGTTAATGTGTTACTGAAATTTCATCATATTCCTGCAATCATGTTATTGTAATGGGAGAAACTTCGTGAAATAATGTTTAATTTTGTATCAACATTATTTTTAAAAAAGAAACTATAGCAGCAAAGTTTTAGATGCAGTAATATATATACACAGATTAGTAAATATAGATGAGTTATTATATAGTAAAAATGAGATATAAGTTATCATAAGCAAAATATGTAAAAGCTAATATTGCATAGAACTAGAAAACTGAAAAACTATAAGAAATGTTATAAAATGCTTATTTCTCAACAAATAGAAAGCAGCTAATTTATTCTCTATATATGTATGCTAAAATATAAATAGTTCGAATCAATAACTAGTAATATTTAAGTGCTGCACCGGTTTAAAATTTTTCTTATTAGAAGAATTCATTCGACATAGTTAAAAATTCAGAGAGAACTTTGAGGGAGAAATCATCTGGTATGTGTCGACCAATAGAAAATGGCCATTTTTCCAGTTTCAGAAGAATGTAATGGCTCATTAAGCTTCAATGTGATAATGATAGGAAATTACATATTAATAATTAAATTGTGTTATTGATTATTAAAATAATAAATTAATTTTTTATTTATTTTTAACATAATTAATATTTAAGATTATGATAATGAACGTTATGTTAACGAAAAAAATGAGTTAAATGTTTTAAGGGTCGATTTTATTATTTAAATTATATAATAATAATAAAATTATTAATAATGAAATAAAATTTAAATTATATGGTGTCATATATTAAAATTTTTTAAGCGAAAAATATTGGATTAACACATTCAACAGTTGTGAATTGAAAAGAATTAGAATTTAATGTATTAAATTACAATATTGAAACTAGAGTTTTCACTCAAATTAACAGTGTTTGAGGATGGTCAATTTTAGATTCTCGTCTTAAAACTAGTCGAAAAACTGAAAATTTTTCTGCAGTTCCATTTAAAGTGAAATCCTGTTCCTCTCGACTTTGAAATTGCCCTTGACCATCTAGGCCCAACCCCTCCGCTTATTTTTTTCTTATTTTTCTTCTCCTTATGCAGGAGCCATTATAGTCTCCAAACACCCCTCGTTTCTGGGGTCAAAGCTTAGCTCGACTACATCTACCCACTTTCTATTTACTTTCGTATATCCTGAAAACTTTTTGGACTCAGAAAAACAGAACTTCCGATTCTCGACGACGGAGCCAGGACATCTTTCACTCTTCTGTAAGTAATACTTTCATTTTGAATGGCACGTTATCTATTTAAAACATTATTCGAACAGCACACTATGTTTATGCGCAAATAAATGTGCGCAGTTTCGTTGTTTTTTGTTCTGAATCAAAATGAATTATAAATTCTCCAGATTCTATGATGAATATAATTATTCTAATGTCTTTCTAATCACTACTGAAGTATTAATTTAACCTATATACAAATATGTATCTCTCAATATATACACTAATATTAATTAACAATTTCAAACTATAATTAACTTATGATCACATATCTATCGTCACTCTATCACGAACATAATTACTCATTATTCTAGTGACTTTGTAATCACTACTGAAGTATTAATTATACCATATATTCTGATATATATCAATACATATACACAATTATTAATATATGATTTTAAATGATCGTTAATTTTTGATCACGATCATAATTATTCTAGTATCTTTGTAATTACTACTGAAGTATTATACATAATTTAAACATATATACAGATATATATCAGTATATACAGAAATATTAATATATAATTTCAAATTACAATTAACTTTTGATCACGAACATCTATCATCACTATCACGAACGTAATTATTGTATGATTTTAATGTCGTTGTTATCACTATTGAAGTATTAATTACCATATATATATACAGATATATATGCATATATATATACATATATATATACACAAATATTAATATATAATTTCAAATTATAATTAACTTTTGATCACAAACATCTATTGTCACTATCACGAACATAATTATTCTTTATTCTAGTGTCTCTTTCTAATCATTACTGAAGTATTATATACATTTATAATATTAGTATATATAAAGACATATATCTGTGGATACACAAATATTAATTTATATATAATTTCAAGCTATAATTCTCTTTCTCTGTTGCATTGAATTTCTAGTTATGTTTTTCTAATTTTTGAATTTTTAGTTTTATTGTTGTGATGTAGAGGAGGGTCCCCCAAAAAATTCTCCCTCGAGGCTCCAATTAGTCTACATTGGGCCCTGCTCTTAACTACATTTTCCTACTTTGCTCCAAAATGCATTAGTTTATGGTTAATATTTAAGCATTTTGACTATACCTAAATGTTTACCTGTTGATCATAAAAACCTACTTATTCATTCACCGGTCATGAATATTCTTCCTACGGATTAATAAAAGGATTATTCACAATGTTTTTCATTACTAATGAAGATATGACATTGTAAATGTGGCAATTAATCGAATATAATTAATTTCATCGGGATCGCATTTTATTTGCTCTGTCTGTCTAAGAGGGTAAATCACTTCGTACAATCACTTTTATATAAAACGTATTAAGTGATTTAAAGCTTAGTAAAGACCAAAACAAGAGCCGGGAATAGTAATTCATTTTATATAAAAGAAATATTTATTCGCTTATAAATTCATTACACTGGAAAAGATTTCATATAGATGATGTCATCTAATAAGTTTGTCAGCACAATCGATAGTTGTTCACACTTTATAAGGTGGTGCATTCATTTTTCTCGGGTCCATTTTGCAATGTAAGAAATACGTAAAATAGTTACATCTGCATGTAACATGGTGTTAATTCGTTGAATACAAAAACTCATACATTTTTTGTTTTGGGGAAGCCATGCTTCTTTGCGTCTTCCAATATGTAAAAACTTTTTGTCTGGGCATAGTTATAATCGTATTTACTCCTGTTTAAAAGCTCTAAAATAGCATTAGTTGTTGCTTTCCTTGTAAAAGATAAGAACTTAGATATTCCAAGAAGCTTTGCATTTCTATCTTTAGGGAGGAAACAAAAACTGATAAGCGATTCCTCCTGTGTTGAGGCATTTAATGATAAATCAATAAATAACCTCCATTCCAAAGGATCATTACATAAATTTTGAGGATGTGGCACACTAAAGAATGCATTAAGGTTTTCAAAATTTCTTTATTCTTCTAGCAGACTTTCACTACCAATAAGAGCCATGTTTAGAACAAATGCAACTTCCTCACGGTTATAGTTATCAATAGCAGAGAATAATAAGAAATGCTATCTATGCCTTGTACAGCATTCATGTCTTTATGGGTCTAGCAGAAGTCATAACAGAAGTATATTTGATGAGAAATTTTTATCAGTTTTCTTAGAGATTTTTATGAGAATTAGATGTGATTTTTTTTCTTATTGTTTTTGTGCTTTATAATTCGCCCTATTTTTGTTTGAAAATTTTAGTTTTGTATTGCGGGAATGTTATTGTTAGAATAGCTTAAATAAAAAAATTAATGAAAATTTTCTTTCATTGATAATTTTGATAATTTGGTTCAGCTTCAAAATTTAAAAAAAGAATTGATTTTTTATTGAAAAGTAATTTTTTAAAAATGTTTTGAGAGAGTAAATTATCTTTATAAACTGTAATATATTGTATATAATGTTATAATAGGAATAAAAAAGAGAAGCATTTAAGAGAACGATATTCAATACCTTTAAAGTATTTTTTTAATAAAAGAAAATAGTTTAATTTTTCGAAAAAAAAATATGGGATTATATAATTTTTTTACAAATATTTGACAGATATATTTTTCAAACTATGTATGAGTCAATAGATTGAATGATATAGCTTTGTAAACATACATTATTGTGATTAATAATATAATCATACAATCGATATAATTATACACATCTCTGAAAGAAATCATTAAATTATGGAACTTTTAAATTTTAGTATAATATTTCTAATCACAAGAATTTGTCATTTCCTATCAGTTTCACTTACTGATAGGACAAACATTGTAAGCCTATCATCAGTCAGTAAAAGTTACTTGGAACTTACGAAAGCTTATCGTATTTGCAGTACGTTATTTGTGAATCACTGTCTACAAATGGTTACATTGCAACACAAATTACTCATTTTAGGATTTTTTTCAATTACGAAATTGCAAACAAATTTTGCTCTTATAAATAAGACTTTTTATTGGAAATGATTTACATTTAATCTTTACCACTATTGACAAACTTCTGTGCATCTTTTAAAAAAGGAATACCATACAGCGACTTGCTCTGGAGTCATCCTCCTCATACATCTGACCCTGCACCATTACATTACCACCTCTTCCGTAAAAATTATCTTCGGGGACAATCCTTCACCAATGACTTGCACCAATCACTCATGGATTTCTTTACGTTTCCCGATTTTAACCAGAGGAGATTTTACAACTGGAGACACGTTGGCAGAAGGTGCTGAATGCCTTTAGTTATTAGTTCGAGGACTAACAATAGGCAACACTTTCTGCAGGTCATGTTCTTTTGGTTGAGGAAAAATGGCACGGACCTTCTTGTTTATCTTGGAAAAATTTTTTTTGTTAATTGATTTGGGCAATTATAGTGACTGCATATTCACTCTTTTTTACTTTACTTTCCCCAAAGTAATATTAAATAAATTTAAAAAAAAAATTTTATTTTTTAACTCAAGAATTAAAAAAAATTTCAAAATTTAAAGAAGTTGCAATTTATGTAAGTAAAGGAGTATATTTATTTTTTCACAAAAGAGCTAAAATATTTCAAAATTTAAAAATGTTATAATTTAAATAGTTAACGGTTTACTACCCACATAAATTAAGTTGGTTAAAGTAAGGATTTATTTATATTTTAACAAAATAAATTTAAAAAAAATTGCTTTCAAAATTTACAGAAATTGTCGTTTATGTTTATTTTTTTTAAAAATAAATTTTAAAAAAAATTGCTTTCAAAATTTACAGAAGTTGTCGTTTATGTTTATTTTTTTAAAAATAAATTTTGAAAAAAATTGCTTTCAAAATTTACAGAAGTTGTCGTTTATGTATGTAAAGTGTGTACATTTACTTTTTAACAAAAAAATTGAAAATGTTTTCAAAATTTAACAAAAAGTTGTGATTTATATTGGCAAAGATGTACATTTATTTTTTAACAAAAAAAATTTAAAAAACATTTTTTCATAAAAAAAATAAAAAATAAAGTTAATGGTGTAAAATATGTACGAAATTAAATTAGAATTTAAGAAAAAATTTTAATTGAAAGAACTTTCAGAAAAAGTGTATAATAACGACACCTCATTAGAAGAGAAAACGAGGAGAGAAATCATGGGGAAAAAGGGTTTAAAACATAAACAATTAAATACAAAATGAATTACTCGCAATTGAACAATATGATTAGCCATGAACATAAAAAAATAAAAGACGTATTTCTCTTTTCTTCGTGCACATAAAATCTTTCTCAATGCATGAAGAATGCATTAATTATATTTTTAATACTTACTATATATAAATTGTATATTTTAAGCTTGTATATATGTAAGTGTGTGTGTGAATGTATAACAGAGAAAATCAATTTAAGATCTAATTTTCCAGACATTTCCTTCATGAGAAACTAGGAATATTCAGTAATTTTTCTTAAGCATTTCTTATTTTTGAAAGGCTTAATCGTTTTTTTTTTTAAGTGCATTTTTTTTTTATAATGAGAAATTCATTTTCAAGCAAAGAAGTTAAATAAATAAAAAAAAAATTTGAAATATCAAAATAAGTGAAACTTTTAACTTGCTTACTCGAGCGTTCTTTGTAGCCTAAAATTAATAATTCGGCTTGATTATATTGCGTTAGTTCTTATAAGCATTTTTTCTTCTTGGTGAAACCTATTATCATTATAATTTTCGGTAAAGTGCATTCTTATTTCGGACTTTGTAGGTTTTATTTTCATTCAAATGTAATTTACTATATATTACTTGGAGTTATTTGAAAACATGAATTCCCTTTGGGTGGGTGCATCCCTAGTTAAAAACTTTCTAAATATAGAATGCTTCATTGAAACTACGAATATTAGTAAAGTAATAGCTCGATTTCTAAAATTTTATTTTTCCATTTAATAACCGTAATCGTTTCTAAAATTTGTGATGGAAGGAATTATTGTTATTAAAATAGTCGAGATTTTCCTGCAGGGAAGTAAAAGAAAATATTTGATGAAAATTTCTTTGAGAAAATGTTGGACGAAAAATAGGAAGTTTTGGGTGTTTTAAATACCTCTTTCAAGCTTGTTAATATAGTTTAATTGCCCTTAAATATATTTGATTCTATCATATCTTTCTCTTGATTGTATATTATCCTTATCTTTTTCTATCGTTATTTTCTATTTATCATGTATCCTCATTTATATTAAAAGTTAAGGTTATTATCGCTAAAGTATAGAAAATAATTAGATGCATTACTTTGTTTGTTAATATTAGTGGTAATGAAACTACGGATAGACTGGCCAAAGAGGGCAGTGAGGAAGATACGCCCACTGGTTCATCACTTACATACCAGGAACATTATTCTAATGAAAAATCTAGATTGCATTCAATCTGGAAAATTCCATCCACACACCAATGGTACTCTGGAACATCTCCTGGAACTCCTCAGGAAATAAAATGTGGCCGAAAATCTCAGACTGCATTAGCCAGATTCTCAAGTGGACATCTAAAATTTTTATCGTTTGAACGTGGTGCAAAAACTTATCCCACTTATTAACACATGCTTTGACCATCCAGCCTCACCGAAACATATTCTGGATTGCATCGGACTTTCCCAGGAGGATTTATCCTCAGATGTCCTGATAAGTCATAGACTTTCTGACTGTCAACAATTTATTGGTGTTGATATATATATATGGTTAATCTAAGCGTACAATATTTTGAATTTAGCTATGAGAGGTAATGAATGGAAATATCTAGGTACTTACACTGACTATCAAAATGAATTGTTAATCGAAATCAATTCGAATAGCAGTAAGAGAAATCTTTGTTTTTCTTCAAATTAGAAAAAGTGATAAGATAAAAAGCAAACGATTCTACTTAGTGCCGGCGCATGGTTATCTGGCGCCTACCGGCAAAATAGATGAAGTCAACATAATTTCCCTTTTTTTAAAATTTTCAATAGGAATTTTAAAAGAAAGGAAGTTAAAGGGAAGTTTATTTTTTTTAAAAAAGGAAGTTTGGATTTTTGTGTGTGTGTGTGTGTGTGCCAGCTAGGCTGACAATATGGGGTGCGCTGCTCCACTTTTTCATACTGAACCATGTTTGGGATGGAGTCCGACTGTTTCAATACATACATGCCATAAGGGACCCGTTTATAGGGTAAGCAACCATTCACACCTCATTCATACACAGAAAGGATAAAGACAGGATCGAGAGAGAAAGTACATCCATGCCCGGGATTCAAACCCAGGACCTCCTTATCCGCAATCAGGTACTCTGATTTCTAGACAGGGCAAGCAAATTTTTTTAAAACAATTTATAGAAAATAATTTATTTTTCTGCATTTTATATTTACAACTTTATAATTTCTTTTGTATTTAACTCTTGAAACATTTAATTTTTAACTGCAATCAATGCTAGATTTACACGTCTTTCTTTTCTTTTTCATTCGATAAATTTATAATATTCAAGGATACTTCTAATTTTGAATTATTTATATAGTAAAATAATAATTATGCCTGAGAGGAATTATTTCCTTTAAGTTGAATTATAGAATGGTTTCTTTTAAGTTGAAACATTTTTTATTACATATATTGAAATAAGTAGTTAAAAATAATTATCAAAAAGCATTTTTAAGTACTCAATCATAAAAAGCATTTAATACATTTGTTTTTTATAAGCTCGAACAAAAAGAATTTTCCAATATAGTGTTAATAAAAAAGCAAATTACAAGTCAAATAAAAATTATTTCCGAAAATGTTTAAGCTTTTTATTAATCTCTTATTAAATAATTTTAAATGAGTAAATTTGATTTTAAATTTCCAAACTATATATGCATAATTATAAATACTCATATCGTTTGGAAATCAATTTTAGAAAAGCAAAATGTAAAGAAAACGTGGTAGACAAAACTCTCTTATTCGATAATCCTACATTAACATTTTTCATAGTTCTTGACAAAGTAATAATATTTGCTAATATACGGAAATTTGTGAGAGTTAATCTAGTGATATTTACGAAAGAGACATACTAACCGTGAGAAAAAGGAAATTGTACAATCCTAGACTTTGAAGGTCATTACTTTACTATTCCCCCACCCCGTTGTTTCCAATTTCGATTCCAAGAAGACATTTCTCTATCCTGGTTGTCTCAGAGCTATTTTGCGAAGGAATCCCCCCCCCCCCCATTTCGTTGGAGGTCTGTCGGCTGATGGACACTAATATTAAGGACATAGGGGAAACAACAAGTTTCTGAGGGAATTTTCTCACGAGAATAACGCGACACTTGTTTGTAATAAAATTTCATTTGGCGCGGGCAGTGAGATTGGGAGGGTGACCACCTACCCTTCCCCCTCACTGGGCTGCTCGAACTCTCATGGGTTAGGGCAACACTTCCTAGGTAGGAGGTGTGCCCCAGACCATGCCACCTCGACCGAGGTGTTGGTCGGGGACGTGTCCGCGTTGATATGTGACTTTAAAGTCTGATGTGAACTGGATGAGGAGAGGAAAGTGCCAGCTCAGGTGTGACATTGTCTCCTGACCAGAGTTCAAAATGGCGATTCACTTGGTGATGGGCGAGTATTCCAAAACCGTTAACCTAAAGGTACATCCCGGGGCTCGCCTGCACCGCCATGTATGTATGTAATAAAAACAGACTTTACTCTGGGGTGATGCACGAAAATTTCACTGAGAAGTTTTCTTAGTCTCAATTCAACTAATTTTTCAGTACACGCTTTATATTCTTTATATTAAAAGTTAATCCACGATTTTTCCGATACTCTCAACACATTTTAATGATTTTTTAAAAAATGAAGTTAATACAAAAATTGATTATCCATTTAATCAGTTTTAATATTTTTCCTATAATTAAATTTATCAGCAAGTTAAAAATTTAATCGAAATCATTAGAATTTTTTTTATAGAACCTTTATTATTTACGTACGCAAGAAAATATAGAATGGAAGGATAAAAATCTAAAAATTTGAGCTCTGTAGTTGGTTTAGTTTCAATTAAACAAGTCAATTTATAAAACTTAGCTTGTCGGGATTGAATCTTCTTGAGGATTTGTCGCACTTCAAGAAACGAACGTGTTTGTTAGTTGATGTAAAAAAGAACATTCTAAAGTAAGTAAACAAAAAGTATATATGGTATGGAATTATTAATTTAAAATTCTATTAATTATAATTAATGATATTTTTTAAAATTTCAATCGTCCTTGTCGATTTAAACTAACTATGAAGTGGATGTTTCGGCTATTCTTTTTCATTTTGCTTTTTCTTCTGTTCTACGGTCCACTTTTTAATGGCTTGGATCAATGGAAAACGGCTTCTCAAACCGATACTTTGTTCTTAAAATAAAAAGTCGTTTTAATAAAATGAACTTCGACGCTGTTCTCAGACATTCGATTCTGAAGTTCACCTTGTTTGCTGCGGCTCGAAGAATGTGTTTTGAAGGCAGGCAGCAAATTCGTCGACAAGTCAGATTTTAGATACTATCTCAATATGATCTCATAATTAATAACGTGTGACGTAGGAGAAATGTTATCTCTTTCGTGGATCATGGATATTTTAAACAAAAGAAAAGTGGCGTATTCAAGATCTCAACTGGAACGAAAGAAACAACCATTAATGGTTAATAAGACAAAGATCATCGATGTTTTTATGGTATATGTAAATATTTAAAGTCTAGTTTTATTAGTAGGAAAACGAAATTATTACTATACAAAACCCTGAAAAGACCCGTAGTAACATATGCTGGTAAACATAGTCGGTGACTGAATACGACAAAAAAATTTTGGCCGTGTTTGAAAGGAAAATACTCCAAAGCATCCTGGGAGGTGTAAAGTGTGGAGATTTGTGGAGAAGAAGAACAAACTCGGAGCTTTACATACTTTTCAAAAAACCTGACATTATAAAATTCATTTCAATTCAAAGACTAAAATGGACAGGACACTTAATAAGAATGGAAGAGGACCGAGCAACGAGAAAGATATTTGATGCTAAACCATCTGGAACTCGGAAAAGAGGAAGACCAAGGATCCGGTGGATCGACAGCCTTGAAACGGATTTAAAGACTCTTAAGATCAAGAACTGGAGGAGCCAAGCACGGAATAGGGCAGCATGGAAATCTATTCTGCGGAAGGCCATGGCCCACCCTGGTCTGACGCGCCAATTTCGAAGAAGAAGAAAAAGATCCAAAATATATGGAATTCCAGAAAACAGTCTCTTGGCCATTTTAAAACTCGAAGGGAAAATCTGAGGAGAAACTTTTATGATATAACAAAATGTTCTGAACTGAAAAAAGCTTCGCTTACCTGGCTGAGAAAAATGAAAGAAATGAGCATACCTGTTGAAGGTAATGTCATTTAACTCCAACTGCTTTGCTATGAAGTCGAACATAAAGGATTCCAAAGCATCTGATGGTTGGCTAAACGATTTTAAAACCAGACACGGTTTGAGTTTTAGAAAACTGTTTGGTGAAAGTGGAATTAATCAAATGAAAGTGTTTCTAAGTATGAATATTTATTTTTTATACGTTTCTCATAGTGCATTATAAATTGTTTTGCCGTATAAGCCTGTGTGCCAAATTCTGAGTTTGGTGATTTTTTTTTTTTTTTGGTGGATTTCTTTTATATCTAGCTACCTGGTTTTTAGTACATCATATTATCCATGACGTAATAAAAACCAGATTGCTAGAGAGACCTACAAGAATCATGTAGAATATTCTATTTTGGCTACCTTAGAATTTACTTCATTGCGCATGTCATTATGTATCAACATCATCTTGGCAACATTTCTTCATCGAAAAAAAAAAAAAAAAAAAAAAAAAAGCAGAATTTGGCATTTTGGATTATACGGTATCTGTGTCATTCTTTTTAATAATATTTTGTTTAGAAAAAATAATTTGATAAGAAAAATAATGAGATCTTAATAATCTTATATATTATTTGTCTATTTTACGAATTGTTTTACCGGTCTCTATTAATTCGTAAAAATAAGCGCCTGCTTTATATGGTTTTCTAGATTCAAACAAAATTACCATTATATGTAACTAGGAGCGCAGAAGGATTATTTGGAGAAACGCATGACGTTTTCATATGTAGTCGGTATAGATAAGAGTATTATCTAGATAAGTATTGCACAGCGTGAATCCCCACTCCTTTCGGAACTCTTTGTGTGATTCTGCACCAAGCGATTGATGGATGGGTGGAAAAGTATTTGTGTGGGCTAGAGAAGGTTGTTGGGGGGGGAGCGCAAATGCCCATGGTCCCCGCTCTTTGAAGCATTCATGGTATATTGGTTTTTTCTCCCCGGTGAAGGCACTTTCTTTTACATTTAAAAGAAAGGAGCTCTTTGTCGTCGGATGATCGGCCTCTGCCTAAGGCCTTCTATAAGCGCTTTCCCCGGGCCATGTTCACAATAATAATTCATAAATAGGTATAAATATGATGTATCCTCCAAAGAGAATTCTCGCCAAATCTAGCAGGATTTGTTTTTATTATAGTGTTGCCAACTTGATTTTTTGTTGCCAGATATGTTTTTTTTCAAGTTTTATGTCGTTTTGGGGTCATATTAATGTTTTTTTTTTATGTGGCAATTACGTTTGAATTGCTTGGCGACGATAAAAGTTGCAAGGGTCGCCAACTGGGGTAGATATACCCTAGTAGTTCTCAAAAACAATCTGAATTTTGTAACCAATGATATTTTTAAAAAATTATTACAATTTTCTTTTGAGATCAACGTTTGAAGAATGTTTTGTCATGCGCATAGGCTGAAATTTATTCATGACTCAGAGTACCTAACGTTTGCTTTTATAATTGCAGTGCTTTTCTAATGAAACTATTAAATTTAAACAATGCCGTGTGGTGGAAAGAGATGTATTAACTTTCTTTAAATTTATTCCCAGAAAAATAAAACAGTCACGGAAATGTCGAAATAGGATGCTAACAAGTTTATGTTTATTTACTTACCATACTTGTTTGAATTGAATTCGCTTTTATTATTTCAGTATTTATTGTTGCTTTTAAATATTTTTCTTTGGGGAGAAAATTGTAAAAATTGGTGTAAGTTAACAATGTTTTTCTATTTATAAAATAACTATGCATTTATTTCGAGAGAAGTTATAAATGATTCTCTATTTCTTTTGTAATTTATGAAGAATAAGCTTTTAAGTATTCTGAAATGCATGAAGTTTTGAGACATATTCTGTCTTATGTAATTGCATAAATTTACTCTCTAATTACACTCCAAAAACTTCGCTGACCTTCAAAGCCTTTGTAAAAAAAAAAAAAAAAAAAAAAAAGTATTTAATTCTTAAACATATGTGCAGCGCAGAGAGATACAAATATACTATGTCATGTTAGTGTTTAATTACTTCCAGTTTCATTAATCTTTCGAATGAAGTGAGTAGTATATTGAAAATAGTTGAATATTGACTTATAAAATCTGATAATTATTAAAACCACAATGCATCTAGAAAATTTCTTTTAAACTAAAATGCAAGCAGGAATGAAGTGCAATTTAAAAAGAATTAGAAATTGTATTAGATTGCACAAGAGCTTTTAAACTGTTAGGTAGAAAAATTAGTTTCTAATTTTTTTTTATGCGTATAAACTGAGTATATATACTGTTAAATAAAATTTTTATTTTTCAAATTTTGTACCATAAATAAAAAAAGAAATTTTATCTTTAATTTATGGTTAATTTCATATATTGTAAGAAATCATCTGGAAATTTGGAATTAATTTCTTAAATGAAATAATTTCATGCTCTTTTAAATCTGTGAAACTTACATAAGATGATTAATTTAATCTTCTCTGGAAATTGAGGTAAATCTCTTCCATTTAGAATAATTATTTCAATCTTGTAAAACTTATTGGCTTTATAATAAACTTAATTTACAAAAACTTGTCTTTAATTATTTAAGTTTCAGTTCTTGCAGTTATGGTAGTAAATTGATTTCACCTAGAAATGTTCTTGATTTTTTACTTAGAAATGTACTTTTTTGAATCGTTTAGTCTCTCCCGAATGCGAAATAATTACAAAATTAGTGGAATATAAAAGAAATATGCAGTAAAATCACTTTCGCAGTTTTTAGTGCGACTTAATGTGAAGTTGAAGGCTAATCTTAAAAGAAAGAAAATCAAATTTAGCGGCCTCAAAATTAAAGTTTTTTGATTATTAAAAAAAAAACCGAATTAATTATTGAGGAATATAATAAAAATCGTCTATTGGAAGTACGAGAAGGATATATATCGCATGTTTAAAATAAATAGGAAGTGTAATTAAAACTTATATTTATTTTCTTAAGAGGACACTGGACGTTGAAATTTGGGAGAACCTTCATAAATCAAATATATCAATTCACATATTAAAGTTTTGCCTAAATATGTTCCAAAAGTTAATTTACTAGAAAACATATTATGAAATTTCTTATTAAAACTTAAAAATTAAGGAATTTCACTTGCAATTTCCACTATTCCAAATCTTTACTTTTGTTGTTTAAATCATTCCATGCATTTTAATTCAAGTCTTTCATATTTTAAGTTCGCTTTCATGATAGAAACTGTATGTGTTTTGGGTTTTAAAATATTTAAAAACGTATTTCTTTATTATTGAGAAAATCTAATACGTTTCTCTTAAAGTAAAAATGGAATTTTGAGCAATTTTCTGCAGAAACTATGAACCAGAGAAAGCAATGAATGCTTAGATTGATGTATATATCACCATAAACTGTTATGCTTAAAAAAATTTTTTTTCAATAGTTTGAGATGCGAGGAATATTTTTATCGATTATGTTAAAAATAAAAATCTTCAATATTTCGAAAGGTATAAGTGTTTAAGAAAAAAAATCTTAGTTATAAAGATTTTATTAAAAATTTTCCTTTTTGAATGCTCTATATCCCCTTAATCATAAATATCTATGTGAAAGCGAATTGCTAAATCGTAATGAAACTCTAATACCTGCAAGGGTTGTATTTGTTGTTTGAGACACTTTCCAATAATCTTGTACTAAATGTTTTTGAGTTTGTACGTTTTAGAAATAAGTAGGAGAATCGAAGAAATACAATGCTTTGAAATTTCATATTAATTTTGAATGCAGGAGGCCCAAGTTTTTCTCAAAATTAGCTATCAAGACAAAGTTCTTCATACTGTTAAACTGTAGTGAAAGAATCTTGGTTTTAATAGGATGTAAGATCAGGAATCAAGAAACCTTGAATCTTAAAATGTAAGATATAAATTGCATAGTCCTTAAATACGTGGATTTTAGCTATTAAAGCTCTGTTGTAAAACTCCGGTGTTTAGCAACACTAATTCAGGCCTATTAAATTCGTCGCTCTAAGAAAGTCTAAAATTAAAATTGGGATTGTGAAAAGTTTAATTCTGGATAGCCCTAGACAACCCAGAATATGGTAAGGTGTCGCCTGATGTTCAGCAACACTTCAAGCATGCTGGAAAAATCTTTCAGTAAGAATAGGACATACGTATCAGGTTTTCACTGATAAGCCTGGTGTCACGCCTATAACAATAGAATGACATGAGAGAAATTGGGCAGCATCTATTGTCGCAAAAGAAAGACTGGAGAACCGAAAGTGGGAAGACTGCTCAGGCATTAGCTGGGCAAAATGGAGGAGCTTTTATGTCTTAGTGAGCCTACCTAGTGTATATGCTCCAACGTACTTCGCCTCCAGGGTTAGGTGACTTCGCCCACTGCTCACAGGGACACCGCAGTGAAGATGCCTGTAGGACTTTGTGGAGGACTATTGTTGGTTTAAAAAAGATAGTTAAATATTTAGGAATAGCAATCTTCAGTTTTACTCACTCAATATACATCCCAGTTTTCTATTCATTTTATTAAAACAGCCTCGAAGACTGCTGACTCGTATGTTTGATTTAACCCACTGAGGAAACGTAAGTAAAAGAAATTGGTTTTCATCGATTTTAAATGTAAAACTACAATGTTAAAAAGTTGTCCATATTTCATAATGTCTTCTACTTTCAGTATTTTTTTCGTTAAATTATTAAGTCAAAAGATTTAAAGCTTCTTTCTGAGTTCCATCCCATATTAATATCTAGAGAAATGAATGAGCCGACACTCTTGCAAAGAAAGGACTAGAACATCTCTTGCCCCTTTCACTTCAGAGCTCATATATTTCGAGCTATTCTAGAGGTAAAAGGCCGAAAAAAAAGTAAAATGGTTAATACAGCTGGCGAAGAACAAGGATTTTCACTATCTTGTGATAAGCTGACCAACACATGTCCATTCCGACTAGACAATGGACATTTGAAATGTCTCATTCTGGGGGTTTCCTCTTTGTCCCAAATGCCGCCAGAAACAGGCATCTCAGCACATTTTGTACTTGTCATGGATTGCATTGGGAGGATATCTAGGACTTCTTGTATCAGACTTCATTAATGTCAACTCTTTCATTGATATGATTTTACTTCGTAAAAAGGAAATTAGAAACAGCAAATATTTTAGTGTTGAAAGTTGTACAAGAGAAAAATCTGGAAGGGTTTTAAGTAACTTCATACATTGTTGTGTAAAAAGAATTCTAAACTTACTGATGTGTTAACGGATGTGTTAAAAGTTTCATAAAAAGGAATATTTAATGAGTTCTTAAGTATGCTTTCATTCTTTTACAGAACTTTATTAATTTTAATCAAATAAAAATGATTTATTCGAATAAAATTTTCTATTTTCAAGAATTATTTACAGAACACATCAACAACTTAAATTCATTCGTTTACCTCCTTTCGAATATTTTCAGCACAAATATTGGAAGAATGTCTTGCAACTTGAATAGTTTGGTAGCATTGAATCTTAAAAATTAAAGAAAAAGTGGCATTTACTTAGTAGTTGAAGTATCTAAAGAAAACTGATCCAAAATCTTCAATGTAAATAGAATACAAATGTTAATAAATAGAAAATAAATAGTATTTGAGAGAGAGTAAAGTATTTTAGCTTTTTAAAATTTAGCCATCTTGGTAAAATAATATTGCTTTTTAGCTTTGCTGTAACTCCTTTTTATTAACGTATCTTTATATTTTAGAATAACACGTCGCAAAATAGTAAAAGTTAAACATAATCTTTAATTTCAGAATCTCCGCTTGAGAATAAGGTCCACTAAATTCTTCGCGTCGAAAGATGTGCTTAGTTTGGTTCTGAATACATTTAGATAGATTTAGCTCATCTTCTCTGCTATATTGTTCTTGATTATAAAATTTTTGAAGCCGCCGAAAATAAACATGAAATCAAAACTTGGAGAAGATGAAACAGAATCGTATTTATAAAATTTTTAAGTAAGCATAAAAAATATCTGTAAATATACATTTGTTCCTATTCATAAGTAACTTTTTGGCCTGTAAATGTTTAAAATACGTGCTCAGTTATGAAGATTTATAAGAGTTTTTACTTAAAAATAATTTTTAATCAGTTTTGAGTGTAAAGTACGCCGTTTAAAGTCTTAAGTGTAATCCGGTTTATATAGCTTTTTAATAGACTTAAAGTGTAATGCGAACGGGGTTTTAGTAACGGCGAACTGGGTGATTTTTAGATCGTTGAACAAGACTTTGTACTTTTAATATTGGACTGCCGAATTTTTAAGTCTTCATTTCAAGTATGGTCATTCTTGACGGCAAGATTAGTAACAATCTTATATATAAAACTATATAGTAATATATCTGATTAGCCAAAGGTAACCGCTTCACTGCATTCCATTTAAATTATTTTACATATGATTCAATGAATTTACAATTATGCCGCCTGTTTGTGTAATTCAGATTTTTAACATGGGAAAATGTGTATTTAGATTCGGAATCTCATTCAATTATATATATTTATATATATAGTAAGTCAAGAGAAATTAATACAATAATAAGCATAAGTAGGATACTAGGTATTTCTGTATGCGGCATATCGGAATAAACTTTAAAAATTAAAATGAATCGTTTACTTTCAGATTAAATACTAAAACATTTTTATTAAATTTTTCAAAATACTTTTAAAAAATTAAAATTACTTGCGTCACCCTAATAGTAACGCGTAGATCACAACTAAGGCAAACCATAAAGCTGTCTTTTCAAACAGAATGTCACACCTTTTTAATTCCCATCTCTGTAATTAATTTTACAGGGGTTTCAAATCCCTGTTCATTATGTTTTAAGTGAAATGCCACTGTGAAAAATTCGAAATAAAACAGCTTTTTAAGTTGCAGACTGATCCTGATGTCAGTTTAACTTTATTCCGTGATAATCTTACAATGAACAAAAACTAATGAACAGAATAAGGCTTTGTTATATCTGTAAGTATACTTATATTAAACTTGTGCAAAAATTGTTACAGGGGCTTTATCAATACTAAGAAATGTTTGATCCCGCTGCTTCAACGGAGTCGGATGTCACATCTAGCGAAAGAGACGTCAATAACGTGGGTAGCAGCTCAAATAGTACAACAGAAACTAATTCAAGCACCCCTGAGACTGAAGACCCTGGAACTGACCCCACGACTGGCGAAGAGAACGGTCTTTTTGACATAAATCCAATTCTAGAAGCCGCTCGCGAAGGCGGGGACGTCTCTGATTCAGTGTCGTCTGCTGTCAGACACGCCATAGAAAATGACCACAGATATGCCACCTTTGGAAATCTTGTTGCAGAATGCCATCTTCTCTGTAGACACACAGAGGAAGACGTGGATTTCGATGACTCTGATATTCTTTATGTTGATGATTCTAACCCTTGGCTGACGCAAGAGACGATCCATCTCGTTGTTTTCATTGGCATCGTTGCTTTTCTTGTAGCAACTCGGGATAAATTAAGTTATTTCTACAGAGACTTCTACCAATATATATCCCAAGACCCGAATTCTTTCCCGAACTTCTCATTCGTTTTCGTTCCTCTAGTGTTGCTATGCGGTCTTTGTTATGTGTACGAGAAAATTCGAAGGATACTTCAGATAGACTTCGGAATTATTTAAATAATGCAGTTATATGTTACTGTAGTTTTAACAATTCGTATTTAATACTTTTTAAAAAGTTGATGTGCGCATTTTGTTCTGAGATTTGTTAATTTTAAAAATAAAGGCTTTATTCTTGTGCTATGCGTTTTTACTTATGACACTTGGATTCGCATAGCCAAGCTCGCATTGCCGTTGGCTATGCTTAAGTCAGCAGGACGCGTCTTTCGGTTAGCCAGAGCAATACGACTGTGAAAGTACGACTTTGCTCTAAACTCCTCCGTGAGGACACCACCAGATTAACTCCCTTAATTTTGACATTGATCTGAAGGGGTAAGAAATTTTCTGTTATGTGTAATAGTTATTGTATTTTTAGAAGTCTTTTCTAGAATGAATTTAAATGTGGAATATATTCTCGGAAGTTTTCTAAAATTTAGAATTTTACAATGTTTTTCTAGCATTATTTGTTGTACTAAAAACAATGCGTGCTTAATCTTTTTTTTTTTTTTTCAAATAGTGCACGATCTTTAAAATGAAATTCGAACGACAAATCGTTGAATGTTCTTGTGCATACCTTTCGTATCATTAAATTGAAGCTCCAGTGGCTCAGCAACTTCCCGTTAAGGTCAGCAAAGTGAAGCATCATTTGGGGTAGTGGTTGGGGGGTGGGTTGCTGGAGCTCCGTGGATTAGGGACATGCCCACGTTAATATGCGGCGTCCAAGAGCTTTCGCTGGTGTAGCGTGGATGTAGAGTGTGCCAGCTCAGGCGTTACTTCATCTGCCAGTGGTTCAGAATGACTCTGCACTTGATGGGCGAGTATTCTAAACACATTACTGAAAGTACAATCCGGGGCTCGTCTGCACCGCTATGCATGTAGCATTCAATTAAGTCAAAATCTAGCCAGACTTTATTATTAAAATTATTTTCAAGTAAACGCGGCACATAACTTTTCCAATGTGTAGTATATTCAGAAATTTTCGAATTTCCTTTTATTGGGCCAAACATTCAGACCATCAGACTTACGTTGAAAGTTACTGCAATCTACATCGAACTATACTATCCTTAAGTTACTATTGTTAGGTACTTAATGGTTGATTTAAAAAACTGGTATCGTGTCAGAAATAATTAGCCCTCGTGTGCAAAAAATGACCGTTGAGCGACAAACATCGCGTCGGAAAGGCACGAAAATTTCTCCCCCAGATAAAAGCGATATTTTATGTATAAATAATTTCCTTAAAATAAATATCAGCTTCTTAGAACCATTTAATATTTGAAAACATTTAAAGAGATATTAGCTCAAAGAAGTGTCGGCAAAACAATTATGTTGCTTTCAAAAATGAAACTCTATAATGTTAAAAGATTCATATATATAAAATAAAAATGCTGCACGCATTTTAAAAATGGATGAAGATCGCAAGATTTCGTTGATTATGGCTTTCTATGGCTTTTGAGAAAAAAAATTTCTTTTCAAAAGTAAGATTCATTATTTGCTACACCTTGTTTAAAACGGTGTTTTACACTTAGAAATGCAGTCCCGTGTTAATCTACCAATTAAAAACAAATATTTTAACTAAGAAATTAAAAATTGAAAAGTCAATGCAACGCTGTTCGGTATTTTCGATCAGTGTCATGTTGAAGTATTCAACACGTTCGTTGCAGTGTGGGGGAAAAAAAACAAAAACTTCGAATAGTTAAGTTCAGTGAAGCAGGATTAGGATTTATGTATAACAGTAAGAGAATATAGAAAAAGGGGTGACACACATTCATAAGTAGATTAAACTTTAAAATGATATCGAAAATGCTGTCTAAAATTCGCCAATCTGTTGTCCCATTTCACATAAACATTCGCTTCTAATGGGTAGTGGATAATTTTTACATAAAGCAATTTGTAATTAGAAAATGAGTTATATATTAGAAATTTATAATTTTCCACAGAAGTACATGAAATTTTGAACAAATGTTTCGTATCCTGTGTTATGTTTATTTCAGTGAATGTTTGCCAAGCTAGCCTCTGAATTCTCTCTGGTTTCGGTTCAATAATTGCTGAGCTCGAATTCCACCTTGGGTTCGTAGCGTCTCAGAATTCACTTTAAGCGATGGGTTCCTGCCTAATAAGTTTTTTTTTCTTTGTGTGTGAGAGAGAAAACAAGTAGCCGTTGAGCCACAAAGAAACCATGCCAAAGCTAATGAATGTTTTATTTAAATAATTCCGCTGAGTCGTTTTCTCAATTTTTCACGTGTACTGAAATTGAATAAAATGAACCAGATTTTTAGTTTTATCATAGCATGATTAAAGTGAATCAACTTAATCAATTGGTTTGCCAAATGCGCTCTGCATACTTCGAGGTTTCTTGTGAATACTTTTTTGTTATTTTTCTAAACAGTTTTCTCAATTTTCATGGTTTCAACTCATTAAGAGATTGCTCATAAAATTCAGAGTGACAAAAATCTTGTAATGGAGGTTCATGTGCAATAAAGAAAGGGTTTGACTTAAGAAAAGGATGATTGAAGTCCGGATGGATCTAAAATCTTTAAATATTCCCAACTGGAAAAATCAGTATTCGACAGCTGATTGGAGAGACATAATGTGTTAAGTTAAGGCTCTCTCTAGGCTGCGATGCTGATGAAATTTTCTCAATTACCACTTTTGCTTACAGAAATTGGCATTTAATTTATGTATTACAGTTAAAGCTTATAAATATAACTTTTGATTCTATATTTTTCTAGAAAAAAGCGACAGTTCTGCAAAAAGTGGAGAAAAAAAACTTAGTTTCTTTTTCATTTTTTGCAAAATTGTCGAAACTTTTTTTTTAATTTTTTTTTTTTTTTACAAAGCACAAAGCTTTTATTATCTCATAACATGCATTTAAATGTGTGTTGCATTTGAGACTGAACTTCAGAACTATTTTATTCTCTTGAGTCGCCAACTCATTAAGTCAAGTAATCCATGCATTTCAAGTTAAAAGGCGCGATGATAAAGATAAATAATTTTACAAATGATAAAAAAAAAAAAAAAAAAAATTTTCGGTGAGCCCACCCAAAATGGGAAATGAAGAATACATTCTGTAATGATCGGAGAAGAGTCGAGGGTTAGGTTTAACTTCCGATCACTTACACGTTCTTGCAGCAACTCTAAAAATTGCTGAATGAGTTCGAAGATATTTAAGAGTCCTAACTTTGCTAGTTTTTAACTAAACTGAAAATTTTGGAAGTGCTGATGAATTAGAAAATGCAATGATCACGTGGTATAATGAGTTTTTGCAGTTATTTTCGAAACTAGTTTTTTTTAACATGCCTAATACGAAATCTTGCTAATGCAGATTAAAGGCTACTTGGGCAGTTGGGTTTAGTGGTTTTTCAGCTAAATTTCCGCGCTTTGTATTCATAACAATGGAGAGAGATCTGGTCCAAATATCGGTTTTCTTTCGCAAAGATATCGGCGCACTTTCCCTTAATTCTCACGCGGGCAAGGATTCACTGAAGAGTGCAGGGTCTGTTGTTTGACTAAGAAGGGCGATTATTCCTTGAATTAAATTTGTTTTTCTCCTTCAGGTGGCTTTGAGCGCTGGTTTCGAATGGAACACTGATACCATCATCGAAATTGTTTCACATAAAAAGAAGCGGCAATTCCTACAACTGACCGACCACCCGTTGGAATCCAGTTGTAAGGCATCCATCCCCGGTTGGAAACTAGTCAGGGGCATTCTTGAATCGGGTCCAGGTGGTGGGGGGTATCGAGGAATACCACTGTTGGATTTCAAACGGGGTGTAGAAGGGAAATAAAATACCTCCGGCTGATCAATTGGTGAAAGTCCACCCTCTTTTAGGTAATGGTTCTCTTATGGATTGCGCTTTTGTTGGAGTGAAGGGTTGAAAAATTCCTAAAATAACAATGAAATATCTTTCATGAATACGGTTACTCGAATTTGGTACAGCATTTAACTTCTGGTGCACCAATATCGGCTAAAGTTTATTACCACGTCAGACGAATTAGTTCGAAAGAGGTAACAGGAAAAATGTTGAAGGTGAAAATTATAGAGCCTAAAGAATCTGTGTGATTTTACCTCACATATTATTTATTTTAATTAAAATTCTGGGAAAAGATTCTATGTGTGCTCTACATTCCTTATCGTCTACTAAACTATAAGTTTCCTGCAATTAATGTCAGATTCCAATCACGGGGGAGGGTGAATGCACTGCACAATTTTACTTTTAAGTATTGTGTAGTGCATAAATATCCAATATTGGACTTTCCACCAATAAATCCCACAAAAAGCAAACACCGGGGAATGAGAAATCAAATTTATTTCTTAATATGAAATTATAACACTTTTTAACTAGATGATATTGGCAGATTCCATTAAGTAAGCAATCCCAAATAAAAATCTCTGACATAGCTAGTTGTAGACCTTGTCAAAATGATCTCTGGACGAAAAAGAAAAATGCTCCATTTTATTTTAGTAAATTGATGTGGGTAATTGCTGAAAAATGTTGCTTTTAACGACATCGCTGTATTCTCTCAAAATCAGGGTAAAACATGTGAATAAAAATCAAGAATAGAAAATTCAAATTTATATAAATAAAATAAGTCATCAACATGAAAAAAGAGTTTTTCAAATTTTATGTTAAATATTTGGGTCATCAAGTTAGATAGAATGAAAGGCCTGTGTGGAGAATGTAAAATAGACAACTGAAAACTTTATTTAACTTAAAAATAGCTGATAAAATAACATTTCTTAAAATTGCAGATTATTACCGAATGTATACACTTGCGGTTTTCTAAATCGCTCTACATCTATATCAAAGTTGATAAACATCAAAATTAAAAAGAGCTCTTAATGATTGAAAAGCAAATTATATAACCGACCAATTTATTCTATATAGTCCTTCTTTTAATGAACCGTTCATCTTCAACGCTCCCCAATCGGATCTTGGTTGAGTTTTTATCTCAAATTCGGTTGCAGAAAAAAGCATCCAATTTTATACAAGAATACAAAATTTAATGAAACAGAATTAAAAATGTAGTATCATTCAAAAATGTCTCGAAATTACGTATGCAATTAAAAAGTTAAAATGTTATATAAGCAATTTCAATAAATTTATATCATTCAAATAAATCAGAATTTTTTTTTAATTTAGTAGTAGCAGAATACAGAAATTAATCCATGTTTGTTAAGATGGTCTTAATCGTTACACATAGATTTTAAAGAAAATGATATAGTTAATTTCTTTATTTATGTCTGTATATATAGTTATATAATTAATTTAAAGTTTTTTCCTGCAAGGAAAGTCTTTCCAATGTAGAGAGTAATCTATCTTGCTTTCGGTTCAACAGTTCATGGGTTCGAATCTCATCTTGGGCTTGAACGTTAGTAGAGGTTCAGAATCCATTATGAAATGTAGGTACAGGTCAATCATGTTCACAAAAATGACTCTTTTGCTATAAACATGTTAAAAGCGTAATTTCAGGTAAACACTTTTATTAAACCATAAAATGGTTGTGTCTTTCATTACAGTTTAGATCTTGAGTACACTACTTTTTATTACGATTCTCATCGGTTTAAATTATCCATGACGTCAGATAACGGTTCATTTAGATCTCGTCGTATTGAGACAAAATTGTAAATGCGACTTGTCGTCGAAATTGCAGTCTGCCTTCCTATCACATTTTTCGATCGGCAGCCAACAAGGCGAAGTTCGCCATCGATTGTCTGAGAATATTCTCAAAGTGCATTCTGTTAATAAAGTGATTTCTAATATGAGAACCAAAGCATCGGTTTGAGAAACCGCTTTACATCGATTCAGGTCATTATCACATTGACAATAGGACAGAAGAAAAGCAAAATGAAAAAGACATGTCAATACATCCTCTTAATAGTTAGTTTAAATCGGCGAGGACGATTTAAAATTTTTAACTAATAGAATTCTAAATTTTAATAATGGCAATATTTATAAGGAATCTCTTTTGAATCTGAAGACTATTGCCTTGTTTACACAGCGACAATAAAAGAAATTTTTTTCTCAACTCCAGAAGAGTTGAATTTTTGAACATAGAGAAACAGCAGTTGAAAATGGGTTGTTTTGCGTGTTTTTTGTTTGTTTTTTATTACATGTTTTCATTTTTGTTTTCGTAAAATTGTAATAATGGTAAGTCATGAACAATTTTCAAAACTTTGGAAGTCTTAAAATTCTCAAGGAAATAAACTTAATTTTTTTCCCACCTTTATAAATAATATATACTAAATATATACTATAATATATATATACTAATCACACCTGACAAATGCACTCGTAGAAAATATACATATAATGGTTATATATATTGCTCAGAAGTTCGTGGAATTGAACTTTTTATTCTGAAGAACATCGATGTTTTCCTGCCTCGAACGACAACGATACGACAACATCGCTTTTCTGAAATTCAAAGCATCACTTCATAATTCGATGTTATAAAGTCTTTTGGCGAGAACTAGATTTTTTCTGATGGTTTTGTATGTCGTTCAATTGTCACTTTTTGCACACGAGGGCTAATTAGATCAACTATGGTTTAAAGTGGATTCGAACTGTATAATCGAAGGCAAGAACGCAAACCATTCGGCTAGATGTTCACTGACTTGGAACACAGATGCACAATGGATGTAATGACAGTTGGAAAAATTCGCTATTTTTACAGTCTCAATGGTACAGGACCCTATATGCATCATTACTAATAATCGTTTGTGTTACTCAGGATATGCATGATCATTTAAGAATCATAGCTAATAGTTTTTGTTCTGAAAGAGCTTAATGAATGAAAGGGATTTATTTCAGGACAAACTTTCAATTTTCGATTTCAAACTACAGCAGAATTCAAATTATCCGAATGATTTGAGACTGTACCACAGTCGGATAGTCTCAAATCCTGTTAATTAGATTTTTCGAAAAAAAGATCTATTTGAATTAATATACATTGAAAATGTGAGGAAAAAAAAAACAAAAAGAACTACGAACTTTTAAAGAAAAAGAACTTTTTAATCAATCAAATGTAAAGACTACAGTTTTACATGTTAAAGAATTGGCAAGGGCTGTACTTAAATTCAGCATGTATGTACAATGCTGTAAGTGAAAGTCATTGCTTGCTGAATATCTCGTTCAGAGTAAACTGTTTCACTGCTTTCACAAGTTGTCGGGCAGTCAAGTCGCACATCCGAGAGAATTTGCATGTGGTCTCGCTCGGGCTGATGCTCTATTCACTTCAAAGCAGTTTCAAAACAGGCAAATGCTTCGCTAGCTGATGATCCCGCGTCTGTTTCAACTTGGGCATGAAAGTCATCTTCTTCCTCTGCACTTTCAATAAGTTGACCACCACTTGCAATTTAAAATCCAGTGTCTGACTCTTAATCCATTCTCTTATATCTTCGGAGCTAACTTCTAAACATTCAGGAAAAAAATATTTTTTAATTCAAGTGATATGTCATGCTCATCTTCTCCCTTCCCTTACCCTTCCTTTTTTTGAGCTTTTTCTCATTTGCCGTCTTTTCTTCTGTTTAATTTATTTTTATGAAATTCTGAAAGAGATTCGAATAGATGCAGCTCGGGTAATTGGAGTTCCATTGTGGCTTTTATTTTAAAAGTAATTACATAATTCATTTATATAAACATAACAGAGTGAAAGTTTCATATTTCATAAAATTTTATCAGCCGTTAAAGAAAATTTAAGAACACTTCTAAAATAAACTAATTTACCTATTTTTATTTTCAGGAACTTCACACTCAGCCAGTATGACTACTTCAAGTGACGACATGGATTTTGAAAGGAGCAGCTCTCCAGAAATCTTGTCCGAAAGTGAAGAAGTGCCCGATACGTTTGACTACGTCCGTGGTAATTCGCGAAGTTCTACAATATTCTCTCTTTATCGCAAATATTTCGATATCTCACCAAAATGTCCCATTTCCCCTGATCTTGAAGCAAATATCGAAGATTTTTCAGAAAGCATAAAAATATCAAATGTTTCTGAGAAAAATGAGGTGAAATTAGAAGAAAATGATGGAAGTTCTTCGCTAAAGGAAGGTGACAATATTAGCATAGAAGGTAATTGCTCCAGCGATGGCGAGGGAAAATCTCCTTCATTTAAAACTAAAGAGAATGAGAACCATTCGGTGATAGAGTTATATGCTCACTGGAAATACGCAGAACTGTGGATGCTGGATCGTTGTACTGAAACTCCTCAAGAAAGATACTTAAAAAATAATTCAAACGCAAAATTTCTTACTTTTGAAGAATTTCAAAAAGAAGAAATCAAACAGTTTATACAAGATATGCTTACGAAAATGAATTCTGAATCTGAAGAAAAGGACTTTAAAAGAAGCGTTCAACTGCCATCACATATCGCTATGGAAAAAGGATGTTTTTCGATAGAAAGTTATGAGGAATTTGAAGTAATAAATATGATAAAAGATCTTGAGGCTCAGCAGAACCGTCCAGGTGCTCCAAAAAATAATTCCAAAACTGAATACGGTCAGATGGGTTCAAATATTTTGTGGAAAACGATCTTTAAACGCATGATACAAGATCTTAAGAATTTGGACCAAAACGTTTCACAACGGAATTCAGATCTGTGTGAACACCGTTGTGAATTCAATGAAGACTTTCTTGTGAACATGATAAAAGAACCCTCTATACATAATGCATCTATGAAGACAAAAAACAGTAAAAATGAACACCCTACAAAAATTACTAACTCCTTAGCAGAATCTTCGCCTAAAAAGAAAAATCCGGCGGAGGAAAATGGCAAAGTATGCTCTAAAAATTCTCATAATTCGTTTAAAAAGAAGATTGCCAAGCTCGCTATATTAATTTTTGTATTGCTCTCAAAGAGCACTGAATTCATTAGTAAAGTCTACATGGCGTATAACCAATCTGCAGAGGTATTTTGGCTTGGTTTCCTTCTTGGTGTTTGCTGCTGTGTATTGTTGTATTTCTTACTTAATCTAAAAGACAATGAAGTGGGGAACAATAAGTCAAGTGATGCTTAAAACACCCATGAAAATGGAACTTATTTTTATGTTAATTTTTTCTTGGTTTTTCTTATAGCCGTTTGCTGTTGTGGAGCTATATTTCTTACAATTATTAAAAATGTTTCACTCTTAGTAGCTGTAAATGCGAATATATGTAAATATTTAATATAAGTATGTATGAAAAATTAAAAAAAAATCGTGGTAATTTAAAATGATAATAAATTATCCATTTTTATAATTTTTGTCAATTTTATGTATTTAATACATTCAAAATTATGCCATTCATTTATTTTTGTGTGATGTTAAGCATTTAACATGTGTTGCACATTATACCATTATTAATTGAAGGGTAGGCACGTTTAAAAAGGTTTCCAAAACAGAAAATGTTAAGTTAAAGTATTTGTTGAACATTTTATGCAGTTTTAAAATATGATTGAAGCCCAGTGGCAACGTTTCATGCTCAAAGGCATAGGTTCTAGGTTTGATCCTCGGGTAGGTCGATTATTCAACCTTTCAGTGGGTAGATAAACTGAGTACCAAGCATATGCTTGGGAACTAGGCACTGGGGATTTCGCGTTAGGCTGATTACCTAATCGGGATGTATGCTTCACCCCCCAGGATCCCTGTCAGGAAAACAGCGATGGGCACTATAAGCTTTGGCCCACGTGGGCTATCGTGTCACATAATTCAGTTTACAATGTGATTAATATTCATTATAAATTAATATTTTAACAAATATTTTGATTTTTTCCTCCCTTTGTGTTCACATTGCTTATGTTTATAATTTGGGAGAGATTCTGATGTTGTAAACTATTTGATAATAAAATGATTTAATTTAGAAACACACACACAGTGAAATTTTGGTTAACTGTCTTTTTCAGAGAAATTTGGTAATTTTCATACACCCTGTGATGTCTACTTTAATTTTTGACTTCGCAAATAATAATTATACCGATAGTCTCTCCCTATTTTCCACATTTAATACGTCCCTATCATTGGTAAATCATCCAAGATAGGGAATGCGCCTTCAACTAGAAGTTCCGAAAATGCAGTCACACAAGACAACTTTAACTAAAATAGTTAAAATTATTATTTCAAACACACTATCTTTTAACTCATGACACGTGACCAGCAATTCGAATAAATTTTGATTTAAAATCTAATGCAGAAAGAAAGAAATCATTCCTTACACAAGAAAAAAGTTTTCACTTTGTTTACAATTGTTATCCGATAAACTATTAGGAAAGATTTAAAAATTTCTATCTTCAGATCTACATTTTATCTATACCAACACAATTTATTATCATTCATTAAATTTTAAACTGAACAAAATTTACACCGATATAATATGTATAAATTTATTCCCTTTGTGCTGATCAGTAATGATGAAGGATTAAATACGAATAAAATTGATGGTCTTTTTAAAGTAATTATTTTTATTATTGATCAATAGGATATTTTAGGCTTAGTTATTTTAAAAGAAATGTTTTTACTAAAATTAAAATCTAAACTTCAAAATTTTTCATCACTTAGAAAAATAGCATTTCATCGTATGAAAGGACGGACACACAATTTTTCGGAAAATTTATTATTTGTTATGCAGAAATCCATTTACGACTTTTGGCGATTTATTCCAAATATTTACTTCATTGACAGACAATGTATCAAAATTTCCACATTATATTCAGATCTTTTCCTGTGTTAGCATTGTTACATTCCCAACACCCAATAGTAATTTAAAATATTAAATATAAATCGGAATTGGTAAAATAATTCACAATAATGTAGAGTAGAGACATTTTTTGCTATCCAGTGACAAGACATCTCTGGTTTTTTTTCTATCTCTCTCAGGTCTCCTTCACTACAAACATGTTTGATGGCAGTTTGTGTAATCGGATGACCAATGATTATAACATTGACTTTAAAATTGTGTTTCCGAATTATAGAAGCTGCAACAAGAACTCGCAATTGCAATAATGATCTTTATTTATGCACCTAAATCAGTAAATAGTCAGTAATGTACAAGGTGGTCTTCGGCCTGAGCAGGTATGGAACCCGTTGTTCCAGTTACAAGCTCCATGGCTCGTTCACCAGCTCACATATACATAGCGTTACAGGTGAGCCCCGACTGTACCTTTAGGTTAACGGGTTTGGAATATTCCCCATCACCAAGTGTCTCGCCATTTTCAACTACAGTCAGCTGATGAGTCACACCTGAGCTGGCGCCCTCCTCTCCATATCCACGCCTCACCAGCGGAAGGACTTTGGACGTGAACACGGCCCAACCCAAGGTGCTCCAGCAACCCAGTGAGGGAGCCTACGTCGTCACCCTCCCATTCACTGTCTGCGGCAAATGGTGCTTCACTTTCATCAGTCTACGTAGGAAAAATTAAGTAACTTTTCACTAAAAAAATTAAAAACGTGTTTTTAGATGTTTCGTAGTGTTCTTAGGCTGTTTATTCCTCTGACAACCGAGTGGTTTGCTTTTTGATTAATTGTTCCAACACTTGTAGGATAGAATCTTGTCTTAGGATTGGATGTTTGTAGTAATTTGGAATCCACAGCAAACAGTGTGTGTCGGTCTAATTAGTGCTCGTTTGCCAGAAATGACAGTTGAGTGACAAGCAAAGCGAAACCAAACTCTTCCGCTATTCCAAATATAAGTCATAGTTATAATTCTTATTTTCATATTTCATTTTTAAAATTATCTCATGCTGACATGCAACATCAATTTAATAGTTTCCATGTGGAACGTTGAATAAGATTTAAAATAAATTCGAAATAGGTGGAATGTCCTATTCTAAAAAGAAAATATTATTTCTACTGAAAATAGCATGCTTATCTACAAAGCATACCTCAGGCTATCCTTTTCTATACCTGCCTACAAATAAGCAAAATAAAATATGACTTAATAAATTTCTATGATAACTGTTATACTTATTGAGATAAATAAATATAACACAACCTTTTTATTCATAAAATGCAAAGACCATAATTATATATATTTTCACTTTTTCACACGTACTGTGAGCAGAATAGCAAATTATTTAACTCACCTAGAAGTGAATTTTAAATCAAAATCTAGTCGCTACCAAAGTAGAGTTTAATCTACTTATGAAATGTATTGGGAAATCATATCGTGATCAGATTTAAATAGGGTTTTAAACTTAGGATTGTTTTAATTTGGTGGAGAAAAAAGTATTGGTTCGAATTCCCAGATGTTCAGTATCTAATCTAAATTTGCTTATTGAGCCACGTTAAGCTAATATAAAAAACCTTTGCTTTCGTTTCCTGAGTGCTCAGAACCTAATCTAGATTTGGTCGTGGGAACCCTGAAACATGGTCCAAAGGGTTCCTAACCTGATCAAGATTTAATTTAGTTTGTTCTGTCCCTCCAAGGTGACATTTTGCACGGTATGCTAATTTAACCAGGATTTACTGTTTAAGGAGAAATCCAAACCCCTACACGCACCCACGTGCATGTTGGGAATCAAACTCATGAACTGTTGAATTGAAGGGCTGTAGAACCCAATGTACTTTCGCAGACATGACATTGCATGGAAGAAAGACCGTGGTTCGAAATTATGAGATGTTTCGCTGGAAATGTTTCTCAATTATCATACATATCTTTATCAATAACATCGTCACACGAACAAAAGGCATATTATAGGAGTTTTTGAATACTTGAAACTCAAACACTAAATCTGAAAAATGTAGATGATTATAAAACCCAACAAAAACTACCCTGAAGACAAACACATTTCAAAGTTGTATATATAAAAACGTAAAAGAAGGCAATTCAGTATATATTGTGTGTATAATATATACCTAGAAGTATAAAACACAGATGTTTCTACCGTTGATATAACTGTATAAATTGCACTATAATACCATGTTCAAAATTTGTTTCTAATGCAAAATATATTGTATTCAAATAAATGTCGAATTTAATTTTATAAAGATAATATTAAAATATGAAGAGATAACTTTACAGTATGCTTCATTGGTGACCAAATCTAATTTAGGGAAAAGATTTTCATATAAATCAAAAAGAAAGAAACATATTGCATTGTTAAAAATCACAAAATGTAGTTAAATAGAAGATTTTGAATGAAAATGTGGTAAAGTAGTCTAGAAATAAGCAGATCATCGAGCATACGCAAACAGGATGATAAACCTATGCTTTTCTGAATGGATCCAGTAAAAGTTATTGTTTCTTCCGCTTTTTTTTTTTAATCATATTTATAAATAGTATTTAACAGAATCATGGATTAAAATCGAAGTTGCCCATGGCAAAATTATATTGAAGAATTGTCTAAAGAGCTTGTAGGAAGAATACGGTATCGTATAAGACGCTTGCGCAGGAATTTTTAGAGCAAGTTGGTCTTAAACTCCAGATGTTTACCTCACAGGTGTGCCAAAACCAGTGGCTTAGAGAAGGGTGGGGCAAGGGTCTATTATGCCCCGGGCGCCGCTCGGATAAGGGCGCCAAGCAAAGACAAAGAAGGGGAGAATCAAACGTGGAAAAGGGAAGAGCTTGTTGGGGAAAGACGAGATGGACAATGGCGAGGGAAGAGGTAGAAGAGCTTGCAATAAACGAAAATAATTTACTTTTATATTTTTTTCCATATTAATAATTTTACGTAGATTAGTTCTTTTTTTAAAATTGTGTTCTCTTTCAATCGTTTTCTTTGAAAGTTTTATACTTGTTCAAGATTTGTAATGATATACCATTATTTTGTTCTGTAAATTTTGTACTTGTATAAATAACGAAAATATCTTACCAATTTTTTTGATAAAATTTCTGTAATATTATATTGGTCAGTTACCTTTTTATGCATTTGAGAGGTTTCTCATTTTAATTTAAAGTTATTTACTAAATTATTTTTGTATTGATGTTATGTATCTTGATTTATAATCATTGGATCAATAATCCAGGGAGATTCCCAGAAGGTATAGGTTGTTCATGAGGTATAATTTATATTTAACTTAATATAATATTTAAGCCGCAATATTTATAAAGTTCTTTATGAGTCCTAATGTTTTTTACTGATTGTTTAAGTCAAATTTAGAACCCGAGGAAAAATTATAATACTGATTAAGCAAGCAAATATTTTTTTATTCAAAATATAAGTATGATATCTAATTAATATTGTTTCGGCTGCCAAATACATCAATAGGAGCTCACTTTATTATTTAAAAAATTCCAGATGTAAATTTTCGTGAAATATTATTTGACATCGCATTAGTTTTCTTATAAGAGATTACACCATTTTATTTAACAATATTTTGTTAATATTTTATATTTTCTTTTACAAATCAGAAAATGTGAATTTTATATAATCGCATTTTGACTACAATAACACAATAAGAAATCTCAGTAGCAGAAAAAGGGAATTTTATGAAACTGAAATACCATTAATGAACATTAGTAAGAATATAGTTAAAATACAAATGAAAAGTATTCTTTAGAAGTCCTTAATCTTTAATAATCAATAAGAAATGCATATTAATCACAAAAATGAAATGAATGAAAATGTGTGCATAAAGTATATATCTCAAAGTTTACGCTTTTGAGAAACACTAAGATTGTCAGTTTCTTAAATACCATACAGTGCATATTCAGTATAATCCTAAAAAAATGGATAAAATACAAGAAATTATTTAAGTATGTATACAATTATATTCGATTGAGATAGGGCTTCAGCAAATTTAAATCTGAATGACAGTAAGGCAAAACTTTGGAAACCTTCATTTTAAAGAAAAATAATGTTACATACATAAAAAATTATAAGCTGTCCACTACTACCACATTTTTTGTTGTTTATGACCTTTTGAAGCCGTGGTAGCCTAATAGTTAGGCGATGGCCCTTCCACCGGTAATACGGGATTCGATTCCCAATGCTGTCAAAGATCCACCACGAGTACATGAGATATACGTGCTTATTAAACCTGCGGAATCGAAAGTCCCGTGGACAGTCATTAAGCAGTTACCATGAGTGTAATGGTCTGGAGAAAATTTCCTCCCCCCCCCCCGCCAGAACAATGTAAAAATAGAGTGAGTGGATCCTCTGGTGGTGACATCGATCGGAGAAGTGTTTCAGCAAAGAACTTTCACCTTCATGGTGTTCTTGTTAATGTAAAAAAGCACCCTACTGACTAAAATTCACATACAAATGACATAGCGAACTTGACTTGTCCAAGCGTCATAAGTACCTGTCAACATGACTTTTTGAGGATTTACCACTTCCTGGACATGGTCTAGCTTGCAGCTAGATCAAGTACAGGGGGTCGTTGAGGAATAAACCACAACAACAGAATTCTATTTCCACTTACAGTTTTTTACTTGCTGATTAAATTAATTATATTTGGGTTCCCCTTCCTCAATAAGCAAAGAAGAAACCTGACGGGGAGGCGAAAAGGAAAACATCAAAACTTATCATCTTACTCAAAAAAAATATTAATTTTTATGCCAATTTCATCTTATTAAAAATCATTTAAATTTGTTGATCACAGATTCACCTTTAATATGAAGAAGCGCAATAGAAGCATTAATTGTTATTGATATTTAAAAAAACTTCGATATAAAATTATTGTGTATCTACTCTATAAAAGAAAGGCTACATTTTCTTCTCAGGCTTCATTGTTTAGTTAGTCTTTTCACAAGCTCTCATTAATGGAGTTTTGTAAAATACTTGTGTTTAATAGCAAACTGAGCCCTAACGAAGGAAAGGGAAATATTTCTAACAGAGATGTAAAATTCCCAGTAATTTTGGAAATTTGGGGAATATTGAGGACCAATCACATTCCTTTAAATGGACTGCTTTGCCTAACGTATATCAAAAGTGAAGTAAGTTAGGCAGGAAATAAATGTGTGTCTATCCTGTCTTCAAGTACTAAAGTTATAATTTGTTTCGTACTAAGAAAACAAAAATTATTTGTCTAAATAATAAAAATATTGAATTAGTACTTTATAAAAAGTATCAAAAGACATTTCTCAGGATGTTCAGAATAAATATTGACATTTCCATGTTTCTTTTGTTTTAAATTCATGCTGAGAAGAAAGCAAACTTCCTCAATATTAATTTTTGAAGTTTCTGAAGTGGTCATTAACGAATATTGTATGTTTTATTTTTTCAGGAATACTTTCTATTACTGTAATTAGTAATAGAGAGAAAAATCATAAAATAAGTGGAGTTTTATTTATTTTAAGAGATACCTAAAAAAAAATTCCTAAATTTTCTAATTTTTCTGAAAAATTTCTCAAAACTTTCTAGTTTTTTTTAAAAATTTTTAAAATTTTCAAGGGCATAAACCGAGTTTTTCCCCGGAAATAAACCTGTTTTTCCGGCTCTTTTACAATACTAATTTCTAATGATTAAGTAATCTCCATGGTAGAGAGCTGTCTTCTTGGAATCGAAGTATGACATAACCTTGTGAGAGAAAAAGTATGAAAATGATTAAAAATGCAGTATTACAATATAGGCGTGGAGTTTTCTGAGAAGAGCTGCTAAAGTTGTATCAATAGAATTCCGTGGTATTTGGATAACAGTTAGTTATCGGATAGTAGTAGACATTACTTCGGCGATAGAGGACTCTAACTCATCAACTTACGGAGGGTAATAAATATGGTCGGATACAGTGTAGAATCGGGTACCATTTCATTCAGAGATACATTTTGGCAATAAACTTTAATTTCTGGTAATATATATATTTTTTTCTATATTCCTGTGTAGCGGTCATCTTGTTAGTGACATCTTGGCACTTTTCTTGATGTCAAAAAAAGAATCAAGAGATATCCGATTATAAACTTTTACTATATCGTTGTCTTTGTGAAATTTATTATATGTGGTTTTATTATTTCATGATAAGAAAATACTCTTTCGCAAGATAGAGAGAGAAGGTATAAATATCACACAGTAACAATTCATGTTAAGCATTACAACAGCAAAATATTATCAAATTGTGAGCAGTCAACTGACGAGAAACAAACAACTTGGAAACCGGGAGTGGACATCGAAAAATGACATTATTGAGCGATGATAGACACCTGTTCCATATGGCATTGATGGACCTTACAGCTTCATTTAGACAGTTGACATCACATTGGTTCATTTCCATAGGGACATTAGTGTCAATTAATTGATGTTTTTCCCAATAAATTGCAAAAAAAGATTTCTCTAAATAAAAACTGTATGGAAGGATTTTTTTTTGTCTTCCCCAAGCTAGGCTGACAATATGAGGTGCGCTGCTTCACTTTTTCATACTGAACCATATTTGGTGTGGAGTCCGATTGCTTCAATACACACATGCCATAGGGACCTGTTTATATGGTAGGCAACCATTCACACCTCATTTATACACAGAAAGGAAAAAGACAGGACAGAGAGAGAGAAAGTAGATCCATGCCCGAACCGGGATTCGAACTAAGGACCTCCCTATCCGCAGTTAGGCACTCTGACCACTAGACAGGGCGGTCAGTATGGAAGGACATAAACTGCAAGGAAGGATTCATCTAGCAAGGAACCCTGTCTATTGTATCCAGACATATGGCTGAAGTTAGGTCATGAACATAGAGACTGTTGCGCTTATTAACAACAAATGACTTTTTCTAATGAATTCGTTTTAGATTGTGGTATCTTGATGGTCGCATTCTTTTCGGATGCGGTATTGAGGAATACAAAATTTTTTTGGGGTGCGTCACAGTAGACAAACAATTGGCGTTATGGTCTGGGATACGAATGCATATCGTGAACAAGTTTAACTTCTACGAATTGTGGGTAATTATAACAGCAGAAATACTGGTTATTGCTGTTTCAACAGAATGCTTCCGCATGCTGTTGAACACATAGACCTGAGTTGGTCTCTATAAATTAGGTAGAAGCAGCCGGGTTGAGTTTTCGTGATTTTGAAGCAGGGCCAAACAGAAGCTCCCAAATACTTGGCTTGCCATCCCCTGAGTTATCCTTTCACTTGGTAGACATTGTGACCAAGACATATTCAACGTATCTCAGCCGTCTTTAGTGAGCACGATGGATCTTTGTCTAAGCCTAGATTCAAACTCAGTACTTTCCGATAGTGAGAACTACCCCCTAAGCAGAAATGTTGAAGTTATTCTTTTCTTTCAATGCATTCTTGGAGCTATCGCTTAACAGGGAAATGCCTGTTCACATGTTCCAAGGAATGTTCGAGCTGTCTTTTCAACAAAACACACTAAGTCTTTCCTTGTTAAACGTATTCGTCAGATATTAGCCCATTGAATATATGTTGTATTTTTTTTTTATCAGCGCCACATGTAACCTTCATCCCACAGCTCCTACAGAGGAATTTTGCGTAGGTATGTAAATAATATAGAGTGTTCAGATGCTCTTTCAGAGATTTATATTCAAAATCCATTTGCAGATCGCATGTAGCCTATTGAATATATGTTGTAGTCTTTTGGTCAGCACCACTCGTAATCCTCGTCTCTAACTTCTACAGAACAATCTTGCGTAGACATACAAATAATATAGAATGTTCAGATATTCTTTCCCAGATATGTATTCAGAATCTATTTGAAGATCGGACCTATATCAAGTCATATAGCAGTACTAACTGCAACCAAAGGTGATCACACAAACACTGAACATTGTTTTTCAAGTTAAAAAAATTTAGTTATTCCTACAAATATCAATCGCATATATATTAGATTTCGTTTGATTCTGATGGTTCTTACCGAGCATTGCAGTTTATTTAAACACAACTGTGCATACAAATATGAAATATATATTTAAAAGATTAGTTTCACTTTAATTCATTTCTGTTTTTCTAATTTCACTTGCAAATAAAACTCCATACGTTACTAAGACTCCAGAGGTTGTCAGGAAAAGTGACTTATTCACAACAAACAATCCCCATCCAGTGAAGAATAAGTCATGTTTCCAATATTCATTGAGCAAAAGCAAATGTATCAGATCTCTGATGCTACTTTCTGCCTTTCGAATGATTTTATAAGTAATATCTTTAGAATGCATGTGCAGAATATGATCGATGTCAGTAATTTTAGATCCACAAGCAGTTAGAACTACAAACCAGCCTACGGTCCAGATGAATGTGGTGACACTAAACACGCTCCTCAACACTTCGACATTTTCCATATGATTCGACACGATAACGCACACAATGTGCAATATGTTGGCAAAAGTCAGGACGTACAATAACAGAGAGCTGAACGACACAACGTGTTCGATATCTTCATGAATCTTAGCAGATTTGGCCAGAAGGATGAGAGAATCTTTAACAGCCAGAGAATCTTTCAGCAATTTACTGCGCATGTACCAAATATGTCTCTTGAAAGATTCTACATAAGTGAAGTAGATGTAGCTAATTAAAGTCATCGAAAGTCCGGGAAACACGAAATAGTGTATAAGAAAAGCAATCTGAACCAAAATGGCGGAGGTGGTGAAAAATGCAACATATTCTACGGTATAGTTTTTTCCGTGTACTGACTTGCTTATACCCATATAGTGATTAATATCACTAAAAATAATTCCAGTCACAAATATGATGAATATTACAGGAAATAAAAAGCATGACACGCAAATGAAAGTCAACTGTTTCTTTAAGGAAATCTTCCTGCCATTCTTAGAGAAACTTTCAAGATTCAACAGTACTTTTAATATAAGAGATCTTCTGAAGATTAGTGACACCCTTAACAGGCAGAGGACAATTTGAATCAAAGCGTACGTGAAGGTTAAAGTCAGCGATTCGGTTTCAACGATGTAAGTGCTACTAATGACAGCGTATACAGAGATGCCAAAAAATAGAGCTTCGATCAGCATTCGAAATGAATACATTAACTTGCATCGACAACTATCTCCTGCTTGAGGAACTTTCATCCAGACATTCAAACCGACGAATGAGAGTGATTTTAAAATAATAAAAAATTCAGATTTAACATTTTCATTTTCTTTCCTTTTCATTTTGCAGTGCATCTAATTTATCCACTGCTAATATTTGATATTTCTTCTCAAGAAAATTTGAATACACAATATCAATACAAGTCCATCTTGAATATACTGTACACTTTCAAAAAATTCAATTCAATTACTATGCATAAATTGTAGATCTATGCATAAGCCTTTATGCTTTTTATCTAAAAAAGTAAACTACACATCATGACTAAGATTTTCCGATAGGAAATGTGAAACTTAATGCAAGTCAAGCAGAACGTTGAAACTAAAATGATCTATTTCTGAGTAGGACTTTTATGATTTATTTATTTCCGAATCAGAGAATCATTTTACTGAAACAATTATTCATAAAACTGGCGATAAACTTAAACTTTGTGTGTTACTGTAAATAATTAAAATAGTACTCGATTATAATCTTGCTTTAGACACTTAAAATCTACTCAAATCAATCAAATGTACTTTTAAACGCAGTCTGTCATCCAGTAATTCATTCCTTTTATGAAACTGTTATACGCTCATCTTAAAAGGATACAATACAATTTCCAATTTTTTGTACATACATTTTTGGCAACATAGATCCATTTTTTTCTCTTTTAATATTATCAATAACTCAACAATGGTAAAACAAACCTAATACATTATATATATTTCATTATTTACTTCTTTTCAAGATATGACAATCTGTTTTGATTGATTACTCAGAATTTTCATCAATATTTCTGTTCAATAGTTATCCAAATATCACGTTAATATATTGATTAGAATAAAATGACTAATACAATAATACACATTTTTCTATTACAAAATGTTTTTTTTTTTTGATTTTAATAAAAATAAATCAAAATACTATTACAAAAATCTCAAAAAAACTAAAAAAATAATTTTTAAGAAAAATTTTGTTCGAATTTTTTTTTTTGTGGAAACGGCAAAGTTATATGGAATAAAACAAAAGTTATTAAACGCGTTAACTGGCATTTATGTTTTCATGTTAGTGTTGTTAAGTTTTTAATTTATAAATGTATTTTTAAACAAATAATGAAATCTCAATTGCATATTAATAGATGGAAGACTGAGGTTGCAATGGCCTGTTTGGTTAGGGTTTTCGTTATTAGAAAGTAGTGAATTTGAATCCCGATCTAATCGAAGATCCACCGTGTTGACCATTAGAGTTTGTTGCATGTTAAATATGTTATCATCTCAATTGTATATTAATAGGTGGATGACTGAGATCGCAATGGCCTATTTGGTTAGGGTTTTCGTTATTAGAAAGTAGTGAGTTTGAATCCCGACCTAATCGAAGAACCACCGTGTTGGCCATTAGAGTCTGGTGCATATTAAATATGTCATCATCTCAATTGTATATTAATTGATGGAAGATTGAGGTCGCAATGCCTGTTTGGTTCTGTTTTCGTTATTAGAAAGTAGATAGTTTGAATCTCGACCTAATCGAATAACCATCGTGTTGGCCATTAGAGGTGCATGTTAAATATGTCATCATCTCAATTGTATATTAATAGATGGAAGACTGAGGTCTGAATGGCCTGTTTGGTTAGGGTTTTCGTTATTAGAAAGTAGTCAGTTTGAATCCCAACCTAATCGAAGATCCACCGTGTTGGCCATTAGAGTCTGGTGCATGTTAAATATGTCATCATCTCAATTGTATATTAATTGATGGAAGACTGAGGTCGCAATGGCTTGTTTGGTTAGGGTTTTCGTTATTAGAAAGTAGTCAGTTTGAATCCCGACCTAATCGAAGATCCACCGTGTTGGCCATTAGAGTCTGGTGCATGTTAAATATGTCATCATCTCAATTGTATATTAATTGATGGAAGACTGAGGTCGCAATGGACTGCTTGGTTAGGGTTTTCGTTATTAGAAAGTAGTGAGTTTGAATCCCGATCTAATCGAAGATCCACCGTGTTGGCCATTAGAGTATGGAGCAAATTAAATATGTCAACATCTCAATGTATTTTATTGTAATGGTACATCTGGGGGTTGTTGTTGTACCAGCGAGCTTTCCTGTACCTAGCCGTGAGTTTATTTCTACCAGTTTAATAGAAACAACCGTGTGGAGTCTTCGTGATTTTGAAGCAGGGAGCACAAACAGAAAATCCACAGTACATGGTCTGCCCATCCCACGGGTATCATTTCACTTGGAGGACACTGCGACCACAACTAGTTTTTACGTTCCCCAGCCACCTTTAACGAACACGACGGATCTGCTGTTAAGCTGGGATTCGAGCTCTCTACCTTCGGATGATGAGAACAACTCCTTAACCAACAAGGCCACCGTGGCCTATTCTGGGGGTATTTTTCTTCCTAATCTAAATTACTAGGCGTTTGATGAAGTGGAAGATATTCCACACTAGTTGGTAGTAAAAGACGGAATTTCAACATATACAGTGAAATTGGCTATCCAGAATTTGAAGGGTTTTTGATTCCCGAATAAAAACGTTGATCCAAAATTTCTAATCATAAAATAAAAAAGAAAAAAAATTAAAACATTATGAAAAACAAATAGAAACAAAGGATGCATGAAAACAAGTTAACAAAAAAAGAATATTCAAAATTTTCATTAACAAATGTAAATAATCATTGTGCCTATGAGACCCGTTAGGTCACTAGTTCGTATAATTATGAGTTACTAAAGTTTCGTAAAACTAAGCACCTACACTGTATTTTGTTTTTAAAATAATGCTAAAATATATAGTAATTATATGTAAAGAGAACAATACATAGAACATACAGTAAACTCTCGTTTTTACAAAATATTAATTGGTCCTAGAGACGCAATGATAACTGAAATTCCTATTTAAGAACCAATTTTTTGTTAAGTCTCTTTTTTTAGGAACTTGTTTTCATGCATTTTATTTATTCATCGTCTAAATTTTATGTTGAGAGACTGGATTGGACGTTATTATTGGAGAATCATTGAACCGTGGATAAATAACTGCAAAATTAAGTATTAAATAAGTAGTGTAGTAATTATATATATTTTTTTTATTCAAAATTCGTAATTAAAGGAAAATATGTTTATAAATCCTAGTATAATTTATGTCAGATTTCTGAAGAAAGAAAATATTCCTCTATCGAATTCAGTAAAAATAAGTTATCCATCCAAAGAGCGTCAACAAAGAAACCAAGTGCTCAAAATTTTTTGAATAAGGATTTCGATTTAATTTGTTCGTAAGAGTTATTGGATGATTTTTTAAAAGATTGAGAACACATACTAAAGAATTACAGATAACAAACAGGGAAAATTCAACTTAATATGTGAGACTATCTGCAAAACAAGTAAAGGAATAGCTAATAAAAATAAGATGAGAAAAACAAGAAAATGCTTTTTGAGGATAAAAAAAAATGAGTTTTTGAAATAGAAAATATTAAATGAGTACTTTAATTGATTTTTCTTCAATGAAATAAAAGTAAGATTTGTTTTTAATTATGATTTTGTTTTGAATATTTTTATATAATACATAGCAAATCGTATTTTTTAATTGTAATTTATTTATAGATTGCAGATTGGTAAAAAAAGTAGTTTCAAGATCTGAGTTATTTTTCTATTACACCAGCCCCTACGAGTAAATCTAAGCGACTGTCTATTGTAATTATCTATGTTGTTGTTATTTGTGACACTTGGGCAAGCCAAACTCGCTCTGCCGTTGGCTAAGCGAATTTAAGTCAGAAGGATGTATCTTTCGTTTAACCAGAGCACCATGAAAGTGAAAGTAAGACTTTGTTCTAAGACTCCTCCGATTGATGGCACCACCAGAGGATTCACTCCCTTCATTTTGAATTTGATCTGGAGTAGGAGGAAATTTTCTTCACACCATTACACTCATAGTAACTGTTCAACGACCGACCACAGGTCTTTTGATTCCGCATATTTAAGGGATATGTATATCGCATGTACTCGATGGATCTTTGGAGGCATTGGGAATCGAACCCCACCCTTCTGGGCAAAAGGTCGATTCCCTAACCACTAGGCTACCACGGCCCGTAATTATCTATGAAAGCCTAATAGAATGTATTTTGTTTATACATTGGTAAGTCATTATAACTTAAATGGTATACTTTTAGTTAAAAGTTGCATTTTTGAGTATGATACTATAACTTTATTTTGAACCCACAATTTGCGGAAGATTCACAGGTGGGCAATGAAACAGCATCAGCAAAGTTTTGAAAAAATCTTTAATTAAGTGAACGTGTAATGTAAAGTCTCTTTGTTGCAGAATAGATTTAATATTCAAAATCAGCAATGATCTTTCCCTGAATGATACTCTTATGTGTGGCCAAGCAGTGTCATTGGATCGCAAAGAGAACTTACGAAAACGAAATTATATCGAGTCTCCTTCATATCTGATGATGACAATCACGTTTTCTTTAACACCATTTGCAGCATCTGTGGGGATTCTTACGCGGACTGGGACGATACAAATAAAACGCGACCTTACATACATAGGATATTTCACCAAGTGGCATCAAAAACATTGCATTAATATACTAAATTTCCATCAAAATATTAGAATATGAACATTATTGAATATATCTGTTACTTTTATAGCACATTTCTCTATGAGGTCTAGTTGATTAGTACGTCCTTCTCATTACCGGAAAGTAGTGAGTTCGAACCCCGGTTTAACCGAAGATCTGTAGTGGTCACTAAAGGCGGCTGGGGCACGTTAGGTAGGTCGTGTTCGCAGTATTCATTCAGTGAAATGATACATTTGGGATGGCATGCTAAGTATTAAGGATGTTTTACCTTTAAACCCCACCTGACTGCTTCTAATTGGTAGAACCTAATTTAGGGCTAAATTACAGTGAAACATGCAGTACATCAACACAGATCTCTATCATTTAGTATTTCTAAGGAAAACATTGGGTTTTCTCAAGATCCTTATTATTTTTTTTAAGAATGCATTTCATATTAAATTCAATTAAAAAATTTTAATAACACTTCTTTATTAACCTAAAGTATCAAGCGAATATACTTGGAATACAATAAGTAATATATTGCAAGCGGTGGACTTTCTAGATTGAAAAATAAAATAAGAGTGATTCATGCTAAAGACATCTGTAGACATTTTTTGAGGTACTTATATAACTCAAAAATTTCTACAGATATCTTTAGCAAGAGAATCACTTATATATGATGCATTTTTAGAATAGCTATATTCTAAAAATGCATCATATTAGTGTAATAAAATGTTCATTTAAATGCATATAGCTGTTTTTTAAGATGCCAATATTAATCTTTGATGTTTTTTTATTACCTAGGTACCAAACATCTCAAATATTGCTTGAAATTAGTTTCGCACACTTCATTTTGAATACCTTTCTTGGTTAATTTGACCGAAAAGTAATCAATTTTAAGCGAGTTATAAGACACTGCGAACATTCACTCCATGTTCAAGAGAGGAATCGAACTTGTAACTGGTTGGTCATAATTCCGATTCATGGCTTGAGCAACTATAAAAAACGACAGAAATAAAACAAATGTTTTCATACACACATTTTACATTTAGAAATATAATTATTTCTAATATATATGAAATTATATCAATTTAAAAAAATTAAGAATTTAGTCAAAAATTGGGACTGAATTATTTTCTGTACTCTTACATTAGTCCAATTATATAGCTTTTACCAAAAAATAAATGACAATTCAAAAAGCAAGTTATTTTAATTGTACGTGTTCATGCTTTTTTATTTCTAATTAAATTAAAGCAATATATATATCAGAAGCTGCCATGGTTGTAGTTTTTACTTAAGGAACTGAAAACAGTCAATAGGGAAGTATATATACATACACACAATATACAGGGTTCGCACAGATTTCCAAGAATGAAAATGCACAAGTCATATCAAAGCTTTCAATATTCATGTTCAACAATTTATAATTTAATAAGAATATTTTTCATTTAAATCAGTTACATTTAATAACTTCAAAAGCTTTCAATGAATTTGCAGCTATAGCAGAATTTTTTTTTATATTTAATAGAACAATATTCTTCACATTACAGAATTATATTTATTTTCTATAAAACAATGATTAATTTTTTGTAGAATTTTAAACATCATTAGATTTTTAACTATTAATTTATTGAGTATTTCACACACACAAGATGCGTATAACAACCTCTATTCAAATATAAATATACTTATTGAAAACAAAATAAATAAAACTATTATTAGATAAAGTTTCTAGGATGTGACTTTTTTCCCAATCATTATTTAATAGAACAAATCGAAAATTTTCTTCAGTTAATTTCACTCTTTTAAAACTAAACAATTTCACATCATATTCTAGACTTTTTCTATTTCGTCAATTATTCAATAGATTTTCGCATTTCTTGGCTATATATGATAAGTATTGCCATTATAAAATGCTAATTTTCCTATATAATGAATCGAAAGCTTTTGCTTTCAATTCATTATTAATATTGAGTAATAACTGTTTTTTCTCTGAAGCACCTCGTACTTGATTTTTCAAGTTCATATTAGTAATGGTTACTACATCACCACAGTTACATTTACAAATGAATAAATTCTTATATAGATATATGTGTTATTTTACAACATACTTTTACTTTTATAAACAATTATATTTCTTGACATTACTTTGTTATAGTGTTTTTGTTTCCATTTCAATTTTCTTTAAGTTGTAGAAAATAAAGATTATATCAAATGTAGAAATTTACACTGTACTTACATCTATGTAATCTTCAAACGCTTCATTTTCCTTTCCTTTTGTTATCGGCTCTATTTTTTTGTTTTAATTCATCTAAATACTTTGTCTGGAACTAGAAGCACAGTCTTTGTTAATTAATATGTTGACAACTCTGATGTTTTGGAAGTAATCATAAACGATAGTTTCACCCACAAATGTGATTTTTTACCATCAAAATAAATTTTTTCAAATGAAAGAAAAAAAAAAGATTTTTTACCATCAAATTATAGTTTACAGAAAACTCACATTTAATAGATGGTTGACTATGAGAGTAATATAAGGAAATTAACTGTGCTTTCCATAAGTAACAATTTTGCCTATTTGAGAGTAAGTAAAAACAAAAAGTATCAATTCTATATGTAATAGGATCAAATTTCTCTTTGATAAAATCTGGAAAGCTAAGTCGGTTGTAATAACCTAAACTTTTCTACAAAATTCTTTATTTTTTTCAGAACCATCCAAATACCTACACTGGCATGGCTTTTGAAGAGCCCTCTGGTTATTGAAAAGATACTCTCCACTAAGGATATCATAATTTATTTCATCAAAAAACAAATTTATCTCTTTTCACTACTATGAAATTACATGCCCATCCCAACAAGGTAGATATGGAAAGCATAACTAAAAAATTTCATATTTAAATATTAATATTCAGTGAATTTTATGCAATATAAAAGACTAAAACAAACAGACAAAAAACACCCCCATTAAAATCGCCCCCTTGATTGCATTACATTGAATATCTTATTTGTGATTAATTTTCACTTCATACTCATAAATCTAAATACTATATCCACTGCTGACTGATCATGAAACTATGACGAACTAGATTTTTATTTTAGGAAACATGAATAATTACAATCTAATAGCGCTCATGTCATCATCTAGTGGTAACATTAAGAGATAACACTCAATTTGTTTTAAGAAAAAACTTCATTGAAAATTCTAAAACCAAAAAAATAATATTTTCAAGCAAAAAATAAGAGCATGAAAATAAGCAATAGTTCACAAATTTCAAGAAGTCAAGCAAAATTTCCAGGAGTTTCAAGGGCTCTTAAAATTTTTATTTATTTTTTTTTTTGAATTCAAAGAGTTGTACAAGCCCTCAATATATTTATGAATTTCAGCCTCATTGACATACAAATAGATACAAGGTCATCACTTCAAAATTAATATGGAAAGGCAGAATGTGTATTTAGGATGAATTGTTTTCTCATGGAAATATAAGACAATTGGCACAAATTTGCACTACTTATTTACACTCTAATTGTATCATATATTCTTTTTATTTGATATAATTGACATTCTTTTTCTTCAGCTTTAATTATGAAGAATTTTTCTTCTAAAATTGTATCCTTTCCCATGTTAAAGCTACAATGTAATAATAGTTAGAAAAAAAATAAAGGGAAAAGGAAAAATATATACGTCAATTGGTATGTATATCAGTGAGGATTCTGTTTCTCTTCTGTTTGACGCAGTTCCTCAATTTGTGACATAGCACAAAGGATGCTCTTAGCTGAGGTAAGTTGTAACTGAACTGGATTAACATCTCATAATTTTTTGAAAGAATAATTTACAAGATTAAAGAATGATTCTTCCATGGTGTTTCAAATTTCAGTGGTTTTATTAATTTTTTAGTTTATTGTGTGAAAGTTTTATTTTTCATTTTTCCAATATAATATCAAATTTCACAATTAAAAAGTTTAATTAAAAAAGTGTCATTTCATGTCCTTTAAATGAATAAATTGATTTCTAATTTTAACACATATCAAGATTAATATTTAAGTATTTTGACGTAATACAAGATGAGATAGTTATTATTTAAGTGCATATGACTTCAAATTTTATTTATGAATAAATATTATAAAAAATCTTTAATACACATTTTATGGCAGAAAGTTATTTCTAGAAAAATATCTCCCCAACAACTATGCAATAATGGTGTTTGATGCTTAATAAAAACTATTTTAAAATATTCATTGAAGAATTGAATGATAACTATAGATTTGAGCCTTGTAAAAAGCAAATATTTAATTTCTAGAATGAAAAATTAAAAAACAAATATTTGTAATAGTGGTCGATTTTAAATTAAACAGAAATTTTTTTACAGTTTAACTAAACATTTTTCAAATAAATGCAAGAATAAAAGCAAATCAACATATTTTAATGTTTTATTTACAAATATATGGAAAATGGAAGATTTTAAAGTATGAAATTCAAAATTTTCACACATTAAAAGATTATAAAATGAGATGATGAGGAAGAATTATCAATAACTATCTTTAAATCACATTCACCGGATGATTTTGATGATACAGATGATTGGAAGTCTACAATGGCAAGAAATAGAAATTTACAGCAATATTCTACAGCACTTTCAATATAAACTTAAGACATATTCTTTTTACATTTATACATGTCACCTGAAAAAGAAAAGATTAAAATTACTATGTATGACCAGTACAATTGTCATATATATAAAAAGGAAATTTAATAAATAAGCGGTTTGACATTTTTTATCATGCATATATCAGGCAACACCCTATAATCACTTTTAGCAAATAAAGCAGCTGTAGCCAATTACAAAACTATGACAAAATATTTTAAATGCTATTCTTTTTCAAAATAAGTTATTATAAAAATTTTAAAAAGTTAATTTGTTGTTTTATTTCTTGTTCTGAAATCTTTTTTCCATCTAAAGTTTTACTTCTATCTCATCAATGCATATAAAACTTTATTAGGAGCCTCCCTTTTTCAGGGAAAAAAAATATAACTTAAATATGTATATTTTCTGCATGTTCTGACACTGCTTTCAAAACACCTTTCATTAGCAAAATATCATTTACAGCATTAACGCGAAAGGGAAAATTCTTCATAATTAAATCTGAAGTAAAAGAATTTGCCTCTATGTGTTATTGTCCTCTTTAAAATAATGGTTGCATAAAATAATATGGAATTATTTTGTTGTTTAGCACTTAGAAAACTATTTAATTTATAAACAGTTGAATTGCAAGTCAAAAGTAACTTAAGAAAAAAAAAAACGTCAACAGTATTTTTAAGTTTTAAAGTAAATAATCAACAAAATGATTGTCTAAAAATAATAAGACTACAATTTCAATTGCAAAAACCAAAAGACACCTTTGATTACAAATATGCAAAAATTTCCTTATAAATTGTAACTTCTGCACTTTAAATATTCTGACATAAATACAGAAAAAATCATTGCTGCACTTGTAATGATTAATAGATCAGCATCAACAAAATTAAGTTTCACTTTGAGAAACAATTGGTAGCCTTAAGAAATAGGAATAAATGTAATCATTTAATGAGGATAATATAACCACATAAAATATAAGAATATATAGGTAGTACTTACGTATTTCCTGAAATTTTTGCCAAATTTTTCTAGAAGAAAAAAAGAGGCAATAATTAATTTAGACAATTAAAAAGTACTTTTTTTAAATTTAATTACGAAAATAAGTGAATAATTTTAAGATTAACCAGAGAAGTCAATATTTACATTATTTAAATATTCTTAAAATCGCAGTCAAATTTATGATTTTCCAACCAAAAGAAACTGGAAATAGCATAACATTTATCTATTCTTAAATTGGCATTTTCATTGCATACAAATAATTCACAATAATTAAAACACTGAAAAAAGTGTGAAGACTGACAAAAGCACTGCTTTTTTGCTTAGCACAAGTATTTATAGAATTTTGAGAGAATATTAAATGCATGTAAAAATAATCTATTAAAATTTTACTTTAAAATAGGAAGATAATTTTTTTTGCACATAAAGTATCTGTAATTCTATTATAACCTAACACATAACAAAAAACTACATTGAATTTTAATAATTTAATATTTATTTATCATTAAATTGATTTTTAAATTAATATGTTAGCTTGAAAGCTTTTAAATAATGCAATGAGAAAAAAACACATAAAATAAACAATTGGGTTATTTTTAAATAGAATATAAAACTTGTTCTTTTTCATTTTTTCTCACTCCCCCCCTTTTTTTTGATGGAAAAAAGACATCCAAGCAATGTTTAATTAATTTTTCATTTTTTTAAATTTATAATTTTTTAGGTATTGGAAGGTATTTATATGAATTTGTAAAATTGTTTCTATTCCAAAAATTAATAAAAACAAAACATTTTATTACACAGAACTTCTTTTACTTTGAAAGTATTTGTATACTTTGATTGTGATGTAATACTTTAAAACATATCTCATTTCACTGTTTGTAACTTCCAAAATTTTTTTCTAAAGGTGCTATACTTTCCTTTTAAATTTACCTAAGCTTATTTAAGGTTTACATAAAGATTACAAAATTTTTATCACTTTAAAAAGCGTTTTTAAATATGTAACAAAAAAGTATTAAAAAATAATTTATTAACAATAAGCTTTTTTTTGTAATAAATCAATTTTAGCAGCTATGTAATATAAACACCATCTTACTTTAAAAAAAGAATTCCTCAAAATAACATTAATGTAATATATATTAACAGGTTGATACTCAATGAATAAAAAGTTTTACCTTAAAAAATCGAAATCATCAGTTACATTATATTTAAAAAAATATTTTCAACTAAATTTTTTCATTGCACTCTTTAAAAAAGAACTTTGATTTTTAAAATGATAATTCCTCTATACACTCAAAAATAAATTAAATTTTATCTATCTAAAAATTGTACAGTAATCCTTAATCTGCAAATAAAGATTAATCTATTTCGAAATGGTAATATTTAGGAGAAAACAGATGAAGTATGAATGATTTTTAATGACAATATGCTTCAAGTTCTTTGATTTCAAATAAGCAATTATATTTTTACTGCAAATTGCAAGTTTATTTCCCTTTTTCAGTCAACAATAAATTATTAATAGCACACAATCAAGGCAAAATTGTTATTGATAATAGTCGCAAAGCAAGCAAACATTAAAAATTTTAAAACTTGATACTATTGTTCTAATTTTAATGTAGAATACATTTACATAAAACTTTTGTTTAGTTATGAGCATTTTGTTACACTAATAAATGGAAAGTATAGTAGGCATAAAGAAAATAACAAGCTTACATGAAAAATTAAATAAATTTATGTCAGGTGAAAATTAAAATAAAAATTGCCAAATATTCTCTAAAGCAAATATAATGCAGGTAATATAGGAAAAACATATTTTCTTTTATTTAATTCCTTAAATGATTTTAGCCTTGGAAAAAAATTCTTTTGCCCTTTAAACAGATTCAAAATCCTTAACAAGTTTTTTTAATACTTTTAGCAATGAAAATATTTTGTTTCAACTGGCATTATCTCCAGATTTAAGGACAAAGTATGCTTATATTAAACTTTATAATGTATCACTAATTAGACTATATATATTCATACATTTATAAATTAACCATCAGCATACTTTTCTATAATTTAAATTCATAAAAGATCAGAAATTTAGCAAGGTTTATAGAATGTGTAATATGTATAATATAATACAAATGAAACTTTGAAAATCGAAATGGTAGCTGTGCACATACTCCATTTCCAATATCTATGGCTACTTGCACATTTTTAAAGGAATATATATGATAATCCATTACTTAATTTTTCTGAACATATATCGACAGAATTAAGCTAAATGAAAAGTGGATTGAAATTGAATTTAATATCAAAAAAAATGGTAGAAAATTTTTGTTTTCAATTTAATTTACAATATTGTAAATCTACATGATTTTAACATAGCTGGAAGATCTTAAAATATAAGAAAAACTGTAAATTCTACATCCAAATCCCAGGTTGACTGTTGTATCACACATAGACAGTACAAATTATTAGAGCCATTAGTTTTGTCAATTTTATCATCAGTTATTCAATGTAAAATGTTCCAACTTTTTTTACTACTGTAAACAATATACATTTATCTTTTTAATAATTAATATCTTCCCAAAATAAATTTTTTTTAAAAATATGAAATTCTATTTTATTACTTTTTAATAAATTCATTATAGTTATTTAATTAAAAAAATTATTTTAATCATGGAAGTTAACAAAGAGAATGTTCAAAGAAAAATAAAAGTTATTTTCAATCACCTATTCAAACATTGGAAGAATATTTCTTTAATAGTAAAAATACCTATGTTTCTGAAACATCACTAGAAAATACTATGGATAAAAACACAAACCTTGTGCAAATCAGAAAGTTGTGTGTGCTTTATAAGTACATCTTTATTGGGAAACTGCCGTTTGCACAATAAACAAGCCATTTTTGTTAAATCCATGTATTTGGAATCATCTATTTTACTGATAGGTTTTTTCACATCAGGTTGAGTGTCAGGTTCTGTGTCAGAATCACTATCATCTCCATATGATACAAGAGTAGTTTTTGTTGCTGCAATATAAGATTTTCAATAAATGAATTAAAGCAGTCATAATCTATTAAAACATCAATAATAAAGTATGTGGTGCATTTTTTAATAGGTCACTATTTTTTTAGTTTACAAATTGCAAATATTAGCAAATAAGCCATTTGGTTTGGGAAATCCTCCACTCCTATTCTATAAAGGTGGTCTTTCAAACAGTCATGTCTAATCAAATATCCAAACAGGGATAACAGTCTTTTTTGAAAAACTAAGATTTATAGTAACTGTGATTTAGTTAGTCTTTTTTAAATAAAAGCTTTTTTCCATTCAAGAATAATAATCAAAAGTTAATTTATCTTCAATTTTTTCTTAACAAACATGGATTACTTAAAGATCATGTAAACCCAAACTGTGATTTGTTTCTACCATTTATAATTAACATAAATATAAATTAAATATAATCAATATAGTTTTTGCCTGGAGGGTCTCAATAAAAATTACAAATTTTTTTAAGACTTTATAAACATTAGGCAAATCTGAGCATAAGTTAATGGAAGTCTTCAGTTTCTTCACTTGCATTGTGAAGCAGTTTTAGGTTATTTACTTGAAATGTTTAAGACAGAGCAATGCTAAAACTTTAAGTAAAAAAAAATTAAAAATATATAATAATGAAAATAAATCTAGTTACTTGGGTATATTCAAACATTAACTAATCTGTACATTAAACAAAACCATTCGAAAGGACACTTCTAAGAAAAGTTTCCAGTTGTTAACAATGCATATGCAAAGATTAAGTATCAGTAAGTGCAATATACCTATTTAGTTTTATTCATATCATTATATTTTAGAAAAATAGCTGACATTGCAGGGTGAAATATTTCCTGAAATAATATCTGATCGTCACTTTAATTTTATCAAGGATAGAATGAAAATAATATAAAAAAAACATATTATTTTCAAGTATCCTCAATCATTGCTGGAAAATAAAATAAAACTTAATAGAAATTTCTTTGCAATTTCTAGCTTAAAGTCATTTAAATGCTGGGTATTAAAATCAATTTGCTCACTTGATTCATTAAGTAATTTTGATAAGTTCTTGTGATTCTAATGGTAATTGAGTATTATTTCCTTATTAATACTGAAGGGGTTTCCCATTGCATATTCTCCACAATGAAATTTGAAGGGAAATATTCCTCCAAATTCTTCTCAAGACATCATATTTATCACTTAAAAAGTCATTGGTTACAATATACATTTAGAATGAACCCTTTTCCTCAGTGGTTCTCACAAGGCAATTTTCTTAATAAAAACCTCAATTTTAAAATTCAATACGCTGCAACTTTTCATGTGAAGTGATAAATTTAATTTTTTCAGATAAATGTCACATAAATAACATAGTTCTTAAAATTAGAACTTATTATGAAGAAAAGTCACAAAATCCAATTTTTTCCAGTTAGAAAGAGAAGTATTTAGTCTTTTATAATTTTAATAATCTTTTTACACTGTGGCATCATGAAAACAGTTTAAAAAGTTTATTAAAATAAACGAACAAAATATTAGGAAAATCAGAAAACTACTATATAAATGAGAAAAAATGTTGGTTAGTTGGACTTTGCGGAGTAAGGTCCAAAAAAGAACAAACTACACTGGAAGAAAAAAAGAGTTTAGTTGTAACACATATATGGAACATTGAGACAATTTTTCTTTAAATACATAGTTTTTACTGGGAAGTGTTTTCATTATATTGATAACCTCATTGCATTACAATAGTATAATTAATCAGTGGGGAAAAACAGTTTTAATTTAAAAAAATTATTCAATACAGAATATACTTTCAAGTAAGAATTAAAGTAATATTCTTTAAATAGTCTGTCTGTCCCTTCCTCAGTTCATTATTATTTTGTTCAGTTATAAAATTATTGGATTAATTTAATAACATATTTAAATACCTGAAACACTTATTTTAGTATCGAGTTCAGCCATTAAAGCATTTCTTTCAGCTAAAGTTGTTCTTTTCTCCAATATAGCGAAACCAGCATCAGCAGTAGCAGAATGTCTAGAAACATCATTGTTCATTACAACACTTGGGGCAGCAGCAACAGGTGGACTTGTGACAATGCCAAGTTTTGCATTTTCTTTCTTCTGATTTAATGTCTTGGCCCATTTTTCCATATCCTGAAAGTTATTTAATGTGTTACAGTATTTATACAGGTTTAGAACAAAAATTTAAATTATATTTGATGCTAACATAGAAGATAATTACTTTAGCTATTTTCTTCGCTATTTTTACTTTATCAAGTTTTTCTTCCTTTTTGTTCTTACTTTTCTCTGTATCTTCAGTTTCAGTACTATTGTTAGAATTTGCTAAAATTTTCAAAAATTAAAATTAAATAAAAAAATAACCAGTCAGAAATTTAGTTTTATAATCAATATATTATAACACACAAATATTTTCATAATATACTAGGAAGGGAAAATAGCAGTAGATTACTTGATATATTTATTCTGTGACACTTTTTCATATTCCTTTAAAATGCTATTTTTAAAAAATATGCATTTGGTAAATAAAGAAATGCAAATTTTAATTTGTATTTGTTTATCTTATAAAAACTTAATGATTTAAAAAAATTATGATTCACAAAAACAAGTCAGTATACATTATGCTAAAATTATATTAATAAACACATGTAAAATTAAAAAAATTCATAAATTTTATTTTATTTCACAAAGGAAATTTTTCTCAGATTATATATATTATGAACAGAGCAATGATGTTAACAGAGCAATGATGTAAGTTAAACACCATACATAGAATAGGATGTTAGCTTCATTAACTTTTTGGCAAAGTTTGTACAGATTTCCTAGAGGGAGATTGACATTCATGTTAAATAATTTTTTAATTTTAAACTATTCTTAACTAAATATGCATATAAATATATATATGCAACATTTTTCAATTATATTTATAAATCATGGAAATAAATATAGTATTTTCAAGTATATAATTGACACATTATCTGCAAGCCCTTTTTGTAGCAAAAGAAAAAAGTGTCACATAATCAGCAGTGGCATTACTTTGTGGCAATTTTTTTCACAAATAATTATTTTCCTTGACACAATCTTTTATTCAGGAAGTCACAATGAACAAGTTTATTAAGGACACAGTAAATAGTCTTCTTCAGAATATTTAGTCACACAAGTTAATGCAAGAAGGAGATTCAACTGAAATTTACTGATGTATAAAAATTATATCCATTTACATATTTTTCTACTTTATATAGTCTCAGATCCGAACCCTTGCAACTTCAGGCCACGGGATTGTTTCAAAAGTTATTTTCACTAGGGATGCGTTGCTAATTACCAACATCCCTGCACACTATGCACCCTCATTTTTATCAATATATAGCATGCCATTATTAATAATAAGACATTAGGGATTATTCATTAGTAATCAATGGAGTTTGCATTACTGGAAGTATAAAATATAAATAGAAATTCTTTAAATTATAAAACATTATCTTTCTTCTTATCTTGCAGTAATATCAGCTATTGAAATAATTTTTAACTTTTTTTTTTTTTCATTTAACCATGATTGACTGATATATATTTTTTTCTGTCATTAAATTGTAATTTACAAGAGACCCATCTTTAATAGAAGACTAATAATCAGAGGATAGCAAAATAAAATTAATTACTTTTCCCTCCATAAAATCAAAATAATTTTCAAGATAATTTCATCTTCACACAGATTATCCTAATGATTTAAACTCTTGTATGATATCAATGCATTCTGATGCATTAAACAATGATAAAAGAAACTTTTGCACTTTAATCAAATTGTTGGTTCACTCACTACTTATCACAATTCAAGAATCTAGATATGAAATATTTTGTATCATATAATATTGCAATGGATACTTTCACAGTGACTTCTTTGTCACTAATATTAAAAACAACTCCTAAATTAAATAAAACATCTATCTTTATATCTCTTAACTACAGAAATTTAAAGCTTTACAAATTTTTGATCTCATACACTAGTGCATAAGGTACATTAAAACAAAATTTTATGAAAGAAAATTACATATTGTTTATATACACTAATAATTCTAATTGCAAAACAGATAACAATAGCAGCATCTTGGATTTTCCTCTAAAAAAATGCTTTCAATCATACAACAATTTTTTATTAAGTAATGTCATTTAAAATATAATTTTATAAATTGAAATGGCATGCATACATTTTAAAAGGATATATTTAACATTAAAAAACTGAATTAATTTTCAATAGTTATTGTAGACTAAATCAGACTAAATTAAAAATGAATGCAAATGCATTATGATGAACAAATCAAAATCTACTGAATAAAAGAAATCAATTACATTTAACAGAAGATAATGATTTTTTTTAAATTAAAAAAATCGATTAAACGTAAAAATTCTTTCTCTTCTATAAATTTTTACATATATATTTATATGCAACACATATTTTATTACAAATAACCAATCATGTTAAGAAATTACAAAAGGCAGCCTTTTATTTCATTTTAATCTGACAACACTGTCAATTCATACGAATCTTCACACATTATTGTTTATTACTCAAAATCTTTCTTCAGTTACTCTAACCTCACTTTATTTAGTGAGAGTATGAAAACTTAACAAAGTATTAACAAAACTTAATATTAGTATGTATGTCTAAATTAAGTTTTCCAGTAGTTATTCCTACATTTTCTAAGAGTCAACTCAAATTTTTATTTTAAAATCTAATTTCTATTCTGCAATTTTAATTAAATTCCCCCAAAAGAAAAAATATGTACACTGCACCATTTCTTTGAAACAATTATTATTTTTTTATATTTTTGATTAATTCCATAATACTAAAATAATCTTACAATCATAGTACTGAACACATGGGACAGATAGAAATAAACAGTGAAATCAAAAATATGCACGAGCAGTTTCTGAACTCCCTAATTTTTTATAAGTGAAATACATATTAAGCAATATACAACTGTCTTTTGTTCAAAACTTCAGATAGTTTAAAAAATGAGAATATATATATATATTCGCCTCAAATTCTTAATGAAATTATGTTTTCTAAGAAGATTACAATTAAGGAATGTGCTTGTTTGCTTATCACTCAACATTCATTTTTGGCACACAAGGGCCTGAGACATATGGTTTAAAGTAGATTTTGAACCACTACAAACCTTTGAGAATGGATATTCTCAAAGTGGGAAAATAACACTCGAGTGCTTAACAAAACTTTTAGAAAGCTAAATACTACATGAAAATTAGATCAAAATTTAAAGTTTTTACTAAATGTTTGATTTATTATAATACAGTAAACAATGGAAACTTCCATGTATACATATAATATTGAGACTGACCCTAAAAATATATTTATACTCTTATATGAAACACATAAAGGGATTTTTACTTCTTCAGATGATTTTATGGTTTCAAGATTGCAAAACTGACTCTATTAACCAAACTTTAGGAACTAGTAAATAAATGGGTATACACACAATCATGGTTGATAAAAACAAAGAAATCATCTTTGAAAATAGTAAAAAGGGAAGAAAATAAGATATAAAACTAAGAGTACTTAGTATTTAAAAGTGAAAAAAATTGGAAACTTGAGTAAATTGTAACATTATTCTGCACAGATAACAATTGAAATTTATCCAATTGTTATTTTGATATCTTTAATTACAATCATTTGCGATTGTAATAATGAAATCTAACAAATTGTACCCAACATTGTGAAGCAAAGAACAAGTAAACCAAAAGGAAAATTTAGTAATTTATAATTGTAACTAAAAATAAATAAGTACAAACTACATTTACTTTGCTTCATTTTTGTACTAAAGAACTTTGAAATTATTAGTTTCAATTATAGTTACCAGAAAAACTTGCATATATGATTCAAATAATTGATGACCAACTTTAATCCTTTTTGCAGTTTTTACTAATACTTTTAGTTGAAGATTTTTAAAGAATTTGGAAAAATATTCAGACATTTACATCCTTTAGAGTTTCTTTTACAGATTTTGTTTGGGCAAAATACTTATTTAAGATTATGATTAACTATTTAAGTAAACAAAATTGCTATATTTCGTAAATACATAATTAAAATGACATTATATGAAGACTTTTAAATGATCCAAGCAAACCCTGCTCACGATAAAAGGTTTAATTATTAAGTTTCATCAAAATTTTCTTCCAATTCTATTTTCTGAAATGTTTTCATTTTGGATACAAATTTTTTTGAGATGTTAAGTGCCTCAAAATGATGGAAACAACTTCATAGTTTCAGAGCTTGCATAACTTTTGGCAAAACAGCGATCATTTACAAATAGAAAACTATCTAACATTCTTAAACACATTTTATTAATCAATTATCAGAGATTAATAAAAATAAGAAACCTGAGGCTGCTGAGGTTGAAGGCACAGTTGTATTTTGAGTAGTGCTATCAGCAGTTGTTCCAACAACAGGTAAATAAGTTTGGTGTTCTCCATCCCAATAAAGATATTGTTGAGTTTCAGAGTTATAATAGTATTGAGAATTGGCATCATAATAAAGTCCAGTAGCAGCATCATAATAATATCCAGAGGACTCATCATATTGGTAAGTTGATATATCTGGTAATGGGTATTTATAATATGTGACATTATTCACTAATACTGTTCCTAAACTGGCCATTTGAGCCTAAAAATATAGATGTTAATAAATTTATACACAATAAAATATTTTATTCAACTCTTTTTTAAAAAAACTCATAATTATACTAATAAAATTTATTAATTGTAAATTGACAAATTAAACAAAATCCGAGTTTTTCCAAATTAAAGAAATTAAAACCACTGATTATAAATCTTAAGGACAGAGCTAAAATTGCAATTTAAATGAATCAAATTATTACCTGATTTGGTACAGATGCAGATTCTATACCTGATGCAGCTGAAAAATATTAAAATGAAATTATTTTGCTTGTAATCTCTATTATAATAATTTAAAAAACACAGCTAGAGTTTCAAATACAATTCACATAATAAAAATAAAACTTGTTTAATTAAAGTTTTCATATAATAAGTTGATTCCACTTAAGAATATCTTTCTCTCTCTCACAGACACACACAAAATGTTATAAGTGAGTTCAAATTAAAATATTTTAACAACTTAATTTATGAACATCAGTCAACATTTTTAATTAAAGACAAAATATTATGTTAATTTTTCTTCAATTTAATATTACTGAACACTTGCTTAAAATTTTGCATGAAGTTTGGTGATTCTTAAACTGTATATAACTCTTCCTGTTTTAAAACCTTCTTAACTTTTTTGTTCAAAGCCAATATATATATATATATATATATATATATATATATATATATATATATATATATATATATATATATATATATATATTGCATAGAAAAGGAACATGGTTAATCACTCTAAAATTACACATACTGAGTTCTTAAGCATCCATCAATAGATGAGTAAATATATAGGGTTCAAAATAATCAAATAAAATTCAAGTTACCACACAATACAGATTATAACTAAATTTTAATAAAATACCTATTACAAAAAACAATATTTCAAAAATAAAAGTTTATATGCATATTAAATTAAAAATAATTATAAATATCAATAAGTAATAAAAAACTAAGACAGAAAATACACATTTTAATTTACTATCACAATAACGATTATCTTAAACACTACATCTACTTACAATGAGAGTTATCAATGGTCATAACACCACCCGATGTTGAAGTAACACCATAATATTGATCATAGCTATCATCTTGTTTCTAGGGAGAAAAAACCTTTTTTTAGAATATTACAAATTAAATACATTATGAAAACAGGACATACTAAATAGCTGAATTTCCTTTAACAATAGATTTAAATATACTTTATAATAAATTTATTTCAATTACACTTTTGTATAATGCAAAGATTAACACATTAACACCAATTTTGCATAACTTAATATTATCATTGAATTAAAATAAGAATAAATTTATTAGGAGAAACTTGTTTTTATTTACACTATATCAAGGATTTCAAACAGAATTTTATAAAAAAACCAAAGTTAAAAATAACTGAAATGCAAAATTTCTTCAAATGATTACTACTTAACATTTGCTTAAAACCTATTTTTATTATATGTTATATTTTTTTCTTTCCATGTTGATGAATTATTCTGTCAAGCTGTTTCTTGGCTTTCTTTTTAACAGTGCATGATTTAGAATCATTAATTAATACCTTGCATGATTATATTAGTAATTGATTCTCAAACTTTTTATAATTCAGTTAAAATAAAAAATATTTGTGACATTTTTTGAAAATAAACAATGCAAAACAATAAAAACTTTAGTATACCTGATTGGTCCACTGAGCAGCTGCAAGAGCAACACTGGCAGCATTAGCATTACCAGAGCTAAGATGAAAATAATGGAAAATATTAATTACAAACATTATTTTATTTAGTAAATTGATAAAATTAGATAAGAGTTGAAGGTACCAATATTTATTATTATTTTTTCATTTGAAATAATAAAAAATATTAAATTTTATAAATGAAATTCTTTAAGTGTAGATAAGTCATGATAATCTTTACATTACAGCTTAAATAACTTTTGAACCTTTACAATCAACAGAATATTTAAAATCTGCACTGCAATAGGTAAATTATAAAATACACAAATCAAAACATTGAAAATAAAATCTAATTTACCTATTTCGTGATGCAAGTGATCTTTTGGCATATGATACAGTAACTATAAATAAACATTATATAAATAAATAAAACAAGTTATATATGTATATATATATATATATTTTGATACATATTTTTATACTGTATAGGTTGCATTAAAAAACTAAATATTTACATATTAAAAAGAAAAAATAATTAATGAATTATTCATGATTATAGCTTAGACTTCTACATTAAACTGTTTAAATTAGAAATTAATTAATTTTTAATAATGGATATTTTCCAAACATATTAAAAAAATATGTATATTATTTGATTATAAAGCAAAGTTAATACCTACAAGCTGAAGCCTATTTTTCAATAAAAAATTATAAAACTGTATACTTTAGAGTTTAACTAATTTTTAAATCTATTTCAAACATAATTCATTTAAATAGTAATTTATTTCCAATCCCTCTTAAAAAATTTTATATTAAGTTAAAATGTTGGAATACAGATATTAAAAATATATGATCACAAAACCTATTTTTCGCATTTTGTGAAGTAATAATGTAACTTGTATATCTGAATGATATGGGCCACAAATTGACAAATAAGTTAACTAGTTCAAATCAATAGAAGACAAATTTTATATTTTTGTAATGATCATTGATAAGCTCCAAAACTGAATAGTAGGCAATGATTGATTTTGTTGTTCTGATAGCAATTGATGTCAATAGCTTTTAATTTTATATTTGCTTAAATTGATTTAGGGAATATTGAAAATGTTATTTGTTGACAAAATATTTAGGCAAAATGAATGTCCAAACATCCTAGTTACACAGGCAATTGTTGCTTGCTATGAAGCTGCAATATAAAAATATACTCTAGCTTCAGACCAGTTAAATTAAAAATGCATATTGGAAATCAAATAAAAGTAGATGATTTGAGAATTTTTTTTTTACCCATATATTACACTTAACACTACATAATTATTTATAGAATTTGAATTTACTAGGAAAAATTTAAATAATAATGACTTTAAATGCAGCTTAAGTTAATTTCTCAAATGCACTCAACATTTTTCATTAGAATTTTCCAATTTTTGATAATTCCATTTATTTATAATAAAAATATTTGACTTGTAAAACAATGTTAAAAAAAATCTTGATGAATTTAAGAATGTATGATCAAGAAATGAATTTAGCTTTAAAATTAAATATTGAAGAAATACAAAATTGTAATTAGTTTTAGCATCCAGCCACATTGTTCTTGAAAGACAGTCAGTTGAAGCGCACGAACAAAGAATTTGTTTGCACGCTTTAACAGACTGTCCTTCAAATACGAAAATTCAAAATAATTATTCAAACAAAATTTTAAATTCACAAACTATTGGAGAAGTTAAACTCTTCAACCAATAGGACATAAAGATATTATTGTTAACTAAACAAATTGATACTCAGGAAATGATGCCAATTAAAATATGTATACTTTAGTGATAAATTCTACCACAAACATAGCAACTAAGTACTTCTGTTCTATTCCAAAACGTTTCCTTCCCAATACATGCAAAACAAAACTTAGTTGGAACAAGTACATTGTTTCCAATGTAGAATAAGGAAGAAAATTGTCTAGGCTATTGGATGTAAATTCTGATAAAATATTTGTAGAATATCATGGTACATTACTAATAGTCATAGGTTATTTAATAAATTGCTCTCTAAATTTCAAACTAGAGTGCTACTAAATAACAAATGATTGACTGGGCAGATAACCTATTCAGTATCCAAAAACATTTGTAGAGTTCATCAACAGAGAGGGAGAATAAGAATTATGGATGAAGTTCATATTCCATTCCATCAGACCCAACAACAGATAAATCAAATCACAAACAAGATGACACTGTCAGACAGAGAGATTTACTGATCTTAACAATGTTGAGAGCTGAACACAAAGTCATCATACTATTTGAATGGTATGTATCAATACCACTAGTTAGTCATCTGCAACAGACATTTCGTGTGAACATAATCCAGTAATAATTTGAACAACCACTAAGGAAACAAATGACACCTTCTGATTTACTGTTGTCAAAACATTACATCATGCTATAACCAACATGATGGCCAATAAATTTGTTTAACTCATATCTCGAAGACCTATTCTACAGAGTTGGATAAGGTTTACACAAAATCAATCAATATTTTAAACAAAAATTCTAATTAAAAAATGGTAATTGAGTTCTAGTCACCAGTTAATTCAAGTAATGACACTTTTAAATGCTACCTATTAAGCCATTGAAATTCAATCAACATTAGCACTGATTGGTTATTGATAATGAAATGTTAATTACACCAATACAGTTAATTTCATGGCCCTTAGTTCATTCATTGTACATGCATACATGCTTGTGTGTACACATTTGCTTTACAATAGAGCATATTCTAATGATGTAAAACATTTGATAATTTTTTTTAATATTTTCTTTTTTTTTAATTTCTTCTATGTGAATTGAGTAAAGAAATCAAACTATAATACAAGTTATAAATTTGAAAAGAGAGAAACATATAAATATATATTTTAAATAACTGCATATGATAAACCATGCCAATATTACTAAGAAAGGAAATGCATTAGCATTATGTAAATAAGCCAGAGTAGAATCATTAAATAAAAACAATAAAGGTGGTAATTAAGAACAAAATAAATTACATAAGAAAACAGGAAACAAAAGACTTACCTTGTCTTCCATCCACAAAAAAATTTCCTGCCATTGAAACAAGAAGTTCATACAGCTGAATAGCTTCAGAAGTAGAGTTCAACTCCACAAATGCATATCCTCGAGAAGTATTTGTTAGAGAATCTTTAGCAACACGTAAACTTTTTATAGGCAATGTAGTCAATTGCCCCAACATTGCTAAAACTCTACCTTCTGTAGTTAAAACATCAAGATTACCAAAAAGGAGGGCTAAAATAAATAAAAAATACAGAATAGCCATATAAGTAAGGATATTTTTAATAGTTTTGATATATATATATATATATCAATGAAATATGTGATGATACAATCATTAGTGATTCTAAGAATAAAAGAAAATACATAATAATAAATTTATAACTAATCAAGATTAGTAAAATAAAAGCTATGTGTTTATACAATTTTAAATAGCAAAATTTAATAAATTGAAATATTCATGTGAATATTTTCAAGTTTTCACAACACAAGTAATAATAGTCAAATTAAATTTTAAGTCTTATTCACAAGTGATTAAAAAAAATTAGGGATCAAAACACTTAGATTTTGCTTAATAACAAAGCAAATTGAAATGAATGTTTTTTCTCACAAACATTGGCCTTTGAAATTTTTTTATTATTTTTATGGGTTGATTAATTTATCACTGTTTAGTGTTATGCATTTAAGAGATAATTAGATAAAAATATAGTTTTCAATAAGTTCTAAATCAAAACTACAAAGTACCAAAGGTCAGAATCCTAGCCTTTGGTTTCCAGCTTGGATTTAATTATATTATTATAATAAAAGAGCAAAATTCACATACTGTTGGATGGAGTGGTACTAATTTCGTTATAACAATCTCCATGCTGCCAATCAAATGCATCTAAAATAAATTCACTCTACAATTAGTTTTTGATTATTTCTAAAAAATATGTAATAGTGTATGAAACTAAATTTGACAGATTTTTGCATTTTCTAAGAAAATCCTCAATGGCATTCTAAAAAAATAACAATAATAAACTATTTAATTTAAAAATGATCAACTATATTTTCAGAAATTAATAAATGAAAAACAATAAATTCTTCAAAAAATTCTAAAAGCATTATTTTTACTTGAAAAGAAAATCAACAACATTCTACTATGCACAGCAAATGTTTAAAATAAGTGGATCAAAATAGTCAAAAGTTAAAAAATTAAATTTCTTTATTATTCTGAAATAAAATTATCAATTGCAATAACTTGTAAAGAAATTTAAGTATTTTAAATAAGTTTAAACTTTTAGAGGTATTACAACTATTTTGAAATACATGTATATAAAAAGCTCCCAAATCTGATTACATATATTTTAAATTGTTAAAGCAAAAAATTAGATAAAAACTACAAATAATTAATAAAATCAAATTCATTTTTACCTTCTCTTGCAGAATTACATTTAAAGCAATAATCTCTTCTCTTAAAATTACTCATTCCACACTAGGAAAAAAAACAATTTTATAATCAAAGAAAAATATTCAATTCAATGACACATTTACTCAAACAGAGAAATAAAATCTAGTAAATAATTGATACTTGTTCTTGCTAAATGCAACAGGAAACCAACAAATAAGTTTATTTATTCAAACAAAATAAGAACAACACATGAAAAGATTTAAAATTCAAAAGATATTAAATAAAAATATTTAACTACATATAATAATTATTCTTTATGCTTTCTACGAGGTGATTGACCATTTTAGAATCAAGTAATTATTTTTCTCATGTACAACAGCTTCCAAGTATGAAAAAAATGTTGATCTTCCGATAGGTCAGGTAGTCATTGACAATGACATTTTAAAGGGAGAAGCTATTAATGTCAATAGAACAACAGGAATAACTGTTTGCAGCATGCAGTTTTATAATAAGATTATGGATTTTCTACCGATAGCACACACAAAACTTAACCACTAGGTCATTACATTAAATTAGCAAAATATTTGCTTCAATCAGGCTTTCCAAATTTTGATGCTTCTTTAAGTGTACTTCTATATATTAACAGAACAGAAAAACCAAACATATGATATTTAAAAGAGCAAAATATGTAAACTATTATCAAGAAAATACTACAATTTGGTTTTTAGTCATTTCAGGACAAATTTTTTACTGACAAGGACAAATTTAACTGAGACTACTTACAAATTAAAAAGAAAAAAATTATATTTTATTTTGAGTTAATACAGTTAACTGCTCTTCAAAAATAATTTATTCCCCTTTCCTATATCTATATTTACTTAATACATATAGAATGCTGGTGGTTAAATAGTTGGGATTCCTTAATTGTAACAACACTTTGGATTGATCCTTATTTTAATTCAGTGATTCAGAATCCATTTTAAATAGTAGATTCCAGTCAAATAAGCTCTTTATGAGAGCATGATTAAATAGTGAAAAAACAAGTTAAAACACACACATAAGAGGGTGAAAGGAAAAATGTGGTATTGATTTAAATGCAGAGAATGTCATTGATTTGTGTATATTACTTAATGATTATCTTTTACACACTATGACTAATTAGACTGACAACAAATAGCAACACCTAAAATAAAAAATAAATTAAAAATAAAATAAAAAAACAACAGGAATTATAGATTTGAAGACCAGCTAGAGTGTTAACTATTTGAATGCAAGTTTGGTACAATAAAAATTAATTTCATAGAAAAGACATGCAGAATTCATTATGATTATTGTAACAATGGAAAACATAAAGAGATTGATTTCATAATATTATCATTAAATTAATGGTTATTTGTCACCTTCTAAGAGAATCATTTAGTTAAATGAGACTTTTTTAAAATGACAATAAATTAAAACATTCAAAAATTTTCCTAAAAACTTATATTTCAAATATGGTTTGCTTTTTCTACTTTTAAAGTTGGTTTAATAAGTTTAGAGTAATACTACACTTACTATTACAGTTCAACACAATTGTAAAGAAGCAAAACACTTCAATACAAAAATAACTTTCAGGGATTGTTCTCGACCAATATTTAATTTAAGTAGTATCAGATTTTCACAATTATTACAATTAACAATAAATTTTTCTACAAAAACTTCAACCTTAAATTTTTTCTAAAATGAAGAATAAAAATAAAATTTACAAGTAAATATTAATTTAAATTTACAAAGTTTTTCTTTGATTACAATAAAAAACATACTTTTGGGCAGTCCCAATCTGCTTTATTCAACATGTAACGTTCTGCACCAAGTAGGTCTTTTGGAATGCTGTAATGAAGGCTAGCTCTATTACTTCCTCGAAAAATGACAGTACCCTACAAAACAAGGGAATAGATAAGTAAAACAAGAAATAATATATGTTTAGTATACCATTTAGTGTTGGGGGACCAAGGAGGGATACCACGAAATACCAGCGGAAAGATTCGAATCCAATAAAAACAAAAGGGCCAGATGAACCACATGCAATGACGATTTCCAAAGGCAGACACAATGAAAAGATGTATCCTCCTATTTGATCTAAATTCATGCAATATATACTTATTTTTTAATATTTCGCATTAAAGTTGATGGAAAGCATGAATCATATAAATGCCAAACAAAACTGATCTTGTAGTAAATAACAAAAACCTACCTTTATGAAGAAATTTGCACGCAACTAGAATTAAAATTTTGAGCAAAAAAACAGAACGAAAGGAAGTGTACTTACATAAACTGAAATTCTATTTAAATGGTTTACAATGATTTTAGAGAAATTTATTTTTCAGATTAAAAATCTATATATTTTAGATTTTTAATCAAAGCCAAAAGAATAGTTTTCAGTTGATACATTAATACTCTGAATTTTTTTAAAATTAAAATAAAGTTCCCATTTTATGAAAAAAAACTTATTTTAACTATTCCTTTTTGATACATTAAGACTTTACACTAGTTTTAACATATGATGAAGAAAAATTTGTATAAAACAGTTGCTGTGTATTTTTTAAATGCATCATTTATTAATCAATAAATTTTGAATACATTTTTAAAAAATGAAGTCAAATAAAGATTATTAACACACCAGTTTGATAAAAGCAATTTTTTATTGCTAATTTAACTACATTAATATGAAAGCAAACTTAATATTTTAATGACAATTAGTTAAAATGTTAAGCCTGCTTATATTAGTCCATTATTTAACAGTTAGTTGACATAACTTTAAGAATTTGTGTATGTCAGGAAGAAATATTTGTCATTTGTATAAAAATACAATTACTTAAAATATTTTTTTGTAACTCCTTTTATGATGTTCATAATTCCTTTTATAATGTTAAGAATAGAAGTCTGCAAATTATGTTAATTCATCTGGATTTGAAGAACAAAGCTTTAAATATTTTTTTTTTTTTTTTAACTGATTTACAAAATAATTTCCTTGAAATATTATAAAGATTAACCTTTTTAATAAAGTTTAAATTTATCAAGAATTAAATGCGAGTAAAAATAGAAATCAAATTTCATCAAATTACACTATATTAACCCACACAAACTTAATAATTATTTTTCAACTGGTACCTACATCAATATTTTAGAGTACTTAAACTTTATATATGAAAAATGTTTTACATAGCATACTTCAATTCTTTAATAAATGCTAATAGCATTATTACCACCACATGGTTAAATAATGTTTGACATAGCATACTTCAATTTTTTAATAAATGCTAATAGCATTATTACCACAACATGGTTAAATAATATTGAATTTTAAACAAATATGTAATTTAAAACTTAATCAATTTCTAGTTGATTCTGAAATTGGCTAGATTTCTGTTTTACATATTTCTTTGCATTGTTTAAGTTAAAAATAGGGTGCAATGATTTTAAAGAATTTGGTATACAGTAGAAGAAAATTATTTGATGAATGAATACATGTTCTATAAATAATTTAAGTGAAGAGGAGTGTTACATAACATGTGTTAGTTATTTATCCTTCAAATTAATTATGAGTTACAATTATGTTTGATTTGATTTCAAAATAACCTTTATATAACTTCAAAATACATGCTATTATTTCTTATTTGGCTAAGTAGGAAAACATTTTAAAAACGTATATTTATGATAGAGGATTATTTTTCATACGAGAAAAAGAATTTGTATAAGAAAAATATTATTTGTCGAAAATTTCTTTTTTACACTATTGCAAATTCAGAAAAAGATAAAATAAATGAGAAAAAACTTATTAAATAGGATTGCCATTTTTAAAATTCGTGCAGAATTGTTTTGAGACAGCTGCATACATAATAATTGAATGATTTTAAACCAGAGTTGCCAACTTAATTTAATTTTTGTACTTTTGATGAATCAGAAATTTAACCAGATATTCAAATATTACTATGAAATGTTTGGTGGTGCAGTCACACAACTCTAATGGTTGTCCGTGTCGCTTGTTTTCCTTTCTGAAGTTTTGGAGAAAAGAAAATTTTTTTTAACTTTATTTTATACAGTGATTACAAAATTATTTTTTCATAATTCTAGATTAATTGGGAGAGATTTTAACTAAATATACCTAGAATGTCCACTGGTGCTATTCTGGCACCAAGGCAAATTAAAATTATAGTTGTCATTCAATTAAAGATAGTGAACTAAGTAGATAGCATTAATAAAGCAAATTTATTAAAGTGCTATTGCACATTTGTTTGACCTTGAATGCACTGATATTAGATACACAGCAGAAACAATGTATTAGATACAAATTAGCAGAAAAGATTAAAGTTGATGTGTTTAAGTGTTTTGTCACACAGAATATGATTATCTGCTCATAAAAAATTTCAAACACTATATAGAGCAGCCATCTTGAAATTAAAGGTCTAAATCTAGATAAATTGATAATTTGTTGAGAACTTTCTGAGTATGAATCGAATGGTGAAGAGATGCCTTGTTCTAATCAAATATCACAATATCCATTGTATATATATATATATATATATATATATATATATATATATATATATATATATATATATATATATATATATATATATATATATATATATATATATGTATATATATATATATATATATATATATATATATATATATATATATATATATATATATATATATATATATATATAAATGAGGCGTAACATTATACGTAAAAACTTGCATTTACCCCAAAATTATAGTTTTACTTTAATTAATTATTTATGAATATTTCATTTAAAAAAGAATAAGTAATTTTAGTTAGTTTTTTTATATTAAGGGTCATAATATATGAAAATGAAATGATATAAAAAAGTCTTGAAACTAAACCTTACGGAACAATAGCCCAGTAGTTTATTTAGTATAACTATTTTACATTGTGGTGTCAAAACGACACCAGCAGACATTTAAGAGTAATCAAAATTCCAAATGTTCTAGTTTCTGCATGTCCCACTTTTGATATATGGAAAAAATCTGAAATTATATTTGAAGATTTAATTTTAGACTTTAATATAAATGGAACTTTATTAAAATAATAAATGCATATTTTTTTAAATCATTATTAATTAAGAATTCCAACTCAAGTAGTGGACTAAAATTTCAAATAAAAAATCATTTATATATTTAAATGATTTAAAAAAAAAACACTCAATTTTATTTTCCTATTTTCTATTATTCAGACTTAATCTTATAAATTATGCTTAAGCTGAAAATCTTACATATTATTTAGTTAAAAAAAAATGCTTGCATCCAATACTTTTAGATTAAATTCTTTAAAAAATCAGTAATTTATGATAAATAATTTATTACTTTAAATGGATATCTTATGTTACAAACATAAAATATCATATTTAAAAGCAATTAATTATTTCTAACATAAGTTACAAATCATAAGCATGTTTGAATAACAGAAAGTAGCTCCAAATCAACTTGTGAACTAGGACTTCATTGAATAATTTATAATTTTTTCAACAGCTAAAATTTAAATATATATTTTACAGCCCAACAATTCTCAGCATGTAGGGCAACAAGCATATACCTAAGAGAAATATTATTTAAAAAATTAATAAACTAAATGATAGGATTTTTTAAAATTATTTTTTATTTAAATTTCTGCTCACAATTTCAATTTTCTGCAAATAGCATTGATTTTATCTCTCATCTTCAATACACATGTATTTGATTCTAGACATTAATGATTCAAGTTATTTAAATTTTCAAATATGTTGACTACTTAGCTCAATTTTATCATAAGTAATCCACTCCCAAAATTCATAACTTCTGGTCTGTTTTCTTGTTTGTTAGTCACTCAAAGACCATTTTTTGCACACAAGGGCTAATTAGAACGAGACGTACGGTTTAAAGTGGATTCCGAACCACTACAAACATCCAAGCCCAAGGTGGTATTCAAATCCACAAACTGTTGAACTGAAAGCAAGAGCGCTAACAATTCAGCTGCCAGCTCCGCTCTGGTCTGTTTTCCTGTTCTAGGAAAATGGCAATTTCTTCTCTCAATTCATAAACATGTTGCAAAAGCATCCCTTGTGACAACTATTTTGACTAGCACAACACTAATTAATATTTATTAAGACCAGCACTCATTTTTTTGTAAGACAGAGCTTCTTCGTATTATCATGCATTGGCCCAGATGCACTATGGGGATTTTTGTCTTATAAGTTTTTGCCTGCATTGGAAAATTCTTGACATAGAATTCTCACCACATGCAAATTCTGAAGCAGAATTTTTTCACTCAACGTTTGCATCATTCATTAAATAATACAAGACAGCAAATAATGCAAGCTGCATCATCATGATTCTGCATAAAACTGCTGCCATGAATATTTAATACAGTGAATTGCAATAAGCACAAAAACATATATAGCATGCACATTTTCTATAAATTCAAAAGTGATAGAGCAATCGACTCGAAAAATACTGGCTGGAATTTAGGCTGCCATTATCAAACATTCTTCTTACAACATACAAACACTTTCTCGCACATATTCAAGATAGTATCTTGTCAACATACCAGAATGTTCAAAACAAATCAGAACTTCTGCAAAACAATGAGAATGTCTGACATTGTGGAAGCAAAAGCAATAAAAAGACACTGAAATTATGTTTTGCCAATACTGAAAACATGAGTTTTCAAATGTCAATAAATTTCCATATTCTTGGTAATTATTAAAGTTTAAAATTAAAATCATAGTGTAGGATTAAAGACAAAATAGATTATATATTTTATTAAATGCATGCAGCACAATGAATATTTTGATTGAAAATTGGATGATGAATTTGGAAAAGTTGAGAAACGCTGATGTAGCCAAAGGCTCATAAATAGATTTACATTAAAAAATTGAAAAAAACAAACAAGTAACTAACAAGATATTCAGGTAACATTTGCTTTAATTATAGAATTTATATTTAGGGATACTATTAATAAAATATTATTAAACTAATTGGTGGAATGGATCCAGAAAAACAATCAATGCCTCATATTACTTCAAAGAAGTTCCACAGAATTCATTTCAAGCCTTCTGCTTGATTATGATCATATTATAACAAAAATAGATGTTGAATAAGCACAAGCATTATCATACTAACACAGAAAAAAATCTATATGAAATTAATATTAAACCATTATAAGAACTAGTTGCTGTCTATATATAATATGACATTTTATATTTGTCACTGACCCATTAAAATAAATTAATAGGCTAATTTTAAGATATAAAAATCAAAAAACAGGCTCAAATCATGACATTGCTATGAAAAATTTAATAGTTGATTAAGTATATTTCAATAATAATATTTGCTAGTATTTACTACAAGTCATTTTTATTATGATTAAGCATTTTACACAATATTCTGAATGTCAAGAAACCTGATAGTTTCTTGGGCCTAGCAAAGTGGTAGCTCACTTCAGTATTTCCTTGACATTTCCATTTGATTTTGTTAACAATGAAAGAAGGCTTATCTAAATGCTAGAAAATAGTTTAGGTCATATGTTAAAATTTATAAGCACTTAGAAGAATGTTCCATTAGAATGATTTAAATCTTTAAACGGACTCATTGCGCAAAAACCAAAACCACTGCTTCACAAACTAGCATTTGTTCTTTTCTATTATCAGGGATGTATATTGATATTATACTGGTGTACCTTACTCATAGTGAAGGGGTATCTGTTAAATTTCCAATTCATAGAATATTTGCAGGTCTCTTTCAAATATTGCATTCTGGAATATATCAGGGTAACAAATAGCAAACCATAAAAAGTAAATATGCAATGCTCTTAGATTTAGGAGTGAAGGTGAGAATAAAAAGATTTTTTCCTGCAATCATTCAGTTTCAAAACAGGAATAATATGTTCATAAATACAAAAAAATTGAAAAAATTAATACAAACAAATTTCTGGCTTGACTTTGAAATTCTCAGTTGGCAACTCTTAGATGAAGTTAAAATAAGTCTAGGTTTTATTATATTAAAATTGAATAAATAAATGAAAAGAAATTATGATTTTAAATATTAATTTTATAATTCTCACAGTTTTATTTTAAAATATTTTCTATACCAAACAATGTCATAGCATGAAATTTCAATATGTATGCCTACCCTAGTACTAAAATTAAACCAAGCAACTTTATAAGCAAATATGAATGTATTGCATGATAAATATGTGCTGTAAAACTAGTTATGAATACTTGCTTATGTGAGCTAAATTTGATGCAAGATTATTTAACGATACAGAGTACTTTTCACAAAAAATGGCCAGTGATTAAATATTTCAATGATTGAAATTTTGAACAATTACGTTAAAATACTAAAAAAAATATGTATAAATCAACCCAAAACCAAATTTTATGAGATTAAGTTATAAATGAAAACCCCCCCCATATATGAATAATTTAATATAATTAATTCTTATAGATATGGTATAAACCATATCAATAAGAATTGATAATCACACAGAAGAATGTCTAAAAACTTGCTTTACATCCATGGAAAAATGGACCTTTTTTAAATATAATAGAAGAGCATTTATAATTTACTGATGGATTTAAAATTCAAATTCCAACAGTATCTTATGTATACTAAAAATATTTAAGTTATTCAAATAAACACACATAAGGGGAAAAAAATTTGATATTTAAAAAAAAAAAAAAAATCAGCATATTTCCCTTTTCAATATCAATAAAAAAATGGTGAGAATGTGATTTAAAAAAAGCCACATTTGTAAAAGAACTCTGTAAAATCTGCATATGTAACACTCCTTTCGAAATATAAATTTTATGTTCCACAAGAAAATTTGAAAACTGTATCTGCAACTGTTTCATATTAGTCACACATCAATGCCAAACAGATGTATCTTCTTCTTGGGGGTCAGTCTGTAACTCATTGTATGAACTTGACAGGAAGTAGAAGTCATGTGATTACAAGAATGAAGAGAAATAAATAGCAGTAACAAAACCTTGGTAAGTTCCTTCCAACGTACGGCTTCGGATAGTAACTGAAACTCCACAAAAGCAAAGCCGCGAGAGGCACCTACAACACCATGTATAAAGTGGTATAAAACATCAACATTCATTTACTCATAGATATAATAAAGGTCTAGTTATAAAGTAATTGTTTCTCTTATAAAAGCTTACCACATTATATATAAACTACTATCTACACAAAATAAAAAATATATGTACTTTCTTAGCAGTTAAGATTAATATATATACATATATTAAAAAAAACTCGGCAATAGTTTTATGATATATTATGTGTTACCATAAATACGGATAACAAAATAAAAATGATTTAAATCTGTCAGTTTACTTGAAATTGTTTTTTAATAACTCCATTCTTCCTATTTTATAACAATTAATCTATAATACATAAATGCTACATTCATGGGGCGAAAAAATTCAGAAGAAAAATTTGTATATAATAAACAAATTTAGATAAAACAAAACCTATTCAAAAAAAGTATAATTTTGATTTTGTGTAATGGATATAAATTTTATAAAGTTTGTAATAAAGCTTGTAGTGAAAAATCATAGATGAAGAATTAATAAAAGAGGAATCATTAAATATAACAAATATGAGTAATTGGAATTTTAAAATACAAATTCTACAAACTTTTTTTGTAAAAATGTAATGACAAAAGCTAAAATACCTAGATAGGTTAATTCAGTACACAGCTGAAATGTAAAATAATTACAAAAAAATATCCACAACCCCCATAAGACAATTTGCAATTACAAAACATTAACTTAAAATACAAGTTAACAAAATGGAAAGATACACATACAAATTTCAGATCGAAAGGCAGAACATTTCTGACAGAGGACTGGAAAACACATCCAAATTTCTGAATTAACTTCAATCATTATATTTTACACAATTTAATTGTTACATTTGCATGCATAAGGTCAAATATATAAATTTACCAACATAAATTTCAATAAGAAAATAAATCATGATTTCTTATAGAGTTCATTTACAAATAAGAAATAAAGAGTAAACAAATTTGAACAATCAAATTTTAAATACAAAAATGTAAAATTTTACACCTAAAAATTTCTGCTCAGTTTAAGACAATAATTGTTACTTTAAAATGAAAGAAAAATCACTTAAATGGTAAAAAATTCTCTCACACAGTCCCAAATTTTTCTTACCTTTCTCATTTAATAAACATGACAAAATACAATTTAAGCTTTAAACTAACCATAATTTAATTTTTTAAAAAAATTTGATGTATTTAAAAACATAAAAAATAAAATTATATTGACTTTTTAAGAAAAAAGGAAAGAAAAAAATGTTCTCACCTGTTCCTTTTTCTCGTATTAATCTAATATCTTTTGGCTCAAGACCAAATCGAAGAACTTCATCCCGTATCTAATAAAGAAAATTACAATACCATAATTATATGATAAAAACAGAAAAAGTTGAATATATAAGCAAACAATGTTTAACGTAATTTAAGTTTTTGTAAAATACATTTTAACCTTCTCATTTTATTTCTTTTACAATAAAAGGTAAAATGAATAAAGGGAACTAACTTTATAAAATTAAAAACTTGTAAAATAATTTAAAATAATAAAATGCTCTTAATTATTTTATTATGGTTGTACAAATTTTTCAATTTGAAATATACATAAATTATACTAATAACAAAATTAACATTCCTTTTAAAAAAAAATTACAAATGAATATTGGATTGCTTGTTGCTTGTCATTTTGTCACATGAGAGCTTATTTGTCTGAGTTATACACAACTAAAGTTAATTTCTACACATTGTAAGCATTCATTATTGAGATGTGAAACAGGCTTTGTTGAATTCAAATCTAAAGGGCAAAATGTTCTGCCATTAACTTAACTTAAAATTTAATAAATTTTGTTGTTGTATTTTAAGAAAATTAATATAAGTTATAATAATTTTGTTTCTGGAAATTAATCATTAACCTGGTTTTTGTGTTTCCTGAAGAAAGTCATACCAAATACGACATCAGCAGATTTCTAATGACACTCAGTTTCTGGAAAAATAAAAACTCGTAGTACTTGCAAAGAATTTTTAAATATTTTTCTAAAAAAATTAATTTTATTCCATCTACGAAAAAATGCTTTATGTTAAATTTACCATTCAGTACACCATTTATTAAAACTTTTATTTGGGATCTAATGATTGATATTATACCAACAAAAAGTTAACCAAAATTAAACACTATAATTTTGGATAATTTTAAATAAAATTACCAAACATATTCAAAAGTTAAGAAAACTGTCACTTATTCTAATCAAACATTTTCAGCCTAAAAATTTACTACCTTCAAATATGGACAACTGATAATCCCAAAGTGTACAATAAAATTCCCACCCCCCAATAAAATATTAAATAATTAAAAATGTAAATTAAATTGTTTTTATTTCTCTGATACATTATAAATAAGCAATTAAAGTAGTTTGCTCTAAGCTAAATATTTAGTAAATATCATTTTATTACATATTTATAATTTTATTTAACAGCAAAAAATTACTTTAAAAAAAAAAAAAAAAAAAAAAGCATTGTTTTTATTGAAACAAATAATAAAGAATTTTAAGGATCATTTATATTTACCATGCCATATTATAAATAATTTCATCATATTTTAAATTATAAAAATTTATCATTTTAACAAATCTATGAATTTATTTTAAATACCTCATTATTAAAATATAATTTTAAATTGGCTTAATCATTCTATTAATATAAAATATAAATTCCTTTCTACAATAACTGATTGGAAAAATTAAAGTTGATAAAAAAAAATTTAAAACACCAGATACAGCAAACACACATTTTCATAAAACTTTAACTTACACGTCTTTACAAACTAGTCACAAATCCCTATCCTGACACCATAGACACAAAGGTAACTTTAATTGGCATTTCAATCAATCAATCAATCAACAATGGCACTACAATCCTGTGTGGGTCATGGCCTTCTCAATGAGCTTATTCCATCTTGGCCTGTACTCAGCAGCACTTTTCCAATTAGATGTTCCAATAGTGTCAAAGTCCCTATCAAGACAATCAATCCATCTGATTTTGGGCCTACCTCTAGAACGCTTTCCCATTGGCCTTGCAAGAAAGATTTTTTTAGGGGTGCATTCAGTTGGCATACGAATAACATGGCCAGCCCATCTCATCCTTTGTATTTTAATGTATTTGACAACATCAATGTCCTTAAAACTTTTGTATAATTCATAGTTATACCTTCTACGTCATACCCCACCTGTCTCCATTCTACCATAGATGCTTCTCAAAATTTTCCTTTCAAAAATAGCCAAACGGCATTCATGTTTCTGTGTCATGGCCCAAGTCTCTGAAGCATAAGTTAAAATGGGTCTAATAATAGTTTTATATAGTAAAATTTTTGTACTCTGTTTGATATATTTAGAAGTAAGATATTTTTTTAATCCATAAGATGCACGATTTGCTGCAATTACCCTTTTGTTTATTTCGGGTCCCAAATCACCAAAGTTATTTATTTCAGATCCAAGGGAGGTAAAACTGTTCACAGCTTCAAAATCATAAGATCCTATGGTGAATACAGAGCAAGGATGGTTTGGCCTTATGCATGACATATATTTTGTTTTGCTTTGATAGACTATTAAATTCATTTTATTTGCCTCTCATACCAATGCCAGAAAGGATTCTTTAAGAGTATCAGAATTTCTAGCAATTAAATCCAAATCATCTGCAAAGTCCAGGATTTGTAAACTTTTACTAAAAATGGTACCTCTAGTATTAATGCCTGCATTTCTGATGACTTTTTCTAAAGCAAAGTTAAATAATAAGCAGGCGAGGGCATCTCCTTGTCTTACACCATTTTTAATTTTTAATGGCTCTGAATGATAACTCTAAATCTGAATCTTCATTACAGATTCCTGCATAGTAGATTTACTAATCTGGTTAGTTTTCCAGGAATACCAAAATCTATCATTGCATTAATTACTGCATTTCTGTTCAAACTGTCATAAGCAGTTCTGAAATCAATGAACAGGTGATGTGTGTCAATTCCATGCTCTCTACATTTTTCCAGAATCTGTCTTAAGTTATAAATTTGTTCCACAGTAGATCTCCCTTTCCGGAACCCACATTGGTAGTCTCCAATTATATTATAAGCCAGTGGGACTAATCTGCTGAATAAAATACCTGATAAGACTTTATAAGCTGTGCACAGAAGGCTAATGCTTCTGTAATTAGAGCATTATAAAAGATCTCCTTTCTTATGAATGACACAAGTAATACTTTCCTTCCAATCTATGGGTAATACCTCCTGGTTCCATACATCAATTAAAAGATCATATAGTCCAACAAGTGCAACATCACCACTACATTTCAAAAGTTCTGCCGGAATTTGATCAGGACCTGCTGCCTTGTTGTTTTTAAGCTTTCCCAGTGCTTCTCTTAATTCCTCAAAAGTAGGAGCTTCCTAGTTTAGTGGAACCTCAACTTCAAAGCTATCAGCAGGATTAATGGGTTCATGAGAGTGCAATTCCTGATTAAGCAGGTTATTAAAGTGTTCTCTCCATCTTTGGAGTACATCAGCAGTACTTGTTAGAATGGTCCTTGACTTAGACCTGCAAAATGAAATTCTAGGTTTAAACTCTTTACGACCCACAGTAATTTTCTGGAAGAAAGCTCTGCTTTCATTGGATCTTCTTAGCTGTTCAACATCTTTTAATAGATTCCGCAAAAATTGTCGTTTTTTTGCTCTGTGGATTCTTTTCTTATCCCTTCTTGCTTCTTTATAAGATTCAACAGCTCTTCGGGTGTGTTTTCCTTGAATCATGTTCCTATAAGCATAATTTTTGTTGGCAGTAGCCACTTTGCAATCAGCGTCAAACCAATCACTTGAAGTTCTTCTTTCTGATTTTCCCAAGATAGCAGTGCCTGATACCTTAAAGGCATCTCTAATGCCATGCCATTTATCATTAAAGTCACCATCAGTATTAACCTCCTTCAAGTTTCTAGCTAGGTCCAATTGGTAGCGCTTTAATGTTACAGGACCTTTTAGTCTATCACAATTAAATTTAATCAGAGCCTCTCCTCTTACCTTTCGAGCATTAGATATTCTACTTCGAATTTTTGCGACAATGAGATAATGGTCTGAATCAATGTTAGCTCCACGCATTGATCCATGATATTTGATATGTGTCTTGAATCAATGAGTACGTGGTCTACTTGGTTAGTCGAATTGCCATCAGGTGATCTCCAAGTGAATTTATGAATATTCCTGTGTTCGAATAAAGTGCTGGCTATAACCATTTCACGAGCAGCAGCAAAAGATGCACGATTTGCTGCAATGCAAATCTTATGCCAATGCAAAAATCAATCTTATGCCATTTTCATTAGATTCACTATGAAGGCTATGCTTTCCAATAATAGGGTGAAATTCAATCTCTCTGCCAATCTTAGCATTCATGTCTCCTAAAATAATTTTGACATCATGCCTGTTGCATGAATTGAGCAAAATTTCCAGATTGTCATAAAAGGCATCTTTTTCATCCTCTCCCTTCTCCTCAGTAGGTGAATGGGCACTTATTATACTATAGTTTGAAAAAGTACCTCTCAATCTTATTTTACAGAATCTTGGAGAACTCGCTTTGAAGTCTATTACTAAGTGTTTGATTCTTTTATTTAAAAGAAAACCAGTGCCAAAAACATGTTTCTTTTCATGACAACTATAGAAGAGGACATGATTCTTTTTCTCCAGGATACCCTGTCCTGTCCATCTAAGTCATTTCACACAAATGAAATACAAGCGAGTCATTTGTACTAAGAAATATTTTATCATGTGCCCATTAATTTTTATTGGATAATTGATGCTTATTATACATTTATATAGAAGAATAATAGTGTACCTGTGTTAAAATGTGAACAGTAAAATTAAAAGGAATAAGTTGAATTCCTTATACTATTAATTTAACAGAAGCTTGGTAGCTTAGTGTCAGCACTTTGCGCTCCCAAGCCGCAGATCCGAAGTTTAATCAATCGTGCTGAGCAAGGTCAATTCTGCCTTTTATCCGTTCAGTGGGTCCATAAATTGTGTACCAAACATGTTTAGGAACTAAATACTGTGAGTTTTGCATTAGGCTGGCCACCAAACTGGGACATATGCTTTGGAACCCCATGGCCTTATGTCACTGATGCATGGTCTGTAGTCCTTGACACATATTGGGTCGCGGTGCTACAGGTTTTATTAGGAAAATAACTAATGCTTTTAGTAAGACATACACAGCAGTCAAATCAAATGCTGTTACATTTACTTAAATATTTTAATTCAATAAGATAATGCTAAATAATTACAATAATTTATTCTGAAAGACGAAACAAAAAATTTAATACAAACTACATTTTAATCTCTAAGGAATTATAATGATGCACGTGTATATTGGTTGAAAATTAGGTCTAATTGGTAACTATCCATTTGCTCAGTTAACATTTGTAATCGTTTGGTTCGATATAACGACCGCATGTTCCACTGTCCGAATTTCAAGTCCTTGTGCCGAGTTCCAAAGGTCCGTCCAGAATTTTTCTCATGAGATTTTGCAACAATTAAGATTTCACAGGGTGGGGTCGTTAGCCTCACGCCCAACCCCCAACCTGGAGGACCAGGGCTCCATATTTATAAACCCCCTGGAGACAGGGGTGCCGGGCTATATCCCCCAACACTGGGTACCCATTTTAGTCGCCTTTTACGACAGGCATGAGTTACATTGGGATTATTCTTTCACACCCGGTCACCACATAGGTGTTAATTGGCATTTACACAACTAAAATTTTGAAAAATCTTTTCGTAAAATTTTGATTCTGATAAACAGTTTCCTTTTAATTTTTTTTCATGATCTGATATTATATATATATATATATATATATATATATATAAAATTTCTTTATATAATGCCTGAGAACTTGATTCATTTGTGAATAACAGAGAGACACATAGATAACAGACATTTGATGGGAAAGAATCATTATGCCAAATTCAACTTTTGTATTTCCCATATACATGGACAAAAAAGTGGAAAAAATTCTTCTCTCCTCCCCTTGCACTAGAGCTTAGAAAGGGAAAACAATGTTTAAAAGTTTCTGCTCTCTTGTTCTGCAGTTGATTTAGTTTCATTTGAACAACTCAATAAAGTTTCGTTAGTCAAGAGAGATTGAGTAGATTCTGTTGAAACTTTGTCACAGTTGCAGAAATGAACATATTTATCTACTTCATAAATAAAAAAGAAAACTCTGAAAGTAAACAAATTTTTTTTTAAATAAGACAAAATTTGCTCAAAAAATATGAATTTCCAAAGTATTTTTTTAAAAATTTTAAAAACTTAGAAAAAAAAAAAAAAAAAAAACTACAAAATGAAGTAGTAACTTTTCTCTCAATAAAATATTGTAGAGAAGTAAAACATATAAACTAGATAAAGCTTTGCTTGATTTGTTGAGATAAACGAGAGCAATTAAGATTGATGCAGATTGTAATGTCACTAAAAATAGAAATCCAACTTCTTTGAGATAAACCTGAACATAAAAGATTTCAAAGTATCTGGCAACTGGGTAGAAAATTTTAAACTAGACAGGATTGAGCTTTAGAAAATTACGAGCTGCAAGTGGAATAAATAAAATAAAAGTCTCTTAAAGTACGAATTTTATTTTGCATGTTTCTTAGAGTATGATCTCAAAATAATTCTTCCTAATTTATAGACACAAAGTATTTTGGCTAAAATAATCAGTTTTTAATAATCTAAAATTTTTTCTGTCTTACAAACTGCTTTACTGGGTCCCTATGTGTTTGTAAAAATGAGCACCTACTGTAATAAAAAAGTTAAAGGGGGCTCATGTTTTCATCTATATAAATTATCTTATACCAGATACAGTAGGAAAATTATAGGCGAATTTTAAATAGTATTGGTTAGTGAAACAAAACTGCAAAAGATAATCATTTATTTATATCCTGTATATTAAATTATTTACTTATTTTTTAATTGAATTGAGATTGTGATTTTTAATTTCATGTTCAGTTAACATGAATATAACTCAAATTTATTTACTTTCTCATATAAAAGTTAAAATAATTCAGAAGTATTCTATGACATTACCAATCTCAGTACCTTATATTGCATACTAAGAAGAAATATTTTCAGAATCTTGGAAATAGCTTTTAAATTTGCTTAAAATACATAGACAAGATCGTATTAAATTTATCAAGGATGTGATAAGAGAGAAAATGAGATACATTAACATCAGACAACATATTAAACTAGGAGAATTTATAGTTTTAAAAATAAATTATGCTTAGGATAAATTAATTAATTAAAAGCTTTATTACCACAACTCTATAAAAATGTTAACATGTTTTTAACTAAAATATAGACTTACTGTAACATTTTTCTAAACATACCATGTATAACTAATTTATCAACTTAACAAATTGTCTTACGTTTCATTATCTAGAATATTTGCAAACTTTTAATGAAGAAAAGCAAAAATATAGTATATAAGCTCTGAATAAAATTTAAACTAACTTCATTCTCTGTTATGGTAACATCCAACCCTCTAACCATGAGAGTATTATTAGGAATTTCTTCTCTCCAATCTCGTTCACGAGCAATTCTTTCTCGCTCTCTATCTCGTCGTTCTTCATCTCGATCATAAGATCTGTCCCTGCCACGATCACGTCCTCTATCACGATCTCGACTGCGTTCTCGCCCACGATCATAATCACGATCTCTATCATAACGATCACGATCATGCCTTCGATATCTTCGGTCATCATCATCGTAACCATAGGAATCGCGACGATTGAATTTTCGATCATGCGAATTATCAGGACTGTAATCGTTTCTGAAATTTCCAGAGAACTGAAAAAAATATTTAAAAATAGTTAAAGTTTTATATTTTTGAATAATTTCAAACAAGAAAATTAAAAAATCTTCCTTTAAATTTCATTTTTTAATATACTTGAACATTAAAGTACATTTTAATTTGAAACAGATAATTTAATTTACGAACAATTTTCCATGTATCTATTATTGAAGAAATTTTGACAAACTATTTTACATTTTCATGATAATATACATAAATTATTAAATGGTCTTTGCAACTAAAATTTTTTTAAATATTTTATTTGATCACTTAAGCTATTACCAATTTTATTATGTTTTATAAAATTTTTACTATAGATCTTTGCAAATTTAAATATCTTTATAATGAAACAGATTTAACTATGAATCATTTTTGAACAGTACAAAAATTACTTTTATAAACACATTGTAAAGGCATTTTTTATTTCAAATATTATCTTTAAGGGAATTATTACAATGAGCTTATAATCTTTTACTCTTGTCTGTGTTTCACAGAAAGTCAGCTACATTGCTACAAGTTTTAATATGGTTTTAAAAATTTATTAAGATTGGTTTATTGTTCTATGATAATTGTTTGCACCTAAGGGCTAATTAGACCGAGACTTACAGTTTTAAGCAGGGCTTCGAACCGTAATTTTTTTTGCTCCGGTTTTCGTTCCGGTTCAACTAAAAAATTAATATCGGTTCAGTTCCGGTTTTCACTCTGCCAAAAATAACGGTTTTTGGTTCAGTTCCAAATGAATAATTTCATTTTATGTATATTCTTATTTGTACTAAAAATATAATTCTATCATAAACAAAAAATGCAATTCTATCAAAATTTAGAAGATTTTATTCTTTTTTAATTGGTACACTATGTGAATTGATACAAACAGCAAGTACGATAAGAGTGGTGAGCAGAGGACGGCGAGCATTGACATTGTTATCCATTATCAAAATTCCATTTGACAACTAGGTTCACGATTACCCACATTCATAGTTTGACTCTCACATCGTGCACTTGGCCTTGCAATAATTATGTAAAAAATATATTATTTATTTAACATATGAAAATTGCTTCTATTTATTAATATATCTTCTAACGTGGTTTCACAGAGATTACTTCTGTTGTCTCGGAGAATAAATTTCAAACCTGAAAACGCTCTTTCAACACTAACTTGTGTAGATGGAGCTGCCAAAACCACCATTGCAATCTTATACAAGTGCGGACATGCAATTTTATTCTCTTCCCAGAAATTTAAAATATTATGCTTTATATCAAGCCTTTGTACATTGTCAAAATTATTTAAAATGAATTCAATGTAAATCTCGGTAGAAATAGAGGTTATATGTGTTTTTATTACTGCCAAATCTTTACTTTTTAAAAAAGTCTCTAAATTGTCTTCATTTTCATCGCTTTCAGTAGAAGATTTTGTTTCCTCATTTACTATTGAAATGGACTTTTCAAAAAATTGTAATTTGTTCCAAATGTTCTTTAAATGTTGCACAGCCTGTACCTTTTGTGACGTGGAAAGCGAAATTTGATAACGAGGGTCCAAATAAACTATCAATTTCTATTAACAATGCTTCCCTGTTAGATAACTGATTTTATAAAATATCTGCAAAAAAATTTTTTAATTTTCGTAACTTTATTTTGCAATGTGTCCAAATTTTGTAAAAATCGCTTAAAGTTAATTCTTCACTTTGTAGTTTCAAAGTTGCTTCCGTTAGGGGTTGTAGGGTATCAACAATTAATTTTAATTTCACCCATTTACTGTCTGCAAAATAGTAATCTAAATTATGTTCCGCAAAAGATGAGCTAAAATTTTTGCATTCCAATAAAGATTTTAACATATTATATGTACTATTCCATCTAGTTGGACAATCCAAAATTGGTCTTTTAGTATTAACGTCTTTAAATTTTAACATAAGAGAGTGATGGGGCGGAGTGATGGATGACATCAATGACTGACGTAAAAATCGCCTAATGAAATACTACTATTACGAAACATTTGAATCACCGCCTTTACTAAACACCCATTTGATGCACAGAAGATTTGATAGATGCTTCATGCTACATCACTTAGGGCCTCTCCTGTCTATTTACTCCTCCCTGATCTAAACAGTCAATACAAACATCCGTGGATGATCGCATGCTGAGATGTGAAGATATAACTCGATATTTTTCTTAAAAAATCCTCTATACTTCTAGTTTAATCAACTGAATTAAATATGTCTTCTACAAGTAGTTTCATGCGAAACTGAAACAGAAAAATACTAGTGAATATCAAAATAGGAAATCGAGAAGCAGTATAAATGTAATGATAATTATAAAGTGGACGTTAAATTAGAAAATATTGATAAGTTGGTAACAGTAACAAAATGACTGAAAGATATATCGAACGGAAATAAACTGATATTTTTTCAGTTCAGTTCCGGTTCGAAGCCCTGGTTTTAAGTGAATTCCAAATCACTAACAACATCTAATCACAAGATAGGGTTTAAAGGCACTAACTGTTAAAAATTTATTAAGGAAATATGCAAAAAAATAAAAAAAATTTATAAACTAATTAATTTTACTAATTTGTTTATATATTTCACATCTTTTATATCTTTTTTAAAATATCAAAAAACAAATTAATATTGGTTTATATAAAAAATGAAAACATTTTAAGGAATACTGAAGAATGTTTCAAAAGATACTGGGTAAATTTAAATGTTAAAAAATTATCTTCAAGTAATTTGTTAAAAATTTACTTGACAATTATTTAACACTTTAAAACTATGATTTGATAGCATTAGTTAAAAATTGTTTATTTTAAGAAATGTTGTAAATTATTCTTAAATGAAATAATTTGAGATTAGAAGACATAATAATTTTAAAAAAATTTCAACAAAATACCCAAATTAAAACTTAAAATGTTAACTTAAACCAACAACAAAATTTTTGAAAACAGAATCTAATATGAAAAAACAGCCCAAACTAAAATTCTGAACAATCCTTAACTGTACATTTATTTAGAACTAATACTTACCTTAATATTTCTAACACATTAATCATAGAGTAATCCCAAACTCCATTAATAAATCCTCACATAGTCATAATTTACTTTATACACTGCTTTTCAGGTAAAATTTTTACTTTTTTAATCAACCCTATTCAAGGATCTATAAGTACATTTTTAAAATAAATTTTAGATTTTTTTCTTTTGAAAATCACATTAGAGAAAATCCAGAATTTATTATGTGATATTAAAATCTTCAAGGCATAATATGGAGATCACTGTAATTGACAATATGTAAATTTTTAAATATGACTAATGAACATGTTTGTCAAAGTCTTCTGTTATTATAAATTAAAATGTTCTTAAAATTTTACAACACCTTTGCTTAATAGCATAATATTAAATATATTAAATAAAATAGAAAAATTTTAACTTTCAATGAATATTCCAAGCAATTTAAAAAAAAAAAAAAAACTTCTCTGAAACAAAAACTTGTTTAATTTCAATGTTGTTGAATTTCTTTATAAGTTCTCTAAAGTTAAATGTATGATTTCACTATAAAGAATTACAATTTATTAATAGGCAATAGAATTCCCCAGTTTCTTTGACAAATTAGAACACATTTTTTGACACTGGTATGTAAATTAACACAGAAATTTAAAGAATAAAAATTATTAAAGAGTAACCCTCATATATGAAGAACATTTTCTTACCCTTCCAGAAGACTGGTTTAGATGAAGAGGTATTGGACCAGAAAATATCAGTGGATTTATATCAGTCTAAAAAAAGATAATGTTGCATTAATTAAAAACTCAAAACTGAATTAAATCAACATCTAATAATAGTTTTCATTTACTCAGGAATAATATTATTAGATATTCAGGAGATATTGAGACTGGAAAGACCAGAAAACTCACTGTAAATTGTAAAAGAGGCTTTGATCTGGAATCACCCATGTCATTATCTCCCTATAAAATGAAAGAAAGTTTAAAATAGAAAATTAGATTTTAAAGCATTAGAAATCTTCCATAAATAATTTATACTTTTAAACTAAAGTATAAATTATTTATGTTATTAGTTTGGAGAAATATAAAGTTAACTTTCTTTACATTTTTAAAGAGACATTAAAGTTAAATTTACTAAAGAAAGTTGAACGAAATATAGTTCATAAGCAAATGTTTTAGAAACTAATAATAATAAGGACTATGAAACAAATTATTTTTAAAACATATAAAACCAAATAATAAATAACCAAAATGAAAATAATTAAGCTATTAATGAATATATTATTTGAATAAAAGTGTTTCATGGACAAAAGAAATTTAGATAAATTTAAGTAGCAGAAAAATAAAAGCAATTCATTTATTTTATTCACCTGAAAAAAAATCAACTTAACCGTCAAAGCATAATATAAAATTAACAGAAAATGTATTTCATACTTTGATTTAAATGATTAATAGTTCACCTATAGCCATATAAAATGTGTAGTAAAATTTAAGTATTGGAATAGAATTTTTTTTTTAAAATCATTATTAGAACATAATCTATACATTTCATTTAATAACAAAAAATACATTTCACAGTTAAGATTATCTTACACATTTTATCTTTATGAAATATTATTGGTCCTTCTATAAAGTTCTGTGATTTCTAAATTTAAAACAAAAATTATTAAAAAAGGTAATTCTTTTGATACTATTGTTAAAGATTGAGCAAAGCAGAAATTTAACTTTAATTTATTCTTCTTTAAATTATAACAAGACACCTTAATGTAACATAATCTTAACATCTTCAATATTAAAAGCTGCAAAATTACTGGAATAAATATTATGGAAAAAGTACTTTTTAATGGACTTAAAATCAAAAACTTAAAATTTATATGTTGGAAAAAATAAGGCACAGAAATCAATAATCATTTTTATACCTCATTTTTATATCAATAATTTCAATAAAAACAATCATCAAAATAGAAATTTACTTTGAAACAGCATTGAATACTATCCTTTAATAAAACCTTTCTACAGAGGTTTTGGTAAAATAATATGGAAAAAAATTGTGGGAAATCCTTTTAAACCAATTTTTTCCCCTTTTTTTAGTTGTATTATTATTATTTGAAAAAAAATGTTTCTTTCAATTTTTGACTTGTGTGTCCACTAAAGTCCCTTGCCACCCTCTTAACTTCGGAATGGCTGCTACTATAGTCATAAAAGTGGTGTCTAGGTATAGTAAAGCAGCCATGTGCTACTGAATAAAACAGACTACAGCACTACATGGTGGAAAACAGCAGAGTAAACATTCCTATCTCGAAAACAAAGAGTGAAAGAGAAAAAGTGATTCACAAAGTTGTAGAGCATATTTGATTTAGTACAAAATGATACCTTGTAGGCATAAATATGAAAAATACAATGGTTAAAATGCACATTTGTTGTTTCGTGCTGTGACGTAGCACATCGTACGAGTGCATAAATAAAAAAACAAAAAATCGTTTTCGTACTTAAATTTTTCTTAATTTTTTTTCTTTTATTTCAAAATGGGAACAATGGATGTATTAAAAATAATTCCAACATTTTGAATGCAGTATTCAAATACGTAAGAAACGTCACACCTGTTCACCTGAGACAGCTATAAAAGAGTCATCTTCTTGGGGCTTTAGTATGTTGATGCTCATGATCATGGCTGAGTAATCCAAAGTTGAGTATTGTGAGATGGTTTTACTGTACGGTGAATGTCAACGCAAGGCACGATCAGCAGCAAGATTGTACTGCCAACATTTAAGGAAGACAGGTTGCATTGCTAGTCAACCTCGATCTGGCAGACCAGCTAAGATAGGACGGCAAGTTCAACCGGATGAGGTATTAGCATATGCTCTCTCATATCCGAAATGCAGCATAAGAGAGATCAGTCAACACTGCGGTCTCTCCAAAAGTACGGCTTGGAAAATCCTAAGCTAATCAAGTGCTCATCCATATCGACCAACGCCTGAACAGGTTTTAATGGACAGGGATGCCTAGCAACGCTATGCATGGTGCAACTTCGTCATGAATCAGATATAGGTCCAGCTAACATTCTTGACAGATATAATGTGGACGGATGAGGCATGCTTTTCACGGAATGGTATATAGAATAAGCAAAACGCCCATTACTGGGCCCTGGAAAATCCTTAATGTTTCGTCGATGTTCAACATCAAATGCGGTATGCTATTAATGTTTGGTGTGCAATTTACAATAACAAGGTAATAGGCCAAATATTCTACAATGGCACGCTAACAGGTGCACAATATTTACGATTGCTACAGAATGTATTACCCGATTTTGTGGAGAACCTGTTGTTGTTATATCTTAAAAATCTATGGTTTCAACATGACCGCGCTCCTGCTCACAGGACATCTCCAGTGAAGCAGTATCTCGTCAAGGAATTTGGCAACCAAATACTAGGGTATGGCAGTTTTGAAGAGTGGCCTCCACGCTCTTTTGATCTGACTCCACTGAACTTTTTCCTGTGCGGATACATGAAGCAGCAGGTGTATGTGACCCCACCACAAAATTTGCAGAAACGACGCTTTATGGTCGAATGTTCCAACGCGTCACTCTGTATGCTCCAACGTGTGCAATGTAATCTTCAAGCGAGGATCCAAATATGCATTGCAACTGACGGTGAGAAATTTGAATTTCTTAAATAAAGTATACAGTTATAATTATTTGCTTTTTCTTCCTTAGACCGTTTTGTGACGTCACAGCACGAAACAATAAATGTGTGTTTTAACCATTGTATTCTTCAGATTAATGCCTACAATGTATCTTTTCGTACTAAATCGAGAAAGCTCTACAACTTTTTCTCTCTATCTCGTTCCGTTTTCAAGATAGGAATCCTAACTCTGCTGTTTTCCACCAGGTGGCACTGTAGTCTGTTTGATTTAGTAACGCATGGCTGTTTTACTATACCTAAACACCACTTTTATGAATATAGTAGCCACATACACACACACACACACACACACACACATATATATATATATTCAAAAGCAAACCCCCAATTTTTTTAACACATTTACAACACATGAGAGTGCAGAGTATATCTATTAAGGCTTATATCCATCTTAATTATATCCATCTTAATGGACAACAATGGAAAATAAAATGTGTAATCACCATTAATATAATCATATTTTAAAAAATATATATATATATTGACTACATAAAATTCATATGGAGCTGAAATAAATTTAACTACTATTTTTAATACAACTTAAAAATGGGAAAAAAATTAGTTAACTTTGGTAGAATTTGTTTTTTTTTTTTTAATGTGAAATGTATTTCTAAAAATAAAGAATTTAAGAAAAAAAATTGTTAATTGAGGTACATTTTTAAGGGCATATATTATTTTTATTTTTGTAAAAATAAACAGCTCAAATTCCTTTTAATCATTTAATAGGTACAATATATTTCAGTAAACATTCACAGAATTTAAATATAAAGAATAATTATAAATAAAAATCTAAAGCCTCTATTAATGAAAATAAACTTCAATAGCCTTAATTTGGGCTTGCACAATGAATTTCCCTCAACTTAAGCTTGTTAATCACACAAAGTGCACCCCTATTATAATCTCTCCCCTTTAAGCCATTACAAATTCCCAGAATAGGAAATATTCTAATTACGCAAGTTCAATATTTCATAGAACATCAATAAAATTTAAAAAATTTGCCAAAGAATCTTAAATAGATAACATCCAACTAAAGTATCCCACTAGTAAAAAATTGCTGTGACCATCCTGCATCACCGAAACATATTTCAGATTGGTTGGACTTTCCCGAAAGGATTTATCTTCACATCTTCTGCTAGTCATTGACTTTCTGTCAACAATTTATTAGAATTGATCTGACAAATATCAGATCTTAAAAGATCATAAGCCAACAACATCTTACAAAATAATCTAGAATATACATTACTAAGTTTTCAAGAAATAACCTAACAAAAACTAACCAGATCTCAAAGAATTAATACTAAAGGAAAGATTAATAAATATGACATTTGTCGGTGTAAGGTCGTTATCTCCCCCAAAGTGATTTCTCGCCAAATCTAGTGTCCTTTGTTTTAATTAGAGTGTTGTCAAATTCAGCTTTTGCTACTTTTCAGACTTTTTTATAGCCAGATTTGGATTTTCTCGTGTTTTACATCATATATATGATTCTTTTCAATGACAATAGTATTTAAAGTTTATATTTTACTTTCATTTCGAAATTTTAGTTCTATGTTTGCTGTTATGCTTTCACCAACGTCCAAACATTGTAAACTGTCCTTTTTTCCAATTTCATTTTATTTATTTACTACTTATCTTTTTTATTTTGTTTATTTATTATATAATTTTCTTATACATATAATTTAAATTTATTATATTTTTCTTTTATTTTTTCAACATTGTAAACTGTTCTTTTTTTCCAATTCATTTTTATTTATTATTTTTTTCTTATATATATATATATATTTGCTAATTTATTACTATATTTTTTTATATATTTTTCCATAATATCACAAAGCATATTTGATATGTGAGCTAGACGTCATAACAAGTTAGTCCATCAATGTCATTTACTTATCTTTTTTAACAGTTGTTTTGAAGAGAAGGCAAACCCAACAAAAAATTTTTTTATTCATTTTCTAGTAATACATTTTAAGATTTTTTGTACTATTATGTGATTTAAAATCTTATAAAATGAGTACCTTTTGAAGTTTGGGGAAATTCCTGCGTTAAAAACAGGCACTTAACTCTGCGACAAAAAAGTCGCTAATAAGGGGGATATTAAACTAGTTCTCATTTGTCATATATTGAAAGCTTTTGTCACCATTATAAAATCATTAAAATGAAATTAAAAATAACAAAACATTACTTTCCCAATGGGTTAAAAAGAAAAAAAAACTAAAAATTCATAAATACAAAAAACATTTGAGTATAAGATGGAAGTTGCTAATGAAGGCTAGTGCAACTGTCAACTCAGCATCATTAATCTGATACATATGTAGACAAACTTACATTTAAAATAAATGTTCATAGAAAAAAAAACATTTTTTTATCTATGGTTATCAATTATAGGAACTAAAATTTTTATTACAGAAAATTGGAGTTATCGAATTAAAAAAAAACTGAGTATTTACTAAGTTATAAAAAGCTTCACTGTTAATAAATGCTTTAGTTTGTGATCCAATAGTAACACTTTAGAAACAAGGCTGATTTGATTAAGATTTAGAGTTAAAAGTGGATTTCAAGACACTATTAATATCCAAACCTGTGTCAAATCTACAAGTGGTTGAACTAAGGTTAAATGCTAAACATTCAATTGCTAACTTTGCTTTAGAACATGAAGAGATCGTACCAATGTAAGTACTCAGGACATTAACCCCTTCCGGTATTATGACGAGTGTAGCTCGTCATTGGTGTTTCATGTCATACTGCACAATGATGAGATACACTCGTCATGTGACTAAAGTTACAGTTATAATGACTAAAGTTATAAGACTCATCATATGACTAAAGTAATGTGATAATTAATTTAGTTTAAAATTTCTTGTGTAAAAATGGATATTAATTAAGAATATGTAAGAATTATAAAATGAAACAAGTTTTTTTAATAAAAATTAAATGGTTATTTCATGCACAGTGTTTCATTATTTAATCTAACCAGAAGGGGTTAATAGAAAATTGTTCAGAGTTATGAAGTGGTTTGCTGTATTTAGTGAATTTGGTAAGCAGCAAATACATTGCAAAAATACAATACTTTAGAAGAAAATAATAATCAAAATCTAAAATTTCAAGGACACCTTAAATGAATAATATTAATTATTTTATACTCGTACTAATTAATTTCAATTACTTAATTTATTACCAGAACAAATTTCTAAATGGAAAAATTTATCACAAAATTTCAATTTTAAGATTTGATTACATTATATATATATGATACACCTTTTAACAGAATAATTATTACTATTAAAGAATAATATATTTACATAATATAAGTTGAACTTTGATTGAGAGCTTAATTTAATGAATTTAACCTCAGCATATTTAATGTAAGATTCTAAATTTAATGGAAAAGACCATACCTCTCTAAAGTTGTTGTAATTATCATCTCTTCCTCTACGTCCTCTATTATCTTCGCGATCAAATCTTTCAGATCTTCTACTCCTATGACATAATATTTATATAATAATAATTAATAGAAGATTTATACAGATAATTAATAGAAGTAATCAGAAATTTCAAAAATTCTTTAATTAAAAGAAAAAATTTCTCTTGATATTAGAGCATCTTAAACATATATTCATCAACCATAATTATCAGTTATAAGTTATGATGGAACAAACTTAACAAGACACTAACTGATAAATACACATAAATGTATATGTATACTACAGATGTTTAAAAACATTCATTTTGAGGATCAAATTGATACCTCTCACTCACTGAATGGAAGCAGTTCTTTTTCATGACTCACTAGTTCATTTCTCAATGGAAAATTAAAAATGTTCCTTGAAAACTAAATTTTATTTTTAACAAAGAATTAATTTAGAAATAGGTAAATATAAATAAAAAGATAAATTAAATCTTCCAATACATTAAAAAATAGTAATAAAAGATATTAATATGACATTAAGACAAAATTGGAATTATGATTAAAAATTGTATAAAATACATTTAATTAAAAAATTACATAAAATGTAATTACTTAAAAATATAATGGAAATTTCTTTTTAATTTCAATTATTTTATAGCCACATACTCTAAATTTTGATTTAAAAATAAAATATAACTTAATTTCCCTTAGAAAGTAAAAGTTTGTGCACATTTGTTCTCCTGTTGAAAATGTTAACATGGCACAGATGTGGCCCGGATGCAAATTCTTTTAAAAACCAATTGATATAGCACAGAACAAATACTTTTTCTTGATACTTATTATATTAAGGGACTTTTGTATCTTTGGAAATAAGGCACTTGTAAATATTAATTTAATTTAATAATTGATGTTGATTGAGAATCAGATATTCCTTGAAATTTGAGTTTCATCAAATTCTTCCCAAGCTTCAGTATTAGTTAAAAAGATATCAGTAAAAGCTATTGCCTTTTGTTACAAATTCAATGCTTAATTGTTTCACTATATCATTAAAAAATTTCTTAACCCTATCATCTTGAAAACTTTTTTTTTTTAATCTGGGAATTAAAAATATGTCTGTGGGATAGATTCATTTTGCGGATATCCAGCCGAATCGCTCTTGAAATCCTTTCAACAATTACTTCACTATTTTTTTAAATTAACTCCACATTATTATTTTTTAATAATGTAATTTTTTTTACCTTTACCACCACTAGTTTAATCATAAAATTTATTTCTACTCAAGTTACCGTTTTGTTTAACATTGCACAAGAGAAGGTATTATCAGATCCCTCTTTAAAAATTTCATATATCAAATTCAAATAGGATGCTTACTAAAAATTCTCAAACATTTATTCGCAAATACAATCAGATTAGTTAAATTTCTAAGTACATATATTTAAATTTAGCAAAAAATTATCAAGCAAGACGAAAGTTTGAGAATTATGATGTCACTCTGATAAAAATTTAATTTTTGTCTTTAATTTGAAAATGTTAAATTTACACATATAAAATACATGCCACATGAAATTCAGACAAAAAACTACAAAATTAATTATATGATACAGGCAAACAAAATATTTACAATTCATAAGTGTTACAACAAATTATTGCTTAAAATGAAGCAAAAGGAGACTAAATCTTATATCGACCCAACACATCACCAGTGATGAAATTCAGAGCCAAATCAACATATAGCAATGCCTAGCTGTATATTTAATACAGCAAAATTAAAGTAACTATTTTGTGGACTATAATATGATTTTCAAACTGCATTTTTCAAGATATAGTGAATGATGACACAATTGTCAATTCCCAAATGATATTTTAAATATTTATGAATCTGAATGCATATATGTCAAGTAGAGGAAATAAAGAAAGTACTTTTATTATTTAATTTAGAAAAATGTTGGAAAACTTAAGATTATTGTATTTATTTGCAATTTTACAGAAAACTTATGAGAAAATAAAAAATAATTTTCTAAATTGAATTTAAAAGCATTATTTTCATTAGTCATTTATTTACTGCCCAGTTGTTGACCACTTGGGAGCATTACCAAAGATTAAATTGTCTGCTCTTCAGTCAAATCTGATATTATTTACACTACTGATATAGTTGTATAATAAGATTAATTATAAAGAAATATTTTGAAAACATCACAGATTTTTTTTAAGTCATTTGATTTTTTATGTCTTATTTCTTTATATAATTTATAATATTAATCCTCATTAATTGGATAAATTTATATTTTTAGCTGGCTGTATGATGAAAAATTCAAAATACCTATATTTGAAATTATATAAAATCATATAAAAAGAAAAAGGTAATTTAAATGATATCTATATATACGGTCAAATAAATGTAATGCATTAGAATAGTTGCAGTTGATTGTTAAAAACACTTACGATTAGATAACGACATCTGGCACTCTTCCAATAACAAAATGAATTGATAAATGCAACTATTTTAATTTGTTTAATCAGCGTAATAACAATAATCAGTATACAGAACAAATACGTTCGAATTTAAAACATATATGTAAGAGAATTTAAGAAGTTAAATTATTATTTGATATGAACAATACTCTAAATAAGTATGAATTCTTATCCTCGTAATATTTGGTTTAAATTAACAAAAGCAAAACTGAATTGTATCACAAAACATTGTCCAAATAAATAAAGCCTATTACTTACCCCATGATCACCAACCTTAATAAGAGACTATTAAATATAATCGATTATCTTAACGATGCCACAAAAGATAATTTAATATCCTTCAATTATTTTGAGTCGAAATTTTTCAGTTAAAACTTCTTTTAACACTATAAAATATATAAATATTATTAATTATTAATTATACAATAATAAGAAAACCACGGCGCGAACAATAAGAACGGTATGTTGCCACATATTCGTACTTCTAAATATAAAAGTTAGTACGATAAAAATTTTTTTTTTTAATTTGTACGTTTTGTACGATATGTTAAATATTTGGAAAAAACAGTTTTTGATAAAATATGAAGAATATGCTAGCTTAAATTGTTAAGGAATTTCTCTGATGATCTTGAGAGAAAGAATAGTCATGAAAGATCATATTTATCTTTAAATACATTATCGGGTTCAAAATTTGAATTTGAGGTATGTTATGTTGCTCATTAGCTCAGTTGTCAGGCGCGTCATCAAATCTTCTTCATGAAATAAATAAATTTAAAAATCGGTACAGGGTGTGAATGGATAAATAACAGACTGAATATAAAAGTCAAGAGTAAGAATATCAGTCATTATAAAACCCGAAAAAAGGGAAATGGACATATACATTTCTCTTTGTTAGGGTTCTATTTATCTTGGCAGAAAGAGCTTATTCCGTGTTGTTTGCTTTAGGATTTTAAAGTGGGCTTATCAGTTGCTACATCAAATCTCGGAATGTGGGAAGCATTTGCTTATAAAGTTGTGAATGAACGTATGGTAAGTAATTGATTTTAAAAATTCTGGTTAGGAGCTTTGTCCCCCTGATAATTAATCGGTGTCTGGTGGAAAAGTCTTCTAGTCGTCCCAGAGCTGCTACCAATGAGGCAAACAGTTATTGCGAACTTTTACCATCAACAATTGTATGCCAAAGGCATCGCAGCAGAAGGCGCCAGCACAGGTTAATAGCAATGGTGTACTCTTCTTGGTAGATTACCTAAAATTGCTTATCACGCGGATTTTTATCTGTTAATAATTTATATATTTTCAAAGTTAATATAGAAGCATTGGAAATACTTTAAATTAGTACTGAATCTAATTTGGTTATATTAATAAAATATAAGTACCTCTTCATGTTATTGTCAATTAAATGATATTATGATATTAAGTGAACTTTCAGTTCCTAATTACACGAAAAGATTTTTTTTTAAAAAAGGAGTCACTAACTCGTATTTTATATTTTATGTTTATTTTTAAAATAATACATTCTTGTGTAAACAAATGTCAATTTATTGCTAAAATTTGAATTTGAATGTGTATAAGAATTCCAATTGTTAAATTGATATATATATATATATATATATATATATATATATATATATATATATATATATATATATATATATATATATATATATATATATATATATATATATATATATATATATATATATATATATATATATATATATATATATATATATATATATATATATATATATATTATATTATATTATATTATATATAATATATTTACTATATATATATATATATATATATTGTATATAAATTAATTCTTCAGTTTTTTAAATCAGTTTCAAAAGAAATGTTTAGAAAAATGATAAAAATACAAACATAATGATTAACAATACTTATATATGGTTTTTGTTGTGTTAATTCTCTCTTACAAGAGAAATATCCACATATTAATGGAAGTAGCTGCCTACCTCCTTGATGCTTTCCAGAGCTAAGTTAGTCATCTTAAAATAACAAGGCAGTCAAAAATGTGTTTTGGTGTTATTGGAATATTATCGCACTTAACGTAGAGATCGTAGGTTCTATTGCCATATCTTTGAATCTTCATTATACATATATATATATATATATATATATATATATATATATATATATATATATATATATATATATATATATATATATATATATATATATATATATATATATATATATATATATATATATATATATATATATATATATATATATATATATATATATATATATATATATATATATATATATACATACATACATAGGTATATATACGAGGGCTACTCTGAAATTTTTGAGATACGCGCAGACGAGAATTTACAAAATGAAAATAACTGTTTAATTTTAAAGTATAATATATTTTAACCCAGAGGACGATTTTTTACTGACTTACTTAAACTTGTTTAGCGTAAAATAAATTTTAAACAGAAGAGAAAATGGAGTTGACGCGAGAACATTTTCACGCTATGATTTTCTACGATTTTAAAGCAGGATTAAATCAAGAATAATGCGCTCAACGGTTGCAATTAACATATGTTTATGAATTTCCAGCTTTTGCTACTGTATTCAGATGGTTTAGAGAATTTAGAAGAGGTTGCTTTTTTCTTCAGGATGAAGAACACATTGGAAGGGCGCCGCCGGCAGTAATCCCGGATAAGGTGTCTGCCATACGAAAAATGTTAATGGATGATAATCGCTGTACCTATCAAATAATACAGAAGGAACATAACATTAGGTCCGAAGCCATACACAAAATCATTCATGAAGAATTACATATGAAAAAAGTAGTTTGCCGTTTTGTTCCCCATAATCTAACTGATCACCAAAAAGAGAAGCGTGTCAGAATCAGAAAAGAAACTCTTAAATTTCTAAATGATGGTGACCACAGCATCATTTCTAAAATTGTAAGAGGTGATGAAACGTACATACTCTTTTCTGAGTTTCCAACACGTCAAGAAAGCAAAGTATGGGTCTTTGAAGATGATCCCACGCCGACAATGGTGAAAAAAACACGCGCACTGAAAAAACTGATGTATGGCGTTTTTTTTCAGAAGTACAGGATTGGTCAAAGCCATCAAGTTGGTAGGACATTAACAGCAAACGGGTATACCACTAAATGTCTTTCAGAAATTCTACAAGAACTGAATGTTAGGGGGCTTATACTTCACAATGACAATGCATCTTCACATACAGCCGAATTAACAGTTGGGTTTCTTAAACAAAAACAAATTAAATTGATCGATAATCCACCGTATTCACCTGATCTAGCTATTTGCGACTTGTGGTTATACTTTAATCTAAAAAAGAACTTACGTGGACGTCGTTTTCATTCAGAAGAATAGATTGATGTGGCTATAAATGCATTTTTTTCCATCTATTCCAAAATATGAATGGCTTGAGGCATTTATTCTGTGGAAAATTCGTCTACAAAATTGCTATGATGCTGGAGGAGACTACTTTGAACACACCTAAAATTTTGTACGGATAACTTTAAAAACCTAGTTTTAGCTAAAAAATTTCAGAGTGACCCTCCTATATAACCTTAAAAAGCAATGATGGAAAATTTGCCTTATATAAAATATTTGCATTGAAATGCATTGCTCGCCATCCAAATTGCAACACCAAGAAAGACAAAATTTATAACAACAAAATTTATCCCCAGGACCTGATAGCTTGCATTGCCTTATGATTACTAACCTTGGAGTTCGTAGGAAGCATCACTTACTTGATATTTTTAATCACTCCTAGAAAATCAGTAGATTACCAAAAAATTGGAAAAGTGCTACTGTAATACCTATCAGAAAACCTAATATATCAGCTGGAATCTCGGACAATTACCGTCCTATTGCACTGACCAACTTTCTTTGCAATGTCCTTGAAAAAATGCTGTTAAATCGTATCAACTTTCACCTAGCTACTAATAAGCTTCTACCCAGTGAACACTATGGATTCAGGAAGGGGCATGCACACAAGATCAAATGTTATACTTTACCCAACACGTGCGTGATGTGCTCATAATCAAAAACCAACCAACCTTAAAATTGCCGTCTTGTTACACCTGAATAAAGCATTTGACAAAGTATGGAGGAATAAGTTGGTCAATAAGTTATACGAAAAAGTTAATATTAATTGATGAGCACTTTCGTGGATTGCCGACTTCCTTAAAAACAGCCTCTTTAGAGTCAACTGTAATGGCTTACTATTAAGACTCTATCGTTCTAGACAGGGTGTGCCACAGGGATCCGTACTTAGTCCAACTCTATTTTCTCTCTGCATTTCTGGAATGGAATCTGCTATTTCTAATGATTGCAAAATAGGGTTTTTTGCTTATGACATTGTTCTTTGGTGTAGTGGCTGTAACGATGATGCCATGAAGACAAGCTTAAATCATTCCATTCGGTGAATACTGGATCTTGTTCGTGACCATAAACTTCACTTCAATCCTGATAAATTTACTACAGGATTCCTTACGACAAATAGGAAGTAGTTTAAATATAGACCTAAGAGATTATTATGAACTCTCAACCTTTAATATGTAAAAGTAATCTTAAGTATCTTGCCTTTACTCTCGATCCTGTGGTCTCATGCAACAAACATATTGACTCACTTGTGATCCGAGCCAAGAAGCGACTTAATATTATGAAATATATTTCTGGGTACGACTGGGGTACAGACGCCAGAACACTAAGAGCAACATACATTTCTTTGATTCACTCAGTTCTCAAATATGACTTTCAAGTATACTATGTTGCATCAGATATCAGTCTACAAAAACTTGAGAGAGTACAGCTCAGTGCGGCACGCATCGTTACAGGGCTCCGTAGGAGCACACCAACAAAAGTTGTTCTTTATGAGGCAGGCTTACAGCCGTTCCAGAAAAGATGTATTCCAAATCTGATGAAGTACTTCAGTAAACTTTATAGCTACCGTGATCAACATCGAACCAATAACTTCCTGTAGGGCTGGAAGAATGACCAGAGGCTGAAAAAGCATAGTCCCCTTGGACATGCAGAGAAGTTGGATATTTTAAAATCTTCTGACTCCGCTAACTCTATAATTCCTATCGCCTCTCCTCTTGAGTCTTTGCCAGGAGTGTTCTTCCATACAGAATTACTGGTATACACAAATAAATCTTATCAACATCCTGAATTCATAAAACAAGCTGCACTTGAGGTCATCAATAACACCCCCCCCCCGGAAGCTGTACAAATTTATACTGATGGTAGTGAGGATGAAGATGGCCACACAGGAAGCGGAGTGTTTCTTAAAACTGAAACTAATTTTTTTTCCTAAAACAACTCAATGCTGATTTCAGTTCCGTCTTTTGTACAGAACTTACAGCCATTGATATGGATCTGGACTTTTCCTTGAACAAACAGTTAAACGGCGAGATTTGGATTCTAGTTGAGAGTCGTAGCGTTATTCAGTACCTTGAAAACTGGAGGAGTATTGTGAACCAGCGGGGAATTTATGTTTTCAAAAAGCTTAAAGCATTATCTGAGTCCCCCATTATTCATTTTCAATGGATTCCATCACATGTCGATCTTAAATATAATGGTATTGCCGATGGCCTTGCTAAGGATGGATCATCGCTGCCTCTTGGTTCTGCTGATCCGCTGATTTTCCAAAAAATCTTCTTTGGGAGTATGGCTCTTGCCAACTCATGTTGGAAAATTCCGCCGTCTCATCCTTGGTACTGTAGCACTGATCCTGGGGGATCTTTGAGTTTCGACGGTGAAAGACGTGATCAGACTGCCTTGTCCAGACTCAGATACGGCCATTTTCGAACTCTATGATTCTCCCAGGGCAAACAAGTCTTTCCCACCTGCACTTCGCGTAATACTAATGAAGCCAGTCCCGAACACTTACTGAACTGCATTGGCTTTTCAAATCATGAACTTTTATACAGCCCTGGAGCTGTCCTCGATTATTTGAAGGCGAAGGATGTCATGGACATGGTCTGATTCAAACCAGGGGATAAGAAAGAAGAAGAAGAAAATAAAATTTATGTAGATTACATGTTGACCAAGCATCAAATGATTGAATTTATAGACTTCTGTAAAGTGTGGTTCCGGCAAAAATCAGTAGCCAGAGTAGCCGCCAATGCTGGAGATCTCCGATGCCACACGCCTTGGCATTGATTCAAAGGGAATTTGAATGTGTTCTTGGGGTACAGCAGTCCAAGCAGTTTCCACACGTTGCTAAAGGTGATCTGGTGTGGCAGCTGTGGATACAATCTGAGTCAATCGCTGAGCAATCATGGACCACATTTTTTCTATCGACGAAAGATCCTAAGAGCGAATCGGCCAAGGAAATATTTCAATCTAGAGATTCTCGAAGAAGCCTTGGACAATACGGCCTTGTCCAAGGGATCTTGTGTGCCACGTGTTATCACGCATAATCTTGTTGAAATATGCTGAGGGCAAGCCCTATAAGTAAGGAAAGACTACTGGCTCCAACACCTCGGAGATGTAGCGATGGCCATTTAAAGTACCAGCAGTACGTACTAGACGAATGCGAGAGAGATATCATTTTTTTTCATTCTCGCATGAAATATCGTCCCGTACCATAATACCCGGGGCAGGACCAGTGTGACAGTGCATAACACAGTTGTCCAGTTTCCTCACTTCACGGTCTCTAGACTAGAATGCGACCATTATTGTGTTGCAGACAGAAGTGTGACTCGTCAGTAAAGACAATTGTATTCCATTCTGCCGTCCGCATCCTTCTTTCGTTTCTCCATTGGCAGTGGAGAATTTTGTGGTTCTGTGTCAAGGAGGATAGACGAAGCAATGGACGTCTTGCGGATGGACCACTCTGTTATAAGTGGCGTCGAATGGTACGTACCGATACTGGATTATGCGTAACAGAATGAGTGTGCTTTGCTATGGTTCATGATGAGGCTGAGCAATTCGTTAATATCATGCACACGATTTGTCACTCATCACGTGAAGTGATGCCCTGAGGTACTCTCTCCTGCATCCATCGATCACATACCCGCATTACAATTTTTTGGTTACGTCCAAGACGACTACCGATTTCCATGAAAGATAATCCACTATCTCGGTAAACTACTATCCTTCCTCTGTCGTACTCCGATACTTGATAACAAAAATTATCGCTGTTTTCTACGAGGCATAATTGATCGTCCCCCCCTTTTTTTTTTGAAAAACCGCAAGAAAAACAGAATTGTTGCAGTTTTCAAGCTTTAAATAGTGCTTTAAAGTGCGACCACGGGCACGCATAATGTGTGTCTGCACTGAAATTCTAATCATTTTCATATCTTACCTCTGCTAAGGCATGATATAAATTTCTTGTTATTTGCATGTTTCTTTCAGGGTGTTGTATTTACGGAGGCCAGCAGAGTATGTAAATAATGATTGTTTATCATCAGCAATAATTCTGTAGATTCGACTTTTAAGTTTCCATATATAGCACTAAATTAGCCTATTTGCTTTTATCATTGATCATTTTTGTATAAAAAAGGAAAAGAAAACGATTTTGGGTTAGTGACTATTTGTTTTCAAATTTTCTCTCCAATACGTGGGAAAAATTTCTAAAACAATCAAAAATGAAAAAGAAATATTAATTGACATCATCGATGCTGTCCTTCTATGGATTTTATTAAGTTCAATTAAATTATAATATAAAAAAGAATATTGTTATATGCTGTCTTCGTGTCTGTGGTAATGGGATGATCTAGAAATATGGAAGACTTTGAGTTTTCTTTTAAAGAAACATTTTATTTATAATCTTTCAGTCACAATGATTAGAATTATAACAACCTGAAGATTTTTCTCAAGCACACAAGAAATCTATGCAGTTTCTAAAATACAAGATAGAGATATCAAATTTAAGATATGTTGAATTAGGTGTTTGAGTCCATCTTCATTCGTAACAAACAAACTGCTTGATCTTTATAAACTTCTAAAGACTTCAGCAGAAAACGTTTTACTATTTCTGCTAATTGTTGTTGTTGCTCCAGCATATTAAGGGTAGGGACAAAGAATTCTTTGTACCTATCCTTGAGACTTCAGTTAATATACACTGTAGTTAAATGAAATCAGAGACTATGAGAGAATAACGCTGAGTCGTGATAATGGAAGGATATTTTTAGTGGACCTCGGGATTACGTTGGCTGCTCGTTTTGAGCTCCTATAACAGATGGAAAGAAATAGCTTTTGAAAGGATTTTGCAATACGATGGAGATAAAAAGCCTGCGTAAATTTATACATGCTATTATTATCATCACTAAATGGCAGATATTTATAGCCCTTCTACGTAGGTTCTGGAAATTTCCATAAAATTTATATTGTTAACCTATTGTAAAATTTCTTGAATTCAAGTTCCAGTAACGATTAGCTTATTTCTTAAACCGTTATATTTATACTACTTCTTTAATTTTTCATTTTGCAGATTTTATAAATCATAGCAATAAAGTGAAAAGCAAAAAAGCATCAAGTTTTCAATTTTATAAACAGTAAAAAAAGTATAGAATGTTCTCTTGGTAAATATTTTTAGAATAATACACACTTAAAATAAAATGTATTAATTACTATTCATTTTCTACAACAAAAAATGTTAAAAAATTTACAAACATGTAAATACATGTTGCTCATAAGCAATTGACTTTGAAAGAGATTAAATTAATCGGAGTTCGATGAGCGATAATTTCATAGGGATTGTAAAGTTTAGAAATTTTGTAAATATTTATTATTCGCTCTTATTTATTAAAATGCTAGGAAAGCTGGTACACTTACCTAACATCGAATATGGCTTTCACGAACCCGTAGAAATGTCATAAATGACATGACATGCCAGGGACTCAACTAATATCCACAGGTATTCTGGAGCCAACTTATACATTGAATCTCTCTGAACAACTCACAAATCTCTATAAGGATACGAAATCTTTCCTGAATTACATGTTGTAAGGTCTACCACAATACTTAATGATATTTATAAGTCATGATTAAGGTAACCAAAAAAGTGCCTAAAATCAGAACAGTGGTCGCGCGCGCGTGAAGTGACTTAAAAGCAACTCACAACATGTGGTGATCTGAAAGCACTGAGATTTGAATCTCAATGCCCTACTGGAATTATCCTATCCATTGATATGCAAAGTGGTATTACTGAATGAATATAGGTGATCAGACAAGATGCTTTCGTCTTGTCTGCAATATTGTCACCACCAATATTATCACCTGCAAATATTCATCTATTGATTGTATGAAAAGTTACATATCTCTCTAAAAATTGGAGCTTTACACATCATTGTTTCGTCGATTGGTTGTATACAAGTATGTACCTTTATTACTTGTTTATGCAAGCCTGTAAGATTTTTCCTAGCAGTTGAGTATAATTTCTTCCCTTCACACAAAACGTCTTCTGTAAGGAAATTAAAAATTTAATATTGAAATATTTGATCTTTAAAAAAAAAGAAATAATTAAAGGATTTTTACCTAAACGTACGATTTTTACCTTAACCCAACATGACAGTATGATTAAATTTGATTATGAATGTCTCTTTCTCACAGCTTTTTTCTCTTATATAATGATACATCACTCATTAGTAAAGTTAAGTACAAAGAATGCATACACTACAATATTCTAACAATAATGATTGAGTCAGAATGTAATTTAAATTTTAAATTTCATCAATTTTATCTCTATCAAAAAATGGTGAGAAATAATATGAAATTACCTATATTACATTCTAGAAAAATAGACAAATTAAAATTAGTTATGTTTTTGACAATTACATTAGCAAATTAACAGATGTATTATAAATTTGATGTCTCATTTCATAAATGTGAAATATTGAAAACACAAACCTTTATAAAATCTACAGGTACGTAAAAAAGTGGTTTGCTTCGATTAAAATTTTATAAAAAATGTTGATAGTTGCTCAGTTATAATTAGTTCTGTTTAAAATATTGATTATTTATTGAATTTAGATGTTGTTTTATAGATCATTTTTTCAGCATTACTTTATATGAAAGGAAAGAAATGTTTCATTTGTGTTTTCAAAGAATCGGTATTCTGACTCATTTAGACAGAAATTTCGGGATTATGAAAACATTCACCAGAAGAAATATTTAATTTTTTTATGATATTCTTGCGTTTTAATGCATTCATAGTTTTGACAAAAAAACTTCCTTTGAGTATACAAACATACTTTATTTGTAAGTAATTTAAAAATATTTAAAGAAATTATAAATACATTCTAACAAACATCGAAAAGTAGGGCAAATACATCTAATAACGCTTTAGTCTATAACAGTAGTCAAAATTTCCCTGAAAAACATTATATTGTATAATTCTCAAGCTCAATCTAATCAAATATTTTCAGCAAGACAAGAGAATATATGTAAATATCTCTCCTATATTTGGAACAAAAACAGAGAATTTCCAAACATGATCTCACAATATTGTGAGATTTCAAAATATACATCACAGAAACACTCCGAAATGTCTATATTGTGTCACCTAAAAAGCGATTTTTTATTGAAATTTGTTAATTCTGAATATTTTCACATTATTATACACATACATATTTTATTGCAAATAAAATGATATGAATGTTTCGTATTCAAACTTTCAAACTAATTTGAATATAGTCGAAATTATTACTGCAAGAAACTAAAGTCTATTTAATTTTTTTAATTACGTTGCCTACACAGTCAAGTACTGAATGTTAATTCCTCATCACTGATAAGAAAATGTTAACAAATAATGACAAAAGCTACCATATTAGCAAATTTCATTCTTTGCCCAGCCGTAGACCATAGTTCTGAAAAAACTGCGGGCATTAAAATTTGTATAAAATTCCAGGTTTATATACTAGTACTGTATGGCGTCGAGTTGAAAGCTCCAAATCAGATTTTAATTCCTTCTTTGGATAATTCTTTCAAATTACTATGTGACTAGCTGTAATGTATTTATGAAACAATAACTTAAAAAAAAGTGTGACAATTCTTGGGTGAAACAGTTCAATGAAAAAATTCTTTTACTATATTTCATTATAATTATTTGGTATAATTTGACATTTTAAGATATTTTTTTTGCAATGGAAGATTAAATGAGCAGAATTGATGACTTTCAGTGAATTTCAAACTGCTTCAAATTTTCAAGTTTGAAGTGCAAGTCGAGCATGGAAGTTACTAAAAGACTTGCATGGTATTGCTATCAAAGCGAAAACGATACAATAGTCATAATGAATTTAGCATATTTATTCAATTACTTTTGTTTTTCAGTTTACTAGGCCAATAATTTATTATTGTATATTGCGAAGGTGTTTAATTTCTAATCATTGGTGTTCATAAATTATAAGAGCAGATATTTTAACAGTATTTCAAGTGATTCCAGTAATAATGGAGTTGAACTTAACGAACTTTTATTTAATTAAACGTTTTTCAAATTAAATTAAACTTTGAAAAATATCTGAACTTTTTATAGTATTTTCTATTGAATATATAGTGTATAATTTACATTATGAACTAATTGTTTCTTTTCTTTTCGTAAATAGGTTAGCAAATGTAAAATTAGTATAATTTCTAAATTTTTGTTAAATTTGATGGTTAAAAATAGTAAGTATGTCCACTGAAGAATTATTAAGATTAATAGCATGTTTATTTTTATTTTGTAATATATTGAAATTTTAAAAATATCACAAATTGTATAACATGTATTATTTTTAGTTTATTAATGTCTATTAATATTGTTTGTATTAATCAGTCAATCTGGGCGAATGTTAACACCAAGCTGTAATATTACTTAAAAAATAATGTGCGTTACCACTAGATGGCAGTGCTTAATATGTCATGTTGAGAGAGATTTACAAGTAATTGAGGGGGTAGATTGTGTGAAGGAGTTCACTATGAAAGCGCTAACTAAAAGATGTCTGTGAATAATTCTATTTGTAAATAAATCTTTAAATATTAATAAATTTATAAGAACTTCTTTCTTCCCCACCTAAGCAACTCACTCGTCATCTGATAAATAGAACGGAATCGATAATAATATATATGTTATGTTTTGCATTGCAAATAAAATTAATGAACTTATCAAAAGTATAAAAAAGTAACTATTCATGACGTAATTTTCTGCGAACCTTTATATGTGATTCCTTTTACAAAAATTGAAAAAAAAAAAAAAAAATACAAAAGAAGAGTTTGGAATTCTGATTATTTTTTATTTACTTTAGATTACATCATACAACACGTGTACAATACTTACACGAATAACATCATACAACACGTGTACAATACTTACACGAATTACATCATACAGCACGTGTATAATACTTATTTTTCAAAAGTGAATGAGCGAATATAAGTATACCTAAATTCAGTTCTTTTTGCAGTAAAATACAAAATTTTTTACCGTTTCGTATATATGTTAGTATATACCACAACCCTAACGTAAGCTTTAAACACAGCACGATTAACAACCTTCCAGCTTTGAACAGCTATTAAAAGATTAATTCAGCATGTGAGCTATCAACTTTGTTTTAACACTGTCAATGGAAGATCATTTTTAACTTGGACTATTAATATGAATTAACTTTATAACCCATTAACTTCTGGAAAGAAAATGGAGGTATTTTATTAGATTCGTTTCTTTTTTGCTGAGACTGTTGTATTATTGTCAACCAAATTGTAAATTAGCACCATTAGCCAGGTAAATAACACAAGAAAACTTTCTAAGTAACACAGAAATTCAAAGCTTTTCCTTTGTTAATGAAATATATTTTTCTATTGTAATATACCTGTTGGTGATTGCCGGTTGGCATTTTTCAGAGGTCCCTGGATCTGGCGATCCTCTACCCTCATTAGATAGCTGGTTTTTAATTGGTGAGCTATAACCTGAGTCTGATTGGCTTAAAATGAGTTTGAATTTTTAATGGACTATGGTTATTTCATAAAATTTATTTCAGAATTTAAAAAGCCATTGTTGATTAATTTATAATTAATGAGAAATATATATCTAATTAAATGAAACTAATAGAATAATGAAGGAAATAGTTAAGGAATAAATTGAGAGAAATAAGAATATTTACATAAGAACAGGTGAAGGTATTTACAAGAATTTATACACGCTATAATATTTACAAGGTATAACTTGGTCTGTAATTTTTATTTTTAATAGTTTTTTTCACATATAGAATGAGATGCAACAAAAAAAAAAACATCTTTTTATCTTTTTAGTAGTCTCTTTTTTTCCTTACAAAGAAGTAGTTATCAAAGATAAATTTTTCTATTTACTGTTTATTTCATGGTGGTTGGTGAGGAAATTTTGGGCAATATCTGAGCAATGAGCGAGGACGCAATCTATTATGGGTACTTAGGTCATTGTAGGACGGAATGCTAATTATTGTTTCATTATTAGTTTTATCACGTTATATTTTTAATCACGTTATACATTATTTTCGCGAAGAATTCTCTCAGGGTAGGGATTTTTAATTCTTATCTGATTTTTTTATTTTTAATGAACCAGGGGGCCTTAACTACCTATCTAAGGGCTTTATTTTGGAGAGTTTCCAGTTTTTTTTATTTTACTATCATGGGTGTAACCCCAGATAGGGCAGGCATAAGAAATAAGTGGTCGAAGACATGCTTTATAAATGAGCACTTTATTTTCCACGGAAAGTTTTGAATTCCAGTTGAAAAGTGGGTATAATGTTAATGTTTGCCGTTTAAATTTGCTAATAATTTGGATCAGATGGGGGTGCCATTTTAATTTTCTGTCGAAAGTTACTCCTAAATATTTACAGGTTTATGACCATGGTATAATTTCGTTGTTGATCTTAATTACACTGGGTGAAAGTAGTCTTTTTTTGTTAAAAATTATGGATATACTTTTATTTCCATTAATAAGAATTTTCCATTTAACGTACCAGAGCTCAATCTGTTCTAAATGTTTGTTGAGTGATTCTGTGATATATGATGTTTTCCTACCTTGTGCTAGTATAAATGTGTCGTCTGCAAAAAGGTGCAGGGAAATTAGTATTAATGAATGTCGTTCACATAGATAAGAAAGAGTCTTGATCTCAATTTGGACCCTTGTGGCACGCCAGCTAAGCTCTATTGTAATATACATTCACTAATACTAATAATTGTGTAAGTAATATAACAGCAGTACTTCACTAAATAATTTTGTTCTCGTGTCTAGAAAACAAAAGATTTCATATATCCTGATGAAAATAACAAGTAGAAAGCCTGATTCAACATCTCTCTCCGTTTGTGTGGGGAGACAGTCATCTGAAGTGATAGTTATTTCTGTTGATCTCTATTCAAAATTACGATATAGTTGGCGGTTCCAACGACAAAAAGTAGCAGCCGAAATAAACAACAGTTTTGTTTCTCCGTTTTCGAAATTTTTGTAAATTTCGCCCATTCACTTTATCGAAGGAATTAATATAACTCGTTAATACGTCTTGAAAGTATTTGTGTTGAATGTATATTTTATTCGTCGATATATTTTTGAATTAAAATAATACGTTAAAGAACCCAAATTGTGACTGGACTTTTGTTAATAATCGCAAAAAATTAACTAGAGATATACTAAATGTCATTTATAGCGCAATTGTTTTTCCTTTTTTATTAATTCTAGTGGGGATTTTTACTGATCATTTATCTGCTTTTTGAGAAAATAAAACATTAAACCAAGAAGTTATAATATATATTAATGATCATAGAATTATTTTTTCCACCATTTAAACTCTCAAGCAAGAAATCGTCGTATCATTAAAGATAGATATGATAATTCGTAGAATTAATGAAAAATAAATGCAGTCTAATGCATTTCCTTATTTAAAAAGTTACCGAATAAATAAATTATTTCAATATTTATTGTTTATTTTAATGCTTCAAGCGAAATATTTAAATCCTATCTTGGAAATAGAAATTTAGGTATGCATTTAAATGAATTATTTTATTAGAAAATAGTGTTTAAAAAATGTTTAAGGATTTTGATTATTTGCCAAATGTAATTTCTATTGATATATAGAATAATTTACTTTGGTGATTCATTCATAAGGATAATAAGAAATTGTAAGTTTTATAAAATTCTGTATATTTCTTATGCTTCATAATTACAGTCTATATAGAGCTAAATTCATATTAGGTTCATATAAGTTAAGATGATACAAAATGCTAAAATTGAATGAGTTGTATATTAATTGTGCAATTATTATTGATACTATCATGTATTAAAAAATGAAAATCGGTTGTAATTAAAATATGTATTGTAAAGACAAATCATTTTGTTGTGTTGAAAGCAAAAATTGTTAAAATATATATTAAAAAACTATAAATATTTTCATGGTCATAGATTTTTTTAATACTTTATGAGACAAATTTCAAAAATTTTGTTTGCGTTATCAAATTGCTGTTGCTTAATAGTTAAAAGTTTGGACAGCATCACTGTTTTATTTACTATTTCTAAACCAGAATCATTATTATTTCTTGCAGGGCAAGAAAAATTATTCATAATATACCAACTTTTGATTTATAATGATTGTATGAATAAAGAAATAATTTGCTTTTATTGCTTTTCAATTACTGATTTAAGTAAGTAAATTTGAAGTGTTAATGACCTAGTTGTTAAGAGTATCATATCCCAGATTTGATTCCATCCACTATTCAATAATGGAGGATTGCTGTGCCTCTCCTTGCTGTATCCACATTTTTGGTGCATTTTTCTTTGGAGTTTTTTTTGTTTACTTTTGACATGTGTATACAAACTACTATTTATTGGAACTCCTCCCAGAAGATTATATGTGTTGGACTTTCAAATTCCTTTTAATAGCCTTTCACAGTATGTGGTCATTCAATGTACATCAACTGATTAATAAATCTGAAATTCAAGTGATTTGATTTGAAATTTATGCATTTTTATTTTATTTCCAATGGCAGATTATAGACAGTTACAGCAAAATAAATAAAAAGGATAGAACAATTACACAGAAAAATACTGCAACAGAGTCTATTAATCTAACATGTCTCTAGTTTCCCAATAGCACTCAGTTAGAGACGTCTTACAAAGTGCAGAGCGGAAAAGGAAGATGTGCTTTTCCATGATCTCACCAATGTTGCAAAAAGTGCAGACCAGAGAAGGAACGATACCAAATCTATACAGATGTTTCCACAGACAGTCGTGCTCAGTGTCAAGGTGGAATTCAGCCACCACTCTATGTCTTGGGCTATTGCACACATTTAGGATGGCATTCTTCCAAGATTTAAGAGAAATGTGGTTAGTAAGCTCTTCATGAGTTTTGGACATAAGAATTCTTTAGATAAGATGTTTAATAGAACAGAAGGGCATAGTGCATGTGGGAGTCTGTGTAATTAAAACATCCTTCTTTGCAAGGTAATCTGCATTTTCATTACCTGTGACTCCGCAATGGCCAGGGATCCACTGGAGGACAATGGTTTTCTCAAGAGATGCCAGGTTCTCAAGATGCTGGCGGCAGTTCAAAATGTCCTGTGTTAAGGGATTATTAAAGGATACAATGTCCAGCAGAGTAGCTCTTGAATCACAGAAAACAACAGCTTTTGTAAATTGATCTATGTAGCAATGTAGCTGAGATAGAGCCAAGCTAATTACAGTGATCTCTCCATCAAAGGCAGAGCCCCATATAAAGAAATTTAAGCAGTCAGAATCTGTAATACTCAAATTATATTGCTTAAGGAAATAATAATTTTTTAAAATTATTTACTGTCATAAATGATGGATAGTGTTTTCTTATTTAATGGTTATCATTTCCTTATTAAATTAATCAAATGCCCTAAAAAATAATTACTTGATTGTAATGATATTCTTTCGTGAATTGAATTGAGAAGTTTCATGTTTGGCACAGCTGTTGTGTAATCCAACATGTTCTGAATTTTTATAGTTACAAAGAAATATTGCCAAGATGATGTAATTGTGTCGTAATGTAGTGTGATGATGTCGTAATTGTCATGCAATAAATTTGTTCCTGAAAAAATTTATGTATCTAAATAATAAATTTAAACCTGATAAATAAAAATTGTATAGATAATATATTTTTGAAATATTAAGATTTAAAAAAAAAAAAAAAACAAAAACATAAGGATATTAATTTTGTAAATGAATATAGTCAGGGAAAATGTGAGAAAAATGAGTATGTAATTTTGTAAATACTAGGTACTAGGGTTGCCAAAATAGAATTTTCTACATAATTCATGTTCTCCATCATTATGACACAATAAAAAACCAAATTGTCTAATATACAAATTAATTCACTAAAAAAATCAACAAATTCAAAATTTGTCATGCTGGATTATATAGCATCTGAGACCATATTTTTTAAAACTAATTTGATCGACTATTTAATAAGATTTTACTTATTAAATTTTATTAAGAAAATTAATATATTTCATTTTCAAAATCATATATTTTATTCTAGAAAATTATTTACATGTATATTTATATATATATTTCTTTAAAATTATTTCAGTTTTATTTATTTACAATCTTATCCAAATTATATAGTCCTCATTAATATATGTTCTTATTATTTTTATTCCTTACCATTCCTTTGTAATTTAATGAAATTTGAATCAAATTGCAATCCATTTAAAATTTTTAACACTGAAAAATATTTTTTATTGTATTTAATGAGTAACATCTTATTCTAGCTGCCATGGATAACCCTTTGGATAAACGTAAACAAATTAGATTTTCTCTTGAACAACTTAATTTAATCTGTGAATGGGAAGATTGTTTTATAGTTGAAAGAAATATTGAAAGTTTAATTTCACATATAATTGTTGAACATATTCCTACTTTGAATGAGGGTAAGTTTGATTCTTTTTAAGTTCTTAAATTCTTAGTACTGAAGCATATTTTTTTTTTTTTTGTTATATTTTGCAGGATGAGTGAGGAGAATAAGGTATTCGAATGATATGGCTAGAGAGCAAAGTTTTATTAAGAAAAATTTGTATAAACTGTTATCATGTTTTTTTTTAAATAATATATATATACACACACATGGTAATCATGTGCTAAATTTTTCCTTTATTAATTTTTTTAATTTGTGCTTATTTTAAGAAATTATTGATATAATTCTTCAAAGTAAAATCAATGTTTTCAATACTTGTGTTGATCAAATATTAAAAATGGAAAGTCTTATTGAAGAATGAAAATAGGATTTTTTTAAAATTTAAACTGATTATTTTCAATTATGAAATTATTATTGGTTATTATAAAATAAAGTCACTTTTTCCTAAAAAAATGTAATATAGGGAGAAGATATTAAAGTGAGAAAATACTGTTTTTAACATGTTAAAAATTATTACAAGTAGCATTTTCACTTCCTAATTTTGACTCCTCAGTTAAGATATTTTTACCTATATTGTGTATAAAAGTTATTAATGAGTTACATATAAAAAATATTGTTCAATTTTTATGAATTTATAAAAAATATTATAATCAAGAATTTCATAATAATTATTTTACTGTTTTCCATAATTTTATTTATTATTTTTATTTATTTAATATAATTTGTTTTGCTCAGGTGATCTGCATTGCCATTGGAAAGATTGTGAAGGTTTTACTGAATCACTGGCTGAACTGCGACGGCATATTTTCTTTCATGCATTTCATACCAAAATCAAATGTTATGGCTCGAATCTTCAAATTCGCAAGAAACTTCCTGCTTGTTCATCCAGCATCCATAGCCGTAATATTGTTCCCGAGTTGCCTGATCCTTTAATTTGTGAATGGAAAGATTGTTTGGTAAAAAAAAAAAAAAAAATTCATTTCTTGCTTGTGCAGAAAAATTTTAAAGATTTGTGTGATTTAAATTAAAAATCGCAAATTGCTCTGACTAGTGTTTATTTCATTAATTAGTTAATAGATTGCGTGAAAATATATGTTTTATGTGTAGTTTGATTAAATATTTGAACTTTAATTATACTTTTTTATTATTGTTTACTCTTTATTCAATATTAAAATCTAAAATATAATAAGTTTATTGCTTTTTAAATTTATACTAATAATTTCAACAGGTAATAGAATTTATATTCAAAATTATATTTATTCTGTTACAATTGAAACATTTTTTATGAAATTATTATTTATCTTACAAAAATATTTTTTAAAGTGAAGATTTCCACTATTTTTTCTAAACGCTTTTCAATGATAGAAATGGCTGTTTTACATTTTGGTTTTCTATTAACATTTCTGCTTGAATAAATTGTTTCATTATTCTATGGAATTTATGTAAAATATTCTGTTCCAGTTTTTTTGAAAGGAGAATTTTAGAAAACTCTTGACATTCCCTTTGAAAAATAAACCATTCATTGCTGTATATATAGCTTTTATAACCATATAATTATTTATTATATATACTTAAAATTTGTGATTTAAAATTTTGTCATAATTTTTTTGTATGAGAAGGATTTGTGACATCCTTTTTAATTGAGTTTGCATTATCTATTTAGTACAGTTTTGTTTTCATTATCTTTGATTTTATGAAAATTTTTAACTTTTTGCATTTTTTTGAAATAATTTTCATTAATTTTTTGATGTTCTGTTGTAACTTGCAATAACACTGTGTATTTCAGACTTAATATTTATACTTGAAAATATTTTTGTGGTTTTTAGTGCAAACTATAATGCATACAATTAATTATAAACTATAATACAAAATTTTAAGATAAATTTTTTTCACTATAACTGTTTTACATTAAAACAGCTTTAGATTTTTTTTTTAAAAAAATATTATATAAATTTTTTAACAATGAAAATTAATTTTTTATCCATGAAAGCAAGTTTTAAATGTGTGTTTTATTTTTGAGTAAAATATGTGGTATTTAAAAATATATTATGTGTCACATTGATAAATTTTGTTATTTAATTGAAATCTTGAAATATTGATACATTAGTTTTCAAAATTCAAGCTTATTAACATGTTACATGTATATATATATTTTTAACAATCTCAAGTATTTTAACATTTTTACTTTTCAGGCCATGTATGAATGTGCTGAGCATTATTATCGTCATGTTGATTCTCATGCTGTTTATGATAGTAAGAAAAAAGACCAAAATTCTCCTATTTGCCTTTGGGAAGGTAAATAAAAAGTAGTAATTTATCGTAAATAATTATCCTTACACTATTAATGTAATTCATCTAAAATTTGTGGCATTACTGTTGTAGATAAATTTAAAAACTATCAGTAGTAATTTTAAAATTGTTAAAATAATTATTTTAGCCAAATTAATAAAAGTAATAAAACTATATGCTAAAATGATTTGTTATGTTAAAATGTTCATTAGATGTATAAACATAAACTAGTTCATTTTTAAGAATGTAAATTTTCCAATTAGTTAATTGATACTTTTCTAATGGTAAAATGACATTAGCCTGTTATCAACAATCTCTGAATTGTACTATCTATTTTCATACTAATTAATATTTTGTGTCATATTATTGGTTTTATTAGAAGAAAAGCTGCATCACGATTATTTCAAATTTAATAACTTTATTTTCCTGTATATAATCTGTGGATTATGAGTTAAAAAAATTTCAAATCTTGTGTATATTATACGCTGCCACAGATAATCTGATAAAAAGCATTTTTCATCAAAAAAGTTAACTATAAATTTTTGAAAAAAATGTTTATGTTTTATAAAGTGAATAACAGATAGCGTAATGACTTGATGGACTTATTTCAATATATATATATATATATATATATATATATATATATATATATATATATGTGTATTAGAATAAAGCAAAAAATATTAATTTATATAAAGTAATAAATACAATACAGAAAATACAATATAATAGGAAATCTAGACAGTGCAAAAACAGCTAAAAAGAGATTTGCTAATATAAATAAGATAAAACATGAAAAATATGAAATTGGAAAAACACTAATATATACAAAACAAATGAAAAGAAGAAGGCATAGGGATCGCGGCTTGATCAATTTAACAAAACTGCCATTGATGGTTTCAACTGCTTCTTTGCTTTTTAATCAATTGTTCTTTTATTTTCCTATTTTTCTATCAAATATTATTTAACTCCTCTTAAAAGATTAAGAATTTATAACATTTTATAATATAATTGAAAGGTGATAACAAATTTGATATAAATGGATTTTATGAACTGAAATTTATCATTTTTCACTTGTGTGTGAATGAAAATATGATCATAACAATTTTATTATTTTTTATTCATTTACAAATTTGCATAGTGAAGATTAAAGTTTACTCGATTTCCAGAAGTCTTTAATCAAATATAAATTGCTTGACAGTACTGTATATTTTAGAATTTTACTTTTTATTGTGACTCAGTTATTGCTACATATATATTTCAATATTTAATTTAATTGTTATGTTCCTTTGTAAATATGCTGCAGTCCAACTTTGTCTGTAATTTTTGTTTCTTATTATTCCTTAATAATAATGATTCCGTTGTAACACTTTTCTATAATTATCTATTCCTGTTCACTAATTTATATGAAATATAAAAAATTTGTAATTGTTATTAATTTACCCAATTATATTAATTTATATCTTTATTTTTAGGATGTAATAGAACATTTGGTGATCATCATAAAGTAAAAGAACATTTACGTTCTCATACACAAGAAAAGCTAATTGCCTGTCCTACATGTGGAGGAATGTTTGCTTCTAGAACAAAATTTTTTGACCACATTCAAAGACAGTTAATAATAGACGGTAGAGAAATTTTGATTTTGCATATAATTAATATTTATACAGTTATGTGCAATGTTGCCAAGTTATATTGATCTATGGGTATTAAACTCCATTCACATTTAACATTTTTTAGATAATGAAGAAACTGCATATATTTGTGAATATTGTTCAAGAAAATTATCCTCAGAACGTCTACTTCGAGATCATATGAGGCATCATGGTAATCAATTATTGTAGATATAATTTTATTGTATACTTAAATATAACTAATTATGTGTGTGTCAGACAGAAGTATGTCTTGGAATATTTATTTACATTCTGTAATTAGTATTAAACCATTATAATATGAAGAAGTTGCATTGTACATTTCAGTACATAAAAAATAAATTAAAAACAATTTATGAAGAAAATGTATAATTTTGTAATACAAGAATCTATCTCATTACCAGGAATGAGAGGTCAGAAAGGTGCACATGTCAACATAAAATTCAGGATATTTAATGGTATGCTGAATTTGAATTATTTAATAAGCAAGATACTTGTCATCTTTTCCAACCAAAACACATTGTATAATTTTTATTAGATAAGTGTAGTTGATTAAAATAAAATCATTGTTAAATTTAAATAAAAAGTTATGTCATTTATATAAAATAAATGATTAGTTAAAGTATCAAAAGCAACAAGCGATTTTAAAAAATCAGTGATTTTATATCATACTAATGACTAAATCTTCTCATTCATTACCTTGTGGAAGGGATAGAAAAAGTGTATTTATCAATGCAAATTTCTGCATTTCATTTTGCAAGACACTTATAAACCATTATAATTATTAGTTATTAATATGTCTGTCAGTATAAACTCTTTTATGATTTATTAAGTCTATTTAATATGTTAAAATTTCATTGTATTTTGAAAAATGTTGCAATATATAATATTAAAGTTTTTTGTAATTTAAGGTATATATATATATATATATATATACACACACACATGCATACACACACATATATAAGAGATTTTCAACTTTCAATATCTGTATCTATTTTTATAACTCAGTTAATTTATTTATGACTTTCAAAAAAATTTACAATGTAAATCTGTTACATAACTTTTTTGTAAATTTGTAGCTCAGATAAAATGATAGCATAATAAGGTCTTTTAGTTTCCAGAGACAGGGAAAATTTTTGAAGTATTTTTTGATGCTTTTTGAATGTTCTTTATTAAAATTTTTATATCTTACAATTTTATTTCTAAAAAAATTTATTTACAAATATTGATAAAAAACGGTACTCGGGAAGATTGATTGTTTAATTTTTATGAAATACTTTTTATTAGTGTGTTGTTCTCATTAAAATACAAAAGAGGGGATGATAGAAGAGACAAACTTTTTGATATATAAAAAAAATACTTTTTAGAAACTTAGATTAGATAATAAAGATTGAGTATCAGTTATTTAAATTATTCAAATGAAATATTGTATACAAAGAAAAAAGTTTTCGTGCAAAATTTCTGTTTAAAATATTTGAATCAATTTATCGAAAATATAATGAAAACAAGCAAACATAATATTCACTAAGCATTTTCTTTGATTGTTTTTTGACAACATATTTTACTTGATATAATTAATATTTGAATTGATTTTCATCAATTTTCTGCTTTACGTGCTTATATTCATTGTTAATTAGAGAAATTATATTATTTTCTTTAGTTTTTAATCTCAGCTTATGTAATTAAGTTTTGAATTTTTAACTGATTTTGTGAATGTTCAAAATATATTTGCATGCATTCTAAAAACTATTAAAAACAGAAATAAATCCTTTAGAAGCATTCTTGGTTTGAATTATTTTGCTTTAGTGCTTATTTTCATGAACTAAACTTTTAGTTGTATCGCAGTTTTTAATAATATGCTACTTGTTATCTCAAACTAACAACAATTTTTTCCTCTTTAAATTATTTTCAATGAATCATCAATTTTCATATTTAAGACAGTTTTTAATTTCACTATTAATATAAAATATATTTTTACATATTATCTATATTTTTTATGAATAATATAGAAAAAGAGAACATAAAATCCTCTCAAATACTTTCTTAGATTTTTTAAAAACTGATCTCTTAGTTATTTAAGTTAATTATCTTTTTTGTTATATTATTTACACTATAAGCCCTATTTTTTTTAAGACATCCTTTCCAAGGTACTTTGTATTATCGATTAAATTCTGTTTCCTCTTGTCTCCCCACTTTTCTTTCCTTTAGCTGCATTTTATAATGTCATTTCAATTGAATATTCTTTTGCTTGATTTACTGCTGCAATTATTTATCATTTAATAAAGATAACCAATGCTGTTAATTACTTTCTCATTCTATATTTTCTCTGCCTGAATCTCATTATAGCATTTTAAATCGTTATATGATTATGAGAGTTAGGTAATTCATTGAGCTTTATGCATGGTCTTAATCTGGAGGATTAGTTTTTTAATTATAAAACATGTGCTAGTACATAAAGATTTTAATTATGTAACATTAAAAAAAAGCAAAATATACAGTAAAATAAGATCTTGAGTAAAAAGTTGATTGGTGAATTTGTAGTAAGTTTTTACAGCCACGAGCTATGTATTTGATTAGTTTTCCTTACATTTCATAATTATTTTCTTTCATGTCAATGTTCATATATCTAAATTCTGCTTATTTTTTGCATTGCTGCAAAGTTTTAATTTCTAAAATGTATTTTTTTAACATTAAAACACTTATTACACAATTTATACTATTTATTTTAATCAACTTTCTTATATCAACATGATTTTTTTCAGTTAATCATTATAAATGCCCTTATTGTGACATGACATGTCCCACACCTTCTGGACTTCAAGCTCATTTGACCTACCGTCATTCTGAAAGCAAACCGCATGCTTGCCCATATTGTGATTACAGGTTTGTTATTGTTACATAATGACACATTTTATCAATCAATAAATAAAATTTTTGTGAAGAAGTAAAGTTATCATAAATGTTACTAATTATACTTGTAAACTTTTGAAAGTAGTAAGTGCTTTGTAATTAATATTATGAACTTATATTTGTATATTTGAATCATGGTTCTTTTATTTACATATCAAATGGCATGGTAAATAATTGAGTCAGGAAACCAATGAAAGCCTCATAAAGTTGTTCAAAACACAATTATCATTTCCCAACTTTTTATTCTTATTTTATTTTATTTTGTGGTACATTAATTTTTCTGTCAATTCTTTATGCTTTTCGTTTGTTCAAAAATCTTCCAAATTATTTTAAGAAAATTGCATTGTTTACATATTTGTAATTTTGTAAATCTTTCAGATGCAAATCAGAAAATGATCTCAGAAAACACTTAGAATCTCATGGTGTGAATCCTACATTTTCATGCCCAGCTGAAAATTGTAATTATGCAACACGCTCACAATCTTGCTTCAGTGTTCATTATCGAAAAAATCATGAGGTCTGTTTTATAATTTATAAGAAGTTTACCCAATTTCTTTTATCCAAATCTTTTTATTTTAAAATTATCAAGTTTATTCAATTGTATATTCTTTTTTAAATTTGTAACATTTATTTGTGCTTTTATTATGCTGTGAAGTATTTCTATCTTATAGGAAATATTTAAGCATTATTAAGTTTATGCATATAAAGTTTTTTATTAAAAATTAAAAAAACTTGATAAGAATATATTTTGCATTTATTTGTTTTATCCATATTCACAGATACAAAATTATTTTTGGTATGATAAAATTCCCTTTTTTAAAAGTTAATAAATTTGGAAAAGCAAAAGAGAAAATTCAAATAAATATTTTAAGTTTCATCTAAGAATGTAATCATTGCATTGTCCTTTCAATTGACAATCTCTTTTTTTATTTATATTTGTATGTATTTGTATTTCTTAGTTTCTCTTTAATTATATATTACAGTCTAAAACAATACTACTTATTTTTATTCCATATAGCGTGTGCACCTAATTTTAATTAGCAATTTTAATCACTTAATTTATCAGAATTATAATTTGTCAAATTAAAATACTGAAAATGTTTAATTTTTTCGAAACGATTTTAACAGTGTTAATAAAATTTTGAAACTCACATTTAAGCTATGATTAAATAGGATTGAGAAAAATTCATTTAATTAATGTACTATTCAAATATATTTTTTAAAAGTTTACATTAAAATATTTTCCTGAGAGTTGATATAAATATGGTTTTGAATTTCATTTTTATTTTATTAAAGTATTATGTGATTATTTTTATTAGAAAAAGGAACCTTTGAAATATTCCTGCCATCTTTGTGAAAAAATTTTCACTAGAGGAAATTATCTTACAAAGCATTTATTAAATACTCACAAGTTTCGTTGGCCTTCTGGTCACTGCAGATTTCGGTGAGTAACTCAAATCCTCATTTCACAGTTATACAATTATATAAAAATTCAGTTACATGTTTACTATTGATATTTTGTATATTTGTTAATTTTGATTTACTTATTAATTCAAACATTTTTAAAAGTATTCAGGTATAAAAATTATTGTTTTCCTCTTTTTTCTTTTTTTAATTAACTATATGTTTGCATCAATGTATGTTTTATATACCTCATTCAAGAGCTATTATAATAGTGAAAAATCTTTTCATAACTAAAATATATTTTTGGAAATAATGTATTCTCTGAAAATGCTTATGTATTTTTAAATTTATTTTTTAATAATGCATGAGATAATTTTTAATATGCAATAGATTTTTTAAAATTCTGAAAAAGTTTGCTTTTAATTTCAATTAATTTAATTCTAAACAGGGGTGCAGTGTTCTCATATTATGAAGATACTGCTTTAATTTTGTTGAAATATTTCGTATCATTATAAATCACCCATTAGCAGATATTAATAAAAGTTCTTCTAATAACTTATTTTTTGTTCATAATTCCTCATTAGCAGATATTTGTATGCTAATTCTAAAATTACTTAAGAATAAGGATTACTTTGATTTTTCCATCATCATAAGTAATTTAAAAAGTTTAAGTTGCATAATATATTTAAATTCAATTAAGATGAATATCTACTTGAAGCTTATATTTAAATAATCCCCTCAGGAGAACTTAACCTTCTTTAACCTTTTGAATTTGACACTTTTATGTTATGAAAATGCTCCTACACTCACACAAAAAGAGGACATTTCTTTTCACCCTTAAAAGAACAAGAGGCTCATTTTCTCCCCATTTTAATATTGAATATATCACTGTGATAGATAATTTTTTGAGGGTAAATTTCCACTAAATGTCTACTGTAATTTTAAAGGAAAAGTGAGTGGATTTACCATAAATGCTATGCTTAACATAAGTATTCACCATTTTTCATATATATGATTTGAAAATGTCAGGAAAATTTTGAAATATATATATTTTAATTTTTAACTGCTGAATTCATTGAAAAAGCTTATACTTTTCTTATTTATGGAATTTACTTTGAATTTTTCATATTTTTTTACAGAATTTTTAAGAATTTCTTTAATATTACTAATATATTTTTAGATATTTTTTAGTTTATCATTTCCACACAATTTGGAATCTTTGTTTTATTAAATTTATATAAAAATTTTTTTGTTTAATCTTTAATTGTAAACTCATTAGATTTTTATTTTGGAATAAATTTAAATACTTTCTCAAGTTCTGATTTGATTTTAAGTTTATTTAACCTAGAATAATTTTAGAAATTATTTAGTAACTTTATTATAGTAAAAAATACTAGATATTTTAAATATATTGAAAAGAACAAAAGATATGACATGTTTTGTTGGGTTCTAAGTCATATTAGCATTACTTTCAATGAATTTGCAGATGTTGTTAAAAATGCCACTGATTTTTAATGTCAAGTATTTACTTTTTTAAACTAAGCAAATTGTCAAAAATTTTATTTTCTACTGGCAGAAGACTACCCAGATGAACTACAAATTCTATAATATATCTTGTCACATTCCACCATTTTTTATTTTTATGCAAAGAGTTGATGTAAAACTTACACACCTTGGCATTGGGTATACTCAATTTACATATAAGCATTTATTCTCGTTTTAGAGTGCTCCAATTTGTAACACATGTAATATATACACCACATCATATTTAAATTATCTGTCTTAATTTCAATGATTTTTATTTGGTGTTTTTTAACTGTACAAGTTTATCAGGTTTTATTGGATTTGAATCCCCAGAGAAATTTGTTTGCTTTTTTATGTGCAATTGTTTTTCTGAAGCTATATTTAATTTTTTTTTATCCACATTACACTTTTACTTAGACTTTTATTAAATTTGAATAAATTCTCATTTTAAACATTTCGCTAGTCTTTTATCAAAAATTTTTACTTATAATTTTAAACATCATACAATGCAAATTTGTCTAGTATTGAAAATTTCACCGATATCCCCCAATAAAATCAATCCAAATCATATCTGATTGATAGTATTATCATTTTGAGAATCTTTCATTATGATGTACTATTTATTAATGTTTGAATTTCCTTCATGTAAATTAAATTTTTGATTGAAAATAGAATCAAAAGGTAGTAGAAGGACTAGTAGATGTGAATTTATGTAATACCAAAGTAAGGTACTTTCAGTATTTTTTTTTAAATAACAGTAAAAATGTTTTCTGTGTCAGAAAATGAAAAATATGTGTTTTTAAAAGTAGTTTTGAAACAGAGGGAAAAAATTATAATTTGTTAATTTTTCATCAACAGAATGAAATTGGTTTTATTTTTCATGTCTCTTACATGGTGTATTCTAAATTATTTTATCATAGTACATTATTTATGACGAATGTAATTTGATAAATAGAAATAAGTAAGTTTAAGATGTGTAAACTTATTTTCCATTTGGATTTTAAGAATTATTTTATCTTATCCTTCAATTTCATAGATATATGCAAACACACACACACATATATAAGACATGTGTAATAATTATTATAAAGTGAGAAATTTAACTTGTATTTCACACAAATTAAACAAAGTATGCCTTAGAAGCTTACGTTTAAAAGTAATATCTTAATTTTATTTTATTATTTAAGGAAGTACTTATTTTTAAAGTGAAATAAAATGTAAAAGTTTATTTTGAGTTTCGTAAAACTTTACAGAAATTATCATATAATAATTTTATACAAACTTAAATGTATACATTTTTTAAGATCATTGATGTGTTTAAAAAATGTTAAAAATCATTAATAAAACATTTAAAAACAATAACTTAAGAAATAATAATATAGTGAAAGTTTTCATTTTATTAAAAACTTATGATTAAGATAGTGTTAGTCTTCCTGAATAATTGTTATTTTAAACATCAGCTGCTGCTGTGTTTTATTCTTTAAATTATTCACATAGACATTTTTAACTAAGAGACTCTATATTCATACAGTTTTATAACATTGGTATATTACATATAACAAAAATATATTCAATACAATTTTTATTGTATTGAATATATTTTCTATGAAATTATATTTCTTCATAGATTAATAAGATCTTTAAAAATTGAATGCAATTTTCAATTATAAGCTGTAAAAAAGAGTAAAAAATTTAATGACAGTTCAAGAGTACAATTCTAATAGTCTAATTTAGTAAAAGCGATATGTATAAATTTAAATGTAATATCATGCTCTTTCATACCATAACATAGTTGAAAATATTTTGGAATATTAATAGTATTATAATAGTATTTGAAAATAATTTTTATGTTATGTCGATTAGTAATTCTGTGAAGTTTTTTCCTAAATGAGATTGTTTCTGAATTAATTCCTGCTTAAAATCAGTTTTTTGAATTAAGATTTTTTTACAAAATTTTACTTTGATGAAATATAACAGCAATTTTTTTTTGTCTAAATTTAATTTTTGCATAATTTGATGATTAGATGATTTTCAAATATTATGCTTCTTTCACCATGCATAAATTCAAATAGTAGCTATAAAAATGTATCATATTTGATGAAAAATCTTCTGAATTAGTAATTTTAATTAGTATATTGTTTTTAACAATTGTAATTTTTAATTTTATAGGTATAATTTAAAAGAAGATGGGTTTTACAGGTTGCAAACAGTTCGGTATGAAAGTCTTGAACTCTCTGAAGCTATGATGAATGAAGATTCTGAAAATGTAGACAATCCTGATAATATTCTTGAGCTGCCATTGAAAAGTGAACCTGAGACCAATCTATATCCAAATGATATCAATCTTTCTGAAACACAAATTCAGAATAAACAAGTTCTCCACAGTTCAAATCCAGTAATAAATGGATCTGTTATTGTTTGTCTTGAAGGAGGAAGAAATTCTAATTCTTTCAATGTTCCATCCTCTAATTCAGCTGAGGAAGAGCCAGTATTAATTAAAATTCTTGAAGCTCCTGAAAATTCTGCTACAAATTATGGAGAGACAATATTTACAACAAACACAAATCAGTTTAGTAGAGATCAACCAATAATCATGCAATCTGTGACTGAAAATTCAGATAACAAAATGACATTTCAAACTGCAGAAATTTTAGCGCAATATGAATCATTTTTATCATAATTATTGTAAATAAAATAATTTATTTATTAATAATTTCTTTTAATGTAAATATAATGTATGCAAAATTATCTAAAAGTAATAATAAACAGAGTTTTATTTACTGTTAGTCCAACTAAAAAGAAAAGATATTGTAGATGAATTAAGTATTTTTATTTTTTAAAATTCTTTATTTTTATCATTATTGAAAAAAAAAACTTTTTACTAAATCAACATATAAATTTCTGGTAATTTCATTTCATTTATCTACAAAATATATTTGTTTAAATTATGTATTTATTTTCTAAATAATTAACAAACATTTTTTATTATTCTATAATTAAAGTTGAAATGTTAAAATTATAATATATATATATATATATATATATATATATATATATATATATATATATATATATATATATATATATATATATATATAATGATTTTATATGGTATGTATCTATAATGTTGCTAGAACTAAATTTATAATGTTAAAGTCTTGTCAACTTTAAAACATTTTCATAATTTTTAAATGAGCAAGGACTGTAATTTATTGAAAAATAATGTTTTAAAATTTTTATTGATTGAATATTTTTTACCACACATATTAGTTAATACTACTATATTGTTGTTGAATAAATTAAAAATTCTCTTATTTTGATTTCTTGAACACTTGTATCTTGTTTTTAGTTTTTTCTCTGTGTGCAACATTTACATAATTCTATTAAGATTACTACTAACAACTGTAATGATTGAATATATAAATATAAGAAATTATGTGAGTATTATTAACTGTGTAAAACAATGATTTCAGATCATAGTTCTTCAAAATAAAATCTATTTGAGAGTAAATATTCATGAAAATAATTTTATTAACAGGTTTTTATAGTGTTTTTTTTTTTTTTTTTTTTTTTTTTTAATTTTGAATTGATGAATCTTAAGAGAATTTAAATTGATAATATTATTTAGTCTATTATTTTATAGTTTATATAATTTATCGGTATAAATGAAATTAATTAGTAATTATATTAAAGTTGTTTAATATTGTCAAATAATAAAAATACTTGATGAAGGAAAATTAATTGCATAAACAAAATGCTATATCTTGCATAAAAAATTATTACTTTTTATCATTAGTCCAATACTAAAATTTAAATTTATTTAGTTTCTTAATGAATATAAATTAAAATATGGATAATTAATATAGAAAAAATTATTGCATATACAATATAACACATAAATAGATATTTTGATTCAGTAATATGTTTTTTCGTTAAAATATTTTTAAAAGTAAACTACTTGAAATACCTTATATATAAATTCATTATATTCTCAATATATATATATATTGTAATTCCTATTAATTATGATTTTTACAAAACAAAATATAAATCATGATTTATTACAGTTGCTTACTTCATTTATTGGGTTAAAATATTAGTTAAAAAAATTCTAATCCATGCATAGCAATAATTTCTCAATTGTGATTTGAATATTTTTGATTTTAAATTGCATTGCTTTATTAATGAGTGAAGAAATAATAATTATAAAATATATATTTAATATTTCTTGTAAAACTCGTGAATCATCTTTAAATTTTTTAAGTGTTACCAAATACATCATTTTTTAAATAAAGGATTGTAAAATACTTATTATTTAATTTTTTCAAACAATAAGTCATTTCTTCCTCTTCTTTTTAATTTTATACCAGATTGTTTTTTTAATGTAAGTTTTTTTTTTTCAAAACTTAAAATTTTTGTTAGAATTCAAATTTAGTCATTTAATGGTTTTTGTTATTCTACAAAAATTTATTAATATTGGATTAAAGGTAAACATGTACTTTAATAACCATATAATTTAATACATTATTACAAATGTTTATTTCTAAAAAGATTAAAATACATTATTTAAATAAAATTCTTTATAACTTTTATATGTTCATTAGAAATAGATAATTGAAATTATTATGGTTTTTCTACTTTTCTGATTACTTAAGACTGAAATAAGTAAATAAAAACCGAATAATTTGTTAAAGGTGTTTGATAATTAAAATTTGATATTTTATTACAATTAAAAACTTTATATAGATTAGTTTTATTAGTATTGAGATGAATAATGCATTTTTAGGAATTCCTTGGATCCAATTTTTGAAAACTGGAAAATTCTCAATATTTATGAATATCATAAATTTATTTTATAAAAAAGTAGTAGTCTAAAGTAAAATAAATTTTTAATTTCAGCTTCAAAGAAAAAATTAATATTCTTTCTTATGTTTGTTTAAAAAATCTCCAAAATTATGACGAAGTTAAATTAATTTAGTATAAAATACAATTATACTTTACTCTCAAGTATAAAAGTAACTACAAATTTATTTAGTTAAATGACAGCACTAGACAGGAATTTTATAACTGGATACTTTTACTTTACTAACACCAGTATCTTCAGAGTGTAAGAAATTTTATTAGTAATTATATTAATTTTTTAAATATGGGATTGCAAAGCAAATTTTAGAAGGTAAACTAATAAGCAAGGACATCCCTGTAACGAGCTTGTAAGATTACAGAACTGATAAGTATTATTAAGTTAAAAATATGTTGTAAGTAAATTTATTCTATGCCCCTAAAATTTTTCACATGAAGAGTTTTGAGATAAATAATCTAAATAAACAATAAGAATTTATACAAATTTTATCGAAATCAGATGGCTTTGGATATGAGTATCTCATTCATAATTTTGACAATGTACTTGTTTCATCTTTAAAATGTGAAAAAAAATTACCATTCATATATAAATTCAAATTATGTATTACAAAAAAGCATTTTTTAGTGAAAATTATTTCTTGCTATATGAATTATGATTTGCATGTCAATAAAGCAAAAAGTTATATAGTTAAATTGGAAATAATTTTTTTTTTTAGAAAACAATGTTCATTGAAAAAAAAATTCTCAAATGTATAGATATTGAATAAATGTTATTAAATAGCTACTAATATATGAATATTCGTTTCAGAAACAAAATTTTTATTTACATAAATTAACTATATGAATGTGGGAATAAATACACCATTAAAATTAATTTCACTTAGAAGAATTTTGTAAAATGATTAAAAACGTCAGTTACATAATTTTTTATTAATACATTTTCAACTAATTAGTGTTTTATAATTATTAAAATTATCATATTATCCATAATCTTTGGATAATATGATAATTTTAATAATTTTTTTCTTGTGTATGATATACATATACATATATATATATATCATACACAAGAAATTTATAATATTAGTTCAAACAGTTTATTTGAACTATAATTTTTATGAGAAAAGTTTATTTTCTAATTATTTTGACATTTTTATATGGATATTTTATTTCTGTGCCAAAAATAATTTTTCAAATTGCTTAAGAAAGATACAGTTTTAAAAATATTTTTCAGAATTAAACTTTGGTGAGACTTAATGTAAATATTAAGTTGGAAATAAAAATCTTCAAATTAATACTTTTATAAACATGCATATATTCACTTATTCAAAATTATTTTAAAAGTTCTTAAAAAAAGGAGTGATTACATATAAGTACAGAAATTACAATCAAAATTTCTCATGTATATTTAAAACTAAAATTTTATTAATAATTTAGTTTTTAGTGATTAAATATTACGGAGTTCAAATTCCCCATGAATCAATAAATTTTTAATATTTTAATTCAAAATATCTTCCCATCATATAAGAAAATAATCTTTTTAAAAAGAAAGGGAGAAAATTGCTCTGTTTATTTGGAAGATTTTGTATGCGTGAAAAGCATACTCTAATGAAAAAGAAAAAATGACTATCAATAAATCATGCATTCTGCGATGTCTATATTCATAAAGTACACACATACATAAAAAAAGGGTCAGCGCCATCTTAGCGCTACAAACTCATTGAAGACATAATCTCGCAAAATCACGGACTTGAACGAGAAGCAGTGGGTGATAGTGTGCTATGTAAGGTGGGATTCATAAATTCTGTATAGATTTGTAATACTTTTTTTCAGTATTTGAATATAAGAGCCATTATATGAATCAAGGTAAGTGTTATCTTTAATACTTTAATTGATATTTATAAGTAATAAGGCTCTGAGAAAGTTATCTTATGACCTGCTTTGTAACGAGTACTCACTTTTCTTTCTTCCCCACCCTCATTTTCCTTTTACGCTCTTGGTACAGTCCTTTGATGTTATGCCGGTTCTTTGGCCTACTAACCCTCCAGCATTCAAGTGTGCATGGAGTCCTTCATTATTTCTCATTACAAACTCATTGCGATAAAAAATTTGAATCAGACCTCAAGATTATTTCACTTTTAATCTGCTCTAGAAGAAGCTAACAAAGCAACGTCAGACATCTTAATAATGGCGTCCTTGTTAGTCTGAAAATTCATGTTACTTTTTATGTGGACTGTTTGATGCCACTGTAAATACATAGCGCTTATAATCCGTCACAATAAAGATTAATCAAACATAAATAGCCTTATAACAAGTCTTATTATTGATTTTTTTGTGATTATGTATATTAAAAAATAATCTTACAATGATTTCTTACGAGAACAGAGGAAAGAAAAGAAAAAACATAATAGAGATTGAAAGTAGATATCGTAATGTCTTAATATTTCATTAAACTTATGTAAAAAAAATATATAACTTATTTAACTTGCATGATTAAAAATATTCCACACTTATCAATAAATAAAAATGTTTTATTTGTATCAAAATTTATGTTAATTCTGCACTCACTTCATGCATATACATACAATAACAAATTCTATTGTAATTTATTTTATTGTAAATTTGAATTTTAAAATTTTTTAAATATTTTAAGCTATATTTCCGCACACGTCTCCATAATATTTGTTCAAATTTAAAATCTTATTTACTAAACATGTTAAGAGTTTTTTTTAATGTGCCCATGACACACATCTACTTAAGAAATTTATTCATGTATGTCAAACTAGTTTTTTTGTAATCAAAAAAATCTAAATTTATTTTCATACCACATAAATTATTTATATTTTATCTTAAAAATAAATAATTGGGTTGTTATTAATTTTATGTATGTCAAAAAAATGGAGTAGCGTTCGATTGTAAACAATTGGTTGATATACTGATGCTAGGAATGTATAGAAGTGGCAAGTTTCCAAGTTTTAACTTCTAATTTAATCATTGCGTCTTGTTAAAATTAGTTTTATGTTTCATTTTTTAATAAATAGGGAACAAAATTCGCAAAAATATTATATTTTTATTCTTTATTTAGGAAAATATTTCGATCTGACATAGGCCTTGAAATAAAAGTAAATAAACATCAGAGATAGGTATAGATGAAGTAAACTTTCTACTGAGTTAAATCATTTTTAAAAGTCAATGATACCTCTTGAATAGACTTAGTAAGCCTTAAATTTATTCATAACACTGAGACTTATTAACATTTTTTTGTTAATGATGATAATGAGAATTTTGAAAATTTTAAAATTAATACTTAATGTATGTGTATATAAAATTTGAAGGAATGGAAATGATGTATGTATTAAAGCAGTAGTTTTTGATATAGATATAAATAATTATGTGAGTATATTTTTCCATCATTAAATTATTTAAAAGAATAGAAATTTTATAAAGTTAAGGGAAATTTTTTTTAATAATTTGCTTTTTGTTCATCATTTATTTGAAGTTGATAAAATCTTGTTTTTTGAAATGTAAAGTATCTCATAAAAGTTAATTTTCTACAAAAGTGATAAATAGTGATAATTATTTTAATAATTATTTATGCCATTGATAGAGTAATTGCTTATATAACCTAATATTTTCCTGTATAGGAAAACTGGGATTTTTTTATAATATCTTGTGCAAAACTTTTTCCTGTAATTTTAATCTGCTAAAAGTTAAAATTTGTAGAAAAATATTTTATCCTAACATTAGATGTTAATTTATAATATAAATGTTTTCTTGCTTATAATAGTTTTATAATTATATTTACAATTACAAAAGTTTCTTTAAACTGCTCAAATTTCATATTAAATATAATATCTGTTTTTAAGAGCTGTACATCTTTTGTATTATAAATACTTATGTTATTATAAAATAGCTTGAGCTTATTAATTTAAAAATGTTTTAGGTAAGGCTGTCATTCAATTGTCTAGCTATTCTGAGTTGATGATTCAATTATTGATGCCATCCATTGAACTAAAAAATGATTTGCATTTGCATTTTCTATACATACATCTGTCAAAGTGGTTTTTTAGCAATTTGTTGACTTTCTTTTTTTTTTGCAGCATTCAGATACTCCTATAAGAAATCTTTCCTAAAATCAGAATGTGGCAAATGTCCAAATAGCTTAATACAACCATTAGTTGTTTGACTATTTATTACATGTATCAGAATTTTCCAATAGTGCAAATCATACCTTGCAACTTTCTGGGCAAGAAAATTACTTTGGGGGAAGATATGTCACCCATTGCTATTTGTTGAAACAAATTAATTTTATTCATATTTTTATTCTAGTTGCTGGGTTTCTTTTGATCAGTAATTAAATATCATATAAATAATAAAAATATTTATGATCAATGAAAATATTTTAGCGACTATTAACATAAAAATTATGTTGTATAGATTTTAATATTTGGTAATATATATATAATTTCTCGATAGCCAAATTTATTAAATATTAAGTAAGTTCAGATAAAATATTGCCCAGAACAAAACATTTTTGGCAAGAATGAATGTTCATTAATTAAATCATAGTTTAATATCATTTAGAAAAAAAAAAACATTTTGATATATATGACCAGGTTACCAAGTTTATTTAATAGACTACTTAGAATATTTTTGACATTAATGCTTGTTGAACATAAGGCATGTGTATATATGGACATATTTAAAGATTCCTTCATGTGAAATACTGTAATATTATTGGTTGTTCACATGATCTAAGTGGCAAGTATATGAAATCTATAAAATGTTATGTAGTAATAAAATAAATTTTCATTACTGGTAATAATTGCTTACATTTTTATTATAAGCTGTATATTAGTTCAAGAGAATTTTTTTATGTAATATTTTTTCATATGAACTTTTAATTGATACTTCAGTTCATACATCTAAAATTTTGCTTTTCATGTACTAATTTAGCATATGGTGTAAAGGCTATATTTTGGCATAGATGGCTTCCAATTCACCTGAGCCATCTTCATCATCAGAACAAACCTCACAGCATGTATCTGCAGAAATACACCCAAGAGATATGCGAAGTTTCTGTGACGTAAGACTTCTTTCATGGTTTTTGTTAATAATACTAAATAGATTATTCTTTTTGAAATCTTATAAAAATTAACTTTCCATGCTTTATTATTATCAAGTTAATGCAGTAGATTATTTTTAATGTGATACTTTGCGTTTTAAAAAAAAATTTATTGATAAAAGTGAGATATTTTTAATGTAGGCAAGGGATAAGGAACAAAGAAGCAAACATAATGATAAATAAAAATTAGATGTATTCAAATTTAAAAATTTCATTAAATTTAATAATATATTAATAAATTAATAATATATTCTTATATTTTTTTCAATCTCTTGAAAATGAAAATTGGCTGATCATTTAGACAAGTGAAAAAAATTTTGATCATTCAGTTTATTGTTTGTCCTCTCATAGCAAACAAAATTAACTAACAAATTGGTTAGAATCTGCTTTATTATGATTGTTGCTGTTAAAAAAATTAATTTCTTTTTTGTATTAATATTTTGAAATGTAGGTCATTTGCATGGAATAAATGTTGTATTTATTCAGTTGAGAAGCAAAAATAAGAGTGAAACAAGTTCACTCCTTTTATTTTCTATAGGAGAATTATTGAAACACTTTTAGTTTATTAAAAATTTTTGATTGGTAAAAACTGAATTTAAATAGATTTGTAAATTATAAAATATAAGTATTTCTTGTGTAAGTTTGTGAAGTCATAATGAAAAACTTCTTTCAATTTTCTTTTGAAAAATAAAAATATTTTTGTAGTTTTTTTAAATATAAAATTCTAGCTTTAAGAGTTGTAATCTTCCAGTTTGTAAAATAAAATTTTGTCTGTATTACCAAATTCAAGATAGATTTTAATCAAGAAAAGAAACATTTTATTTGAAATTAACTCACTTTTTAATAACCCCACCTTCTCAGCTATTTGATGTATAGCAAATATCATTAATTTTAATTTGTTTCAAAATAAAGGGAACTCTTCCAGAAATTTTCAGATTGAATTCACACAGTACATTTTTTGTTACTATATCTGTAGAATAATAAACACAAATTTGTTTTATAGATTAAAAAAAAAAACTTAAAATTTTAAGGTTTATTAAGCCTGTTTGTATTGAAGTGTTTATGTGTATGTATATATTGTGGAATATTGCTTCATTTCAGGTAAGTTATGTGAATGATGAAAATGGCATTGCTTTTCAAACGGAAAATTATGTAAATTTCAAATCTGATGCAGGTTTGTCACCAGTAGTTAGCTATGGACAGTACATAGATCCATGCAGCACATCAGCTACATATGCTCAGGTAATATATTTCAATATTTTAAACATTCTGATTGTAAACTTGAATCATGATGGTTCTAAAATACTAAAAACGACTGGAAAAAGTTTCTGTTAAACCTTAAAAATTGTTGTGAAGTAAATACTGTTTTTTATTCTGATTTAGACATTTGAATTGAGTGAATTTTCAGTGGAGTTAAAGGTTTTTAATTCCTTTTGATCAGGTTATGAAAATGTACATTCTGGTTATTTTCTTTTACTGCATATTTAATGATCTATTTGCATATTTTCACTAATTTTAAATGGACCAATTTATAATTAAGATTTTCTTTTAATTTTTAAATTAAACTTAGAAAGGTCTTATGCTTTTCCACACAATTTAAAAAGGTATATTTGTTGTAGGTGTGTTTAAACTTACTAAGTTCTTTTTTAATGATGCATTTCTATTGATGCCTAGCAAAATCAAATATTTCCTAATCATGACATTTAAAATTGGTATTATTCTTATTTACTTTTAATTATGCGAAAAAATATGTTCCTTGTAAACATTTCCATTGAAAAATTGTGATAAAATAAATTCAGCATAAATCTGCGCCTGAAAAAAAAGATGACTTTACAAAAATTTAAAATTGTTTATTAATACTGTATCATGGTAAGCTTGTAAGCACTCGTCTTAATTAAGTTGAGAGAAATTATGTGCAATAAACAATGTATGACATTGCTCAAAATTGTATGAATATCATGATACAGTTTTAAGCAATGTCATATTGACTTTTTTTTTTTTTTTCTTTTTTTCTTTTTTACAGTAGTGAAAATTTAGAAAAAAAATCATAAAGGAGAAATATTATTAATTAAAATAAATATATGAAAGGTTTGTGAAATAATTCTTATTTACTTGCTAAACAAAATTGATATTCATAATATTCATATTATAAAGAAAATTGTAAAAATAACATATTGAGTTTAAGGACATTTTTATTTTTATTGACAAAATAACTATAGTAAACTGCTTGTCTTTTTGAAATTTTAAAAGTAATTCTTCACTATCATAAAAATTTTTAGTCCTAATTTACATTAAAATTTAAAAAGTTCAAGTTTGTTAATTTGTTACATTCATTTTCTCGCTATACAATTTCTTTCTCTTGGGATTGTGATATTAATAATATTTCCACCTATCCACACAAACTTTCTGTTCAGTTTGCAAACTTTTGTCTTTTAAGTAAGTTGCAGGATATAAAGACTTCTAGAATTTTTCATTAGTCTCCCCATGATTTTTAATGAAATATTTATAGACTTAATTTTATATATTTTATAGTAAAATAATAAAATCTGTAAAAAATATCATTTTTTATTTATTTACTACTGCATGTTTAATTTTTATATTTATAATTTATGTGACAAATCAATTTATTTTTAATACACTTTCATTTTCCTTTAACCATGAGCATAAATTGAATTTTTGTTTTTATATTTAAATTTTGACTTTAAATTATTAATATTTTTATTTAACTTAATGTTTTAATATAAGTATTGTAACCAATGCATTTAAAATAGTTTTAAAAGTGTAAACATACTTTTTTGTTATTAACTACTTGTTTACTTCATTATAAATGTTCCTATTTAAAGTTAACCATTTAAATTATTTTTCACTGCACTGTTTACAAAATCAAATATTTTTTGTTCACATTACTCATAACTGTCTAATTTTTCAATTGTATTTTGTCTTTTAAAAAGCTCCTGTACTTTTTGCATTAATAATAAGATATTTTTGTTATGCAAAAAGTACAGGAACTTTTTAAAAGGTTTTATTTTGTAATTATTATATTTTAGAAATTATTTTTATCTACTTTTTATTTAAATGAAAGCAAATAGTAAATATGTGTTATGATAATTTATCTGCAATTCTAATGTCTTTATAATTGCACTTATTTTGATGAATTTATCAAATAATGCTTATGTAATCAACTTTGATATAATGCAGCTTATTATAATTTGTGTGATACCAACTTTTAACAAGGTATATATGAAAAAATGCTTCATATTTTCATGTAGGATAACAAGGCGGTACATACAAATTTTCATTATAATTTATTTTTCATTCCGTTTATAAGATGTCAGGTATACGGATAAAAAACATTGTTTTAAATTTCGTGATAAAATAAAAAATGTACTTAAAAATATGATTTAATTTTCTTTGTAGAAATAAAAAATTGTTTCAACTACTTATAAAAGTTTAATGTGTTTTATTGATTATGTGATTCATATATAATGTATTACATATTTTTATAGTGTTTTTTATTTTTAATGTGAAAGAATTTATCTATTATTAATAAATTTATATTAAGTGAGTATCATTAATGTAGGATTAATTGCCATTTTTAAATATATAATAGGAGTAAATTTTCTGTTTCTTACATACACAATTTAATCTGAATGCATATACAAACAATTTCATTTAGAAGATTATTATCTTACAGAAAAATAAGGTCAATTATCTTGATATTTTGCTTTCCTTCAAAAGATATTTTCACGATAAAATAATTCACATCAACATATTCACAATGAATTTTTTAATTTATTCACAATGAATTGCATTTAAATTTAATTTTTACTCTTCAAAGTAAATTCTAAGTCTTTTGGTTCCCTAATATAATGTAATAGTACATTAAGAATATGTAGTCTGCCCACACTTAATTAATATTGTAAATTACCACAGCAATTTTTAAGAATATGTAATACCAATTTTTGTGTATTGCAATCTTGTTATTCTTGCATTAGGTTTCTTTGCCATCTTATTCCACAGTCACCAATGTTTCAACCAGTAATGCAAATGATTTTCATACTGATGCAACAGATGCAGAGGCTTCACATGATCAAGAAGCTTTTGTTTCAAATAACACTGGCAAAAAGATCTCAATCCTGTCCATACCTGTCACACAGGCAAGGCAGTTTATGCTGTTATTTACACACAAATTAGTGCTTAAATAATGAGGGGAAACATTACTTAGAAACACACAAAATTTTTAATCACATTTATATTTTATACTGATTACATTATTGCATTTATAATATTTGGATTAGCGTAGTGTTTAGTTTCTCAAGTAACACATTGTTATTTGACTGTGAATACATTTAAATTTAAATAACAAAATTTAAACATTACTGGTTAAGGAGCTAATTTATTTGAAGAATTTAATAGCAGATAAAACAATCAACACCATATCCATTTGTTCAGGACTGGAGACAAGTATTGTTAGGCTGCTTTTCTATGTTAAAGCAATTTTTTTTATTTAAACACAAAGTTTATATATTTTTATATACATTCTTTCAAGTGATTTTTTAGACCTGTCTATTTTGGTTAATTGGGATATTCTGCATGATATATATGTGAGAATTTAAATTCTTTTCAGATTTAATTTTGAGAGATTAAATTTTCTCTAAGAAAAGTTATTGATCATTTACAAATGGCAAACAGATAAATAATAAACCTGCAAGATTTTGTTTTTTTTAAAACCTTATTTTATAGATCTTAATTTTTAAAATTTACTCTGATAAAGTCTTATAAACATTTATTTAAAAAAAATAAACTATGTTTTTGAGTTAAAAAGATTAAGATGTGACTAATAATAGTATTGAAGACTTATAAAAAATTGGGATAGGAAAAATTTTATATATAAAATATATTTTTTTTAACTAATAATTTACATATGTCAAGATGAATGTCAGGAATAAAAGTAATAATGTTGAGAAATGTTTAGCAAAAGTGTGAAATATATTTCCAATTTTCTATGCATCTTAAACATTTTTATTTGATATTTTAGACTTATTAAAAACATTTATAAATCATTCATACATCCACTAAGAAATATTTTGCAGGGGTGGTAATTTTTCTAAAATTGTCTATATTTACGTATATTTTCTGATTATTTAGAACAAGAGTTCTCTTCAATCTGATTTTTTACAGAGAATTGAAATATTCTCCATATCAAGTTAGAAATGTGATTTCAAATAAATTTTGAGTAGTTAATTCAGTTGTGTAGATGAAAATATAGAAAAAAATAAGTGTAATGCATTTCTAATGTAATTAATTTTGTTCTCCTTCACATGAATGTTTAAAAATAAAAAATTATAGAACAGAAAAGAATGTTTCATATTTTGCAAATAAGGTTAAAGTAGTCAATGCTAAATAATTAGAAGATGTATTATATTCATTTAGAGTGAAATAAAAATTTTTATAATTATCTTCCTTCCAAAACCTTAAAAGGAAAACTTCATATTAGGAAAGTTGAATCTTGTTTTTACTATTCCTATCTTTCCCATTAAATGTTGTTTGTGATATTCAAGAAGGATTTTTAATCAATGTAAGTAATTTATAATGAAAAATAATTTAGCTCTTTTTATATTTTTATTCGCTAGAAAATTTGAAATTTGTACTGTCATTAGAATGACATTGCTACCTGTATTTGTCAAGCCCTGATTTTATGCAATAACTTTTATAATCAGTTGACTTTTTTTATTATGACTGCTCTTTTTTATACAACTAAGCAATGTAGATTTTAATTATTGTATGCATAATAAATCTTTTATCGGGAACATGTTTTCTCACTTCTTACATCTTAAATATTTTTTCCAAAAGTGCACATAGATCTCTTTGGTTTAAACCAGTTATGCAAAATAAACTTTTTCAGTTTTAGTTGTCAATATTTCTTTTGAATTCAAACAACATTTAATTATGTTTAAGATAATAAACATCGAAACTGAAAATAAAGAAATAAAGTTTAACTATTAAAATTAGGAGGAATTTTCCAAATTTTATCTAAGCATATTAAATTTTTATTTTTCTGTTTGTTCTCATATATCTATGAAAAGTCGAAAATAAAAATAAGGGTTATATTAACAATTTAATTTGTGTGTGTTGCATTCCATATAAATTTGATAGTAGAAAATATCTTATTTAGTCCAAAAGTGTAAGTGGGGATTAATATTGATGAACACCCCTTTTGTTCTTATTATATACTACTTATTAATAAATAGTATAAAACTTTTAATTTCTTATCAGTATCATTTTTCTATACAAGAATTATGATAGTTAAAGAATGTGTGTGAGTTGAATAACCTTTGTATTTATATTATGATAGCAAGTTTTTTAAAATTTCTTGCTATTTTTATATTATTAATAGAGTTTATTAATAAATTTATAAAATGTTCCTCATATATTCAAATGTATAATGTTATTTTAACTCTGCTTTTTGTTGCATTTTATGAATAATCAGAATTTTATGCTCATTGATGTTGACTTACAAAAATGAATCAAAATATTGCATAGTATAAAAGATAAATATTCAATTGTTTATTAATCAATATTTGCTTTCCTAAGTAGATATGATTTGTAAATCATGCTGTAATGAAAATTTCTAATTGATTTTAAGCTTTTAATAAATTTGAAATTATATTTTATCAACTAATGCCTTTAAAATGAAATGTTTTACTGTTATAGATGTTACAAGCCCACCATGATTCAATCAACATTCCATCAAATATTTCTCCTTCTGAAGGTAATGTCTTAAGTTTGCATGAAGATTCAGTTGATTCTCATTCTCATGTACAAGATGCTGAAGACCACATGCAACCGGTTACCTTAGCCGTTGATCATCTTAATTTGCAGCATGTATCCATTGTTCACCATGGCATTCCTAACCTTGGTGGTTTACCCATCATTTTGGACAGAAATAGTCTTGCTGCATTGATCTCTTCATCCAGAGGCGATGGAACATTCACTCTGGATGTTTCCAATCTCCCACGGTCTCTTTTATCTAGTCAAGGCATTGGTCAGAGGACAGTTGAATCCCCTGAACAAACTCAGTTCCTTTCTGCTGATGCTGGCTCCATTCCCAACATATCTCACAACATCTTACCTCCTCTCATGTCACAGAAGGATATTCTCACCTCTATCATAGCTAGTTCTTCTACTTCTACGGCACCCACAAATTCTTCTGTGGGGAATACCTTCCCCATCAACCATAAGCAAATGTTAGCTCAAAAGTATGCTGCAGAGATGCTTGGTCCTACATCATCCAACTTAATCAATGAATTGAGAGATCAACAGCTGATTGAAAGCATGAGTGATCGAACTTCCTCAACGTATGCTGTCCCATCTAGTGCTAATTCCCTCATTGATTCTAATGCTCTATATGAAGATCATACATCCTCTTTAACAAGTACATCTGTTAGCCAGTGTTTACCTCTAGATGTTTATGCTATTGATCGAGGTGTTGCATTGGTTACTAGTTCAAGAGATAGCCCAGAAAATGTTATTCATGTAAGTATGTTGATGTTTTCCCATGCATGTATGTTTTTTTTACCTAATAAAGTGGCTTCCAACATTTAATTGATATTTAACTTCATAAAATCTATGTAAGTTGTGCAAAATGCACTCAAATATCAATTGATTTTTTTCTTGAAATCTTTTTATTCTAAATGGTGATAATTTGATTGTCAAACAAGCTATATTTGCTATTTATATATACACTATGAAATAGGCATTAGAGACAGTTTGTTTGATGATCAAATTATCACCTATTTAGAATAAAAGAAAAAGAAATATATGTGTGTGTTTGTTTGGGTTTGTTTTGAAAATTATGTGTATATAGTAGAAACTAATAAGTGAAATGATTAAAGTAATGAAAACAAAACATTTAATATGAGTGATATTTTGTGGAAAAAAGGAAAGTCTTCTTTTAATAATTTATGAATGTAGCAATTACTGGTTTCTGTATTGTCAGCATTTTTATTCCTTGCTAGATGCACAGTATTAAATCACTTGAATTTTCATAAAAGTACTTTTTTATATTTGTGTAATTAAAGTATCTGTTACTTGTGGGACTATCTCGTTTTCCTCAAATTCCAAAACACGAGAAAAAATGTCTGTTTAAACCATTGCCCTAAAGTTAATTTCATTCCACTCATTCTGGCATGTTTTGTGTTGCACTATTAAACAGTACACTTGGATATAGATCATGTTATAGCAACAGGTATAATGAGGTTGCAATGGCTTGGTTGATTAAGGTGCTGAGAAGGTGCTTCTTCTGGAGATCAAGATCAGGTATCTAGCATGTTAAGTATTAGGGCATCTTCTGCTTGGTCCTTTTATTAATTATCAGGATTTCCATGTAGCTACTTCCAGTTGATTAGTAGAGCAAGCACTAGTGTTGGTAAAAGGTAGTATGCTGGTGCAGTAACATGTATCACAAATAACTCCTTCAAATCTTGTTAATTGGTAATAAGAAAATTTAAAAAAAAGCTAATGATTTTTGCGATACAAAATACAAATAATGCACACTAATATAGATATAACCCTAGTTAAAAGTGAACTAGTTAAGCTATAAGTATATGATATAATAACAATTTGAAAACTACTTTTAATTGATTTTTCTGGAACAAGAAAAATGTTTAGCAAACTAATTTATAAATATAACAGTTCTGATTCTTTGTTCCATACAATAAAATGGTCACATATCTGGGAAATGTTTTAGAAGCATTTTCAGTTTGATTTATTTTCTAAGTTTTAAGATTTGGATTTAGTTCTGATTTGGATTAAATATCAATTTTTTTATGGCCTGAGTTGTCACTAAGAAAACATAGTGAATGTATCTACAACAGCTCATATAGATTGGAGTATATTATGAAAATTTTATCTAATCAAATGATACACTGTTCCTGTTAAGTAAAGCTTTTTTAGTGTAGTGCTTCAATGCATATAAAATTTCTAAGCATTGTTCAAAACACATGAATATATATATATATATATATATATATATATATATATATATATATATATATATATATATATATATATATATATATATATATATTGAATCAGTTTCTAGATTTTAATATCAATGGATTTTTTTATATTGTTATAAATCTTATATTTCAGAGTGATGCAGTCAGTATGAGCTAAATTATACAAATTATGTGATCTATGGTATTTACTCAATTTGTTGAGTTTAGTCTTAATGATATGTAGATTGTCTTATATTTCACTATGCTAATAAAACTTATGTATTTTGTGTAAGTTTTTATTCACTTGTATGTATGTGTGTGAGCATATATTGATACATAAATTTACTAAAACTTCAATTGAGAAGTTACTGCAGAGTTTATATTAATTTTATCATCATAATTAGCCAGACAGGCCAGCGTGTGCCAATGTCTTCTAGTGAAGATTTCTCCATGATGACCTCTGGAAAAATCTTTGACTTCTAATTCTCATTAATTGTAATAAAATCTGACTCCACCAAGTCAACCCACCTTAATCATGGTCTTCGCCAATTTATAGTTCTTGTTGGTCTATCTTTTTTATAATATTGCCGTCGTGCATTTGCAGCATATGAACCATTCAGTTTATTTAATTTTAAATACTTAACAATATCATATTAAATAATATTTATATTTCCCATGTCATGTTAAATTAAATCTCCTTCTCCAGTTATTTTTCTCTTTTCCAAACCAAGAATGCTCCTCAAAATCTTCCTTTCAAATATCACAACAATATTTTTCTCCAAGTCCAGGTCTCAGAAGCATATTTCAAGACAGACGTAACAAAAGTTTTGTAAATTAAAACTTCATTTTTCTTAAAAGAAACTTAGATTTAAAGAACCTTCTAAGGCTAAAAAAGGCCCTATTAGCCAAGGACAGTCAGTTTTTTTAATTTCTGTAGATTCTGTTGTCATTTGTAATAACTGAAAGGAAGTAAGTGAAACTCAGTTATTTCAAATTTATGTAAACCAATTTCAAAATAAGGGTCTGGTTGTCTGTTCCCATAGAAGAGCATGTATTTTCTCTCCTTTTGTTAATAACTAATCCTATATGTTTTGAATCCATAGTCTTCTCAAGGACAAGTATTTCCTTTAAAAAGAAATGCATTGAACAATATCATCAAGATCATCTACATATGCGCGAGGTTTTTTCTTCTAATTTATCTGCTTATATACATACATAGCAATGCAGATGATTCCCAAACTGTATCTTTAGGTTAACAGGCTTAGAATGCGTCTGATGATATGCATAAAAAATTCAACTTGTACATGTATTCCACACAGTCGGAATGCACCCTTAGTTATATTTCATTGAGTTACAAATCTCACTACACTAAACTTGGTTAGTTATTAAGTTATAAATATTCAAATAAATAAATTATAAGTTAAATTAGTTGTTTTTACTGTAAAATTATGTATGTTTATTGTTAAAGAATGTTAATGACAAAATGTAGCTTTCTATGCAGCTTTTTACATTTATGGTCTTAATTTTTAATAAATTCTTTTGTCTTTTAGGATAGTGTAGAATTTGAGAATGTCTCAAATCACCCACCATCTCATCATTCTGTCCATAATTTTGTATCATCTAGTGTTGATCTTGTTCATTCACATCAATTAGATCATGGTATGCATTGTGCTGTTGATTCAACAGTTAGTCCTAAGCTGCACCATGGTGAAGAGGTAAAAACACTTGATCATTTAAATATAAATTTACTAGATGTAAATGCTATAAATTTGTTTTCTAAAGGAATAAATAAAATTCTTGAGAATATTGTTTCTTAGCTTTTCATACTATCACTAAATGTTATCTCGTGATAAAAAAAATATGGGTTACTTAGCTATAGAGAAAAAAATGATTGGTACAAGATTCTATATATTTATAATATCTCAAACTAAGATAAGTCAAATAAAATGTAGGAACTGCTTTTATCTTTACCCTATGATTTAAATTTAACATATAGTTTTTGTTAATATCTAATGATCATATTTTTATTGAAGATAAATTTTGCAAGTAACTGGCCATATGAATCTTGATTAGTTCATTGAATTATTATATTCATGATCACATGTGGGAAGTGACAGTAAGTGCAATAGTAGCAAATACTTTCTTATTTCTGTTTGTGGTAGCTGAAAAAAGTATTATCTAAATTTCATTGAGAGCAAACAAAAAAATAGCACCCAATAAACTGTATTAAGATGTAAATGTCTGGTTAATGAAATGATTTAAATCAGTTGAATGTACTGAAAAAATTGGCAGGTTAAAATTAGTTGCTGAGTGTTTGCAATTGCCACATTTGAATTTTAGCAAAATATTGTTTCATTCACTGTAATATATATATGAATAAACTGTAAGTATAACAATTATTCACAGCCCAATTAAAGAAATAATTTACATTTAAAAATGGTGTGAGTTAAAAGAGGTTAAATATTTTCTATGGAATGGAAGCTTTGATTTTTTTTTTTTTTAATATAACAATATTAATGAGAAGAATTTTCTCTCTAGAGAATTTTACTTTTGAAGTAAATTGCATTTATGCAAGAGAGTTATAATTTCATATATATATATATATAGTTTTATTAAAATATTCTTATTTGAAAAATTGTTCTGTAATATGTAACAAATTAGTGAAAAGGAACCATAAAAAAATATTAAAAGAAGTGGGAAAACATTTATGATAATTTTTCCATTAATCTTTTCAAATATTCAAAAATATTATCTAAAATTATTTTTGGAAATGTAATTGAATTATCTAAATCTGTAATTGAAAATGTAACATGTTCATAATTCATGTACAATTACTAGTTAAACAGTTATAAAAGTAATTATACTAATTATAAAATTTTTATTAAGTAAAGTAACTCGTAGAATGAATAATGATATTATACACCTAACCACAACACCTTCTGAATACCAATAACTTATGTAAATACCAACATCTCATTTTATAATTCTTGGCAAAATTTTGAAACCTCTGATTTTTATTAGAACCTTATTGAAGTATTGCACAGTTTCTAATGTTAAATTGTTTCATATTTGGTTAAAAATTTATATTAAATTTTTGATTCATTCAACTACATTTTCCAAATGTGTAAAAAAATCATACCCCTTTTTCTTCTTTTTTCTTAAATTATACATGGAAATTATTATAAGACCTTAATATTAGTATAATGATAGTTACAAGATTATGAGAGAATAAACAAATAATATTGTTTTGTCAAAATTGTTTTTATTGTAGTAAATTAAAAGACAAAATTTAGTTTAATATTATTTCTGTTAATTCATTATTAATCAAAAATCCCCCCTTTTTGTTTTTTACTTTAAATATATTCAAATCAATGCAATCAATTACAAAATTGAGGGATTAATAAATTTGTGTTTCATAAAAATCAAATTGAGAAATATAAAATGTATTAGTTTTTTTTAAGGCTTGTAAATTTATGCATTTAGTATTAACTATGGATATTTTTTAGAATATTGTTGATAGTTCTGATGGATATAATCAACATTTGGAAAGTTCTGACAATATTTTGCATACAACCACTGGTGGTAAGTAATTTTTATTTTATATAATATTTTAAAATAGGTTAAATAGATAAAAAAAAACTATTTTTTTAAATAATAATTTATTTTGTATAAAATTAAATAAACAATTATTTTTTTAAAATTTAATACTATACTTTTGTTATAAATTCTATTTATTAGTTTTTACTGTTTAAAATAGCAAATTAATGCGTATCCAGAAAATATTATAGATTGTCTTCAAATTATAACTATCTAATAATCATAATATGTTACATTAAAATGTTATAGTTCATAATAGAAATATGATAAAGGCTTTTTTTTTTTTATAATTTCTGCCATGAGACATTTGCCAAAAGCAGTTTGTAAGGAATTATGTGACTAGTACAGAAATATTTTTTACAATCTTTTCAATTGTGTGTGTGTGTGGCTGTTTGTTTTAAAAATATTTGCATTCTAAATTGTGGCTACCTTACTGAAGGCTATTTCTTCATTTATTGTTTGCCAATAGAATAACTTTTTTTTTATGTATGATTTTACAAATGATAATTGGAACTACTAAATTTCTTCAATTATAAGTTTGTAAATTTTTATTTTTGTTGTTATATTTACATATTTATTTTATACTGGATTTATTTTTATTTATTTTTTTAAGCAAGTAATTGTACATAGTCATATGTAAGTCAAGAATGGAAAATTTAGCTGACTTTACAAACTAATCGGTTTTGTACATTAAAAATACAAGTTTTTCTTATCAGTCTTGTTCTTCTATTTTTATTATTGACCTATGTCTATTAGTTAATCAAATAATTAATCTATTTTTCTATATTTAATTAACACTCTTGAAGCTGAATGCTATCTTATATGCAAAGTGCCAAGTATCTGCTTTTTGATATAGGTTAATTTGTTTTCATTTCCACAGAGCATGTGTCAATGTAACTTTTGTTATTGTCCAAATTTTATGAAACTATAATAATATAATTTTATGAACTATAAATTAAATTTATATTCTTTTCTATACAAAATGTAATCAGAAATTTGAATGGTTAACTAATAAAAAGTAATTTTAGCCATTGGGAAAGTATAGTTGAAATATAAACTCCAATATTAAACATTCATAGGGTTGCAAAAGAACTTAAGTTGCAACACTTTATTAGTACTGCTGGAGCAAAGGAAATTCAACATTTTGAATGGTGTAGTATTAAGCATGATATCATTCAATGATCATTACAAAAAGAAAAGCATTTAATCAGGAATTAATTTCAATAATGCTTTAATCAAAAATTGTTTTTACTATCTTATGACAAAATTATTCTTTTATAAACATTGTCCATTTGAGTGGACAAATAAAAAAAGTGCATCATGATTATTTTGTCTAAAGAATGAATCATCGGACATTCAAAGAATGAAGTCTTACTCTTATTTATCTATTATTAAGTATTTTAAAGTATTGTCCTTAAAAAAATGTTATTTGTTTAGTTTTTTGCTTTTTAAAATATTCACTTTGTAGTAGACAGTATAAAAATTAAATAGCATAAAAAGCATTTTTTAAATAAGCTTTTCCTTTTGTTCCAGGAGATTATGCTTGTCACATAGCTGATATGAACTCTTGTGATGCTTCAACCAGTGAAGCTGTGACATCTGTTTTAAGTAATGGTTCTGCTCTTGAAGCAAATGAAGCTTTGAGTTCTACTAATCATACATTTTCTCATAGCCAGTGTAAGTCTCATTTCTCAACAAAACAAATCAAGTTTTTATGATATTGTAACTATGTCATTAATAAGATTTTTTGTAGAGCAGAAAGGAAAATGCTTGTCTCATAAAATTTAAGACTAGTATTTTGCACCATGAAGTCCATTTTAATATTAGTTAATAATTCCAAATCCCAATGTTCTAATTTTTAGTGACATTAAGATTATTGTTTAAAGTTAAATTTACATTAAATTTGCATTTTTCATTTAAACTACATTGAATTACATAAAAAATTTCTCCAAGAAATTTTCAAAAGAGCTATTCAAATTATTCTAAAATTTTGATGGACAAAATATATTAAAAAAATTGCAGATTTGTTACAAATAGAAATAACATTATTCAGGGTAAACAACAAATTTTCAGGCTGACTTTTAAATATTACAGTAATTGTTTTAGATTATTTAAATTTATAGAAATGGATACCGTGCTTGTAATATGGAGTGTATATGTTCTTGAATATTTATTACTTTTTCAAAATATTTTAAATTCTGAATATAAAAGAGAGTCCTACAGAATATTTGGGCAAAAGTTTTAAAAATTGGGAAATTTCAACTGTGTGTGTGTTTATGCAAAATTGTGGATGAATTTATATCGTTATTTTTCCTTAAAATTCAAAGAATGATAGTTATTTATTTGCAACAAGCTTCTGAGAGATTTAGTATAATATTTATTTCCTTACAATTATGAGAGCTTAATAAAACTGAGAACTAGTCCCATGTCATCATAGAACCAAAATATCAATTTTTTTATGGTTGAGAAATATAAAAGAAACATTTTTTTAGGCTTACTTTTAAGAATTTACTGATTTAGAGAACAATCACATATTTTAACATTTTGAAACACAGAAAGATTATTTAATTATTAAATACCTCTGCTTGCAGTATGATTATCATGTATATTAAACTAACAATACATATTCTCTTTTAAATTAAAATTAAATCTATTGAATAATATTGATTTTGTTTTTATATGTAATATATATTACATATAAAAACCAACACATTAAATTAGTATACAATATATATGTAATATATATTGTATACTAATTTAATGTGTTGGTATTGGGAAAAAAATAGTTATCTTAAATAATTTTCCTTTTGATAGTAGATGAATTGCATGGTTGTTCTACTGTTACCAGTGCAACACATCCCGATTCCACTAGGAGCCCTGTTGGAATACCTGATAACTCTCAAAATTATTCTCTCACACCTGTATCACTTACTGATTCATCTGAAATTATGTCATCTGAATATTCACGACCCAGGCGAGATCTTCGAAACAGCCGTAACTGTAAGTATTGAATGTGAAATATAAATATATGTTGCCCATAGATGTGGCTGTATGACAAATTCAAAAAATTGCTATTTAAAACTTAATTGAATAACTGTTAGTGTTAGCTTACAGTTAAGGTGTTTTATGTAACTATTGGTATTTTAATTCTTTTGTTGAATATTTAAGGTTATAGACTCGTACTTTAATATTTTGTAACAAAATACAACAAAATATTAAAGTATTTAGTAAACTTTCAATTTTTAAAGATTTGCTTATTGAATTAATATATTTTAATAATTTTAGGGTGTGAAGATTGTGGTATATATTATGAAAAAGAATGTCCTCAACATAGAATTCAATTAATATTTGATAAACCAGTTTTGAGTCGTGCATGGGCTAGCTTGCCTGCCACTTATTTATTTGTGAATAAGATTGGTGTGGATGAGGAAAGCGAGCCAGGTATATATCTTTCTCTTTCATCATAATGTATAACTTTTTAGTATATTTACTAATTTTTTTTGTTAAAAGTTTTCAAAATCTAAAGAGTAGAAATTTTTCATGCAAAAATTTCTTATTAAAGATGATTTAATAAGACATCTTTCATGAAAATGTTTTGCTTTGTTGCTATTATTTAAAAAAAAAAAACTGTTGATAAATCAATATTATGAAAAAAAATAATAATGTCTGCTAATCTTTAGTTGAAGTATTAAATATAAATTTAAGCATTTATGTTTTACTTCTGCATATTGTGTTTCAATATAGTGTATAAAGAAAATAAGCTTAATTTATTGTTTGTAAGATTTACCTTATAAGAATTGAAATTGTGAATTAATTTGGTAGTTTACTTTTTCTTAAAGTGTCTTCAAATGATCTTAATTTATGTTACTAAAGGCATTCTATGATTTTTAAGAAATCAAATTTTTATGATTGTTTTTACCAAAGCTAATGGACTTTAAAATATTTAATACTATGTAGTTTTTATTGTTATAACAAAATATTTTTCAAGTAATTATATTTCCTAATTTTTAGTTTATGGAGTATTTGCTAAAAAAACTATTCCGAAAAGAACACAATTTGGTCCAGTTGAAGGTGTACTTGTAAAAAGAGAAGAGCCTCCAGGGAAAAATTTTGCTTTTGTGGTACAGTATATAGTTATATAATTATAAGTTTATGAATGTAGAAATTAAGAAATGACTATAATTAAGAAAGTGATTAGTTTGTGTAAAATAGAGTGACGTTGTGTTGTATAAAATAATGATGCCAAATTTCTTTACAAATGTTGTATTTTTCTCTTTAGGATTTTCTAGTATTTTGATATTTTATCATAGGTATATTAAAAAATATTTTCATTATCTGTTGCAGTTTTAGTGTATGTGTAACTCTAAGAATGCACCTAATGTTTAAGATTATTCAGAATTCATGATTAGTGTTATGAAAGAAATTTATTTTCTTTATAAGTCATCCATTGACAATTTTTTTACAAAATAAATTAGAATAGTGTAATTTGTAAATATTCCCAATTTGCTTTTTTGGCATGAGTTATGCACTTTAATTCCTTGAGAATAAAGGCATGTTAGGTTTATATAAATGCATATAAGGGATGCATAAAAAAACATGATTTGTTTCAATTAGAAATGATTTTTGATGGTATTATTTAACTATCATTTAATTTTAAGAATGAATATTTTCTATTTTGGTGAGCATTTAATTTTTTGATGAAAACCTAGTATATTTAGAGTCAATGTTAAATTTTTTTTTACCTAAAATGTTTTTTTAACTCAAAAATTTTAAAATGGGTATTTCTTTGAATAATATATTTATTTTTTATTGTAATTTTTGTTTATGAAATACTGTAATATATTTTTATAGGTTCAACATGAAGATGGCATTCTGTTATGTTTAGATACTTCAGATGAGTCAATGAGTAACTGGATGCGATTTGTAAGACCTGCTAATACATGTAAAGAGCAAAATTTAGTTCTTGTTCAACATGGTCAATCCTTGTTTTTCAACACCACACGTGCTATTAACCCTAAAACAGAATTAAGAGTTTGGTATTCTCCTGCTTATGCTGAAAAGTGGGGATTACACGTGTTGGAACCAAATGAAGAAGAAAAGAAAGGTAATTAAAAAAATTTCAAATTCGGGAAACCTTCCATAATCTTCATAATTATGAGATGAATTAAATTATGAAAAAATTTTTCGTGATATGAATTTTACATACATTTTTTAAAAATTGATTGTTTTTTATTATATTTAAAAAATTTTACGTTTAGCAATCCAGGAAGAAGAAAATGAATGGCCATGTTTTGAATGCAATCAACGATTTAGTACATCAGTTGCTCTCCAAAAACACTTAAATCAACATGATGAAGAAAATGAAGTCGCTGATGGTCCTAGAACTCGTAACAAAGCCAGAGCACGATCAAAATTTGCTAAAAAAGCACATTTATCACGATTGAGAGTAAGAACAGGTTTTCATTATAAATATAATCTATAAATGCTTGTTATTTTTTTATTATTTTTTTTTCCTCCTAATTTTAACAAAAGATATTTTTATTGTTGAAAATGAATTTTGTTTTTAATTTAAAATTACATTTTATTCAAAGTTCTCTAAAAATGTCCCAAAATTCAAAATATACCATACTGACTGGATTTTTTCTATATATTCAATTTAAATACCACACAAACTATATATCTAAATGTCACTTTTTTGTTTTTATATTCTGTATAGTGATAATTTTCAATTTGAAGAAAATTGTGCTTTTCTGTGAAAATATTTAGGAATTTTTTTTCAAAACATTTAATTTAATTATCATTAACAAATTAACTAGCAAAACATTTAAATTTCAAGGTAAAGTTCGTTTTGCAATGCTGTCTTCTGCTATTGTGTTGAAATGCTGATCATAAATATATGCCAATTCAGTGTAAAATATGTAAGAATAAAATGCACTATAGATAAGTTTCTGCCCTTAATTTTTTTATCATAAAATAAAATGTGTGTATTAGAAAATTATTGCAGTAAATCTGTAAAATTTGTTGAACATTGTGAAATTTTCTGAACATTTACTTAAATTAATAATTATAATTTGAATTATATAAATGATTTTAATTATATATAAAATTATGTTTCCACTTTATTTAATAGATTCTTGTACTTCAATATGTATTTATTGTTTCTCTGCCTTTTTAGTCTTTGAATACTTTTTATTGTCTGTAATGAGTTGCATTTTGTGATATTCTTAATTTTTGGAAAGTTCTTTTTACAATTGAGATGTATTTTCAGTAACAAAGTTTGCAAATCCTCATGATTACCTATCAGTTTAGTATTGTTGCATTCTCCATTATTAATATTAAAATTATCTTTAGAAAATTGAAAACAAGATTCAGATCTACCATTCAGTGTGACTTTTCCATGAGGAAATCATAACGGATGAATAGTTAGCACTATGGCTTCCTGATCAACAACTTAGGTTGTTAATTCCCATGTTAAACTTAGGTATTTGTAGTGATTCAAAGTCAATTTTAAATTGTAAGTTCTGGTCCAGTTAGTCAGAAGAACAAATTTGGAATTTTACAAACTATGCAAAAGCTAGGCATAAAAGTTATTTCAATCCAAAGACTAATTGTATCTGATTTGAGTCATTATTTGGTAGGATCATCAAAAAGATTTTTAATGCAAAACCAGGCAGAGCCTGAAAAAGGGGAAGACCAAGGATCCAGGGATTGATAGTCTTGAAACAGACCTAAATATTCTGAAAATAAAAAAATTAGAAAAGTATAAAAGTTGAGAGTGGTATAAAAATCAACTTTGTAGAAAGCCATTGTCTTTCCTTTGCTGACATGTCACTGAGAAAAGAAGGAAGAAATTCCTGTTTGTCTTAGTATGCAAAATAAGTGAACATCGAATGTCAACAAAAGAAACCAACTTCTCCAAATGAACAAATTTGTAGCTATTCTTTTGTTACACCTTTTTTTCCTTGTATGAAATTTCAAATGAATGTGGTAACATATAACTTAAAATATTCTTTGCCTTTCAAAGTTTTAATATTGTAGTTTATGTTTAATTTGATAGTGACTCCCCCCTGTATAAAAAGAATGCAGTAATTTGATTTATATAGATTTCATATTAGATATTATATAAAAATATTTTTTCACATTTTACTATACCCAGTACAACATTATTCCATTTCTATTTACTAAAAGTGATTAGCATATATTGTTATTGTTATTAATTTCTCATTTTTTTTTATAAATTTTAAAAATTTACTTATGGTGTTCATTTTAGGGTGTTAGCAGGAATGAGAATAATGAAAGTACTTTTGTGAGAAAAGCTAGAGGTCGTCCACCAAAAAAGTATAAGGTTAGTTAAGTTTATTTATCTATTTATGTTTTACAGAATGTTTAGTAAAATTTATGCACTGTAAAGAGAAATAACATTATATTATGATTCTTCTAGTTACCTGCTAAACAAGAAGTTTACAAATGTGACATATGCTTTAAAAGCTTTCCTCGTAATTATAGTCTACAAAGGCATTTGATTATGCATACTGGTGAGAAAAAATATAAATGCCCGATTTGTGATATCAAGTTTAGCCATGTTTATAATCGGAATAGGTGAGGATATATTATAAAACTTTTTTATAAATGCATGTTGCATGTAAAAATCTTTTCTTGCTGTTGTATTATGTTGAGATAGAATCAGAAAAATTATTTATTATACTATATTATTTTACTTTTATACTGTAATTTAGATTCTATATTTGTAATTAATAAAAAAATTTTATTTTATAATTAAAATTTTTTGTGATTATTTTATTATGAAATGTAAATTAATTTCTATTATTTATTATAAATGCCATTTTTAAGATACATATCTCTATAGATATGTATAGCAATTTTAATTCTGTCATTTTCTATTTTTTGGAAAAAATTTAAAATATTTCAGTATTTAGTTTAAATGGTTAAAAATATTTTTATAGTATTTTTTAAAATATTGTGAGAATTATAGGTTTAATATAATGATTGTTTAATTTGTATTTATCACATTTAAAATAATCAGTTTTTATAAAAATGAACACTCATTTTCATTATTCAAAATGTAATTCATGTTAATCCAACAAATTCATTCCAGATTAATGTGTTAAACCATAGAACATTATTTGTGAAAATATTTTGCTTCTGTGCCCACTTAAAGTTTTTATTCAAATGATTTCATCATGTTATATCTTGAATTTTTTTACTATAAAATTAACAATGCACGTATTTCAAGGCATGTTCGTCGGCACAAGCGCAGTGAAGAAGCACAGGCTGCTAAACCAGTGAAATCTTTCATCAAGAAGAAACAAGGTGCTGAATGGATGTGTACTCATTGTGGACTTACTTTTGATAACTCTAGTATACTTAATATCCATACATTGACACATGCGGCTGAGAATGTTGCCTTTAATGAAGAAAATCAATTTCTGGAGAACTCCACTGCGGTGGAAGATGGATTTGAAGGCAGTAATGAAAGTAAATCAGTTGCTGAAGAAATACATAAATGCCCAGAGTGTACTCAGGTAAGTATTTACAATAGTTAAAATAAAATGTTTTTTTATCTGTAAGAAGAGAGAGAGAATTATTGTATATATTCAGTTTAATTTAGAACATCTGAAATTATTTCTGTTATACCAGCCCAATCATTTTAATATTTTTGCATTTTTCTTCCTCTTTTTTCCCCCAAAAGTTAGATATTTACATTTGAATGAGTATTTTCTAATATGCAATACTTATTTTTAAATATTATTATTATTATTATTTTGCATTTAGATATATTTTAAATGATTGTTTTACTGTTTCTCAACTTGCTATGTTTAGAATTTGTTTTAGTAACTATAACAATAGAATTGCTTAAAATATTAATTTGTTGAGTGAATAGAAACATTTTTTTGTCAAATAGACAAAATATTCTTTGTGCTTACAAAATACTATTTTTTTAAAAACATTATTTGTGGTTAATGAAATAAAAATTAAGTGAAATTTTAAAATTTAATTCATATTAAATACTTTAAAAAATCTAAAAACATTTTTCCAGTTTTACTAAACTTTAATTTTTGCTCCTGAATATAAATCAAGAATTTGATTTTTGAAAATAATCTTTAAATGTAAATCTTAAAATTTTACAATATTGATTATTTTTTTAAGTGTTTATTATTTTTAATATCTTTTAAAAGTTTTTAAAATGTGAAAAATATGACTTTGTTTTGTTATTTACTATGCCAGTTGTTTTCTACGTTAATTTTTATTTTTAATACTTTTCTATGTTAAATATGAATTATAAAGTGATAAAAATTAAATGTTTAAGCAATGAATGTTAGTAAATGTTTATCTTAATTAATATTTTTGCATACGTAATTAGTAATAAATGGAAATTTTTTATTTAAAAATTTTGCTCTGTTAAATTTTACTTGTGAACTGTTGCAATAACTGTTTTAAAAGTTTTTTAACTTTACAGTTAGAAGTGAGAAATTCTTTTAGCTGAACAATTGGGTATAATTTGTAAAAAAATATTATTTTTATGTGATTAGAATATTTTATCACTTGAGACAATTACATTGCATTAATTAAATCTAATTTGGAATTAACAAGTTGTTCAAATTAAATATTAGGAGATATAGCTTTTACTGGAAGTAATTGTTAAATCTTGAAAATAACTTGTAAACCACTGATGTAATTGTTGTATTGATTACTAAAACAGTTTTAACATCAGGCTTTTTATTTATTGTAATGACTTAGATGTTTCACATACAATTTTAAATTGCCTGTCGTTTAGAATTAAATACTTATTTTCATTATCAAGATACCTAATGCAACGTAATCTGCAATAAAATGTTCTTGCTTAAATTTGGTTTTAGTGATGAAAAAGTAATGAAATTTTGTATTATTTCTTTGTTAGGTTATATTATGATTACAATCAACTACCTGAAATTGTATTCTTTATGTACACTTATTTGATCACACTCTGAGAATCAAATGTTTACCTTATATTTGTAAATAATTAGTGTATTCTTGTTAAATAACATAATTTTTCAATATAAAAATTATGTTATAAAACAATATTATAAGTGATCAATATGAAATTTTACTCTTTTTACTTCAGCATCATACTTTTTGTAAAAATGTATAAGATTATATATATTAATCTCTTATAAAAATGTCAGTAGTTTAAAGTATGTTTATTTTAAGGAGTTTATGTGATGTTGTAATTTGTTGCTTTACTTTTTTAGGAATTTACCAGTAAAAGAGACCTAATTGAACATGCTAGTGTACATGGAAAAATTGGGAAACAGCGTTGTTTTCGAGGCATTATAAATCCACTGAAACCTTTCAAATGCAATCTGTGCTATAAATCATTTGCCTCAGATGAGCGATTAATAAGACATTACCTTGTTCATGGCAGTGAAGATTCTAAACCATTGCAATGTGATATATGCTACAAGCGATTTTTAAATAACTCAGCTTTAGCTTGTCATATCAAAGTTCACAGGTTTGTGTTTAAATTATTTTCAATATTCTCTTACAAGTTATTAACTTTTTTGAAGTAATTACTTTGCATTAAAATATTTTATTATAGGGTTTGTACAACTCCTGTAATTCAAAATTTTTTAAAAGAGATTTTGAAACTCCTAGAATTTTGACTCTTTGAAAATTGTGAATTATTCCTGTTAATTTTTACTTAGCTTGATATAATTTTTTATTAGAAAATAGTATAATTTTTTTTTTAATTTTTGTTTTACCATTTTAAAATTTTCAATGTAATTGCCTGAAAATCTGATTGCAAAGTTCACACAACTTATGGAAACTCCTTGAAATTCCTGGAATTCTGAAAAAAATTTCAAGGACTTTTGAAACTCCTTGAATTTTAACTTGACTCCTTGAAAATCATGAATTATTCCTGGAATTTTTACTTGATACATTTATTCTTGATACATACATTTATTTTACTGTATACATTTATTTTTACTTGATACATATATTTTACTTGATACATTTATTTTTTATTTGATACATTTATTTATTGCAAAATACTATACTTTTTGAGTTTTTTATTTTAAATTTTTCAATGAAACTGCCCAAAAGCAAAATTGAGTTTTATCTCTTTGTGTTACCACCAGATGATGGCATGATCAATATTTTGTTGTTGTATGCATAACTGTTGACTGAAATAAAGTTGTTGTTCAGCCACAGTAGTTTCATGATGATCCAGTTCAATCCGGACCATATGTTATATTTAAAATTTTGTGTGTGAAGCGAAGTAATCCCTAATAAAATCATCATGTGTTGCAATCTTTTTCTAATTGTTTCTATCTTCTTTATATTTTATAAAATTCACTGAATATTAATGTCTAAATATAAAATTTCTGAGTTAAAATATACTTTCCTTATTTTCCTTATTAATAATTGAGTATGATTTTAGTAAATTGGGATGAATTTTGTTTATCAATGAAATAAAGGCTGAAATAAATCTTTTAATATTCTTAGTGAAAAGTGTCTTTCCAGTGACCAGTGGACTTGGAGAAAGCCATTTGAAGGTTGGCTTTTGCATAGTTCAGAAGAAACTCATTTTGTCTTGTTTTCAAGAAAGACTTATGTGTTTCAAATGTGAGCAAATCAGCTTTCAAATACTGCTGTTCCTGTTAAAGAATGTGAAAGCATGTTTTGAAATTTGATTAATTTTTCTTCAAAAGAAATTTTAAAGGCTGAAATTCTGTGGGTCCTTAAATATTTAGTGAATTCAGCTACAATTTTTTAAGCAATTTAAATTCTCTTTTTCAAGCAGTGTTTCCTGACAGTGCTATTGCAAAGCAATTCAGTTGTGGTGAAAAATAAATCTGCTTATATTTAACAATTTTTGGTAATGCACCCTATTTTTCCTTCTTACTGAAAGGGAGTTAAAAATGCTAGTAATTATCTGCTTTTCTTTGATGGAAGTTTGTATGATATCTGCAGATAAAACAATTGGACTGCTTGGTAAGATATTTGGATAATGATATTGTTAAAACAATGTTACTTGTCAGATTTTTTAAGGTTTATCAAATGGAAATATTTTGTTTTAAACAGTGAAGAAGTGATTAAAATTATTAACAAGTGGATTATTAGTTGTCAAGTGATGGTCTGATTATTATTTTTTATTCCTACCTTGCCATCTCTATCATTAATCGATGAGCAACCCAATAAAAAGGTGAACAAGTATAAAAACAAAAATAAGGTCATTTAGTAGCCCCAAAAGAGTTGTCAGTCATGAACTTTAAAACTTCAGGACAGTTCTTGAGGTGAGCAGCATCCATATCATCATGATTGCACAATGGACGACAAAGTCCATTACACCTATTTGATGCAGATGTCTTTATAAATAGTCATGTCCAGTTGTCACTTGGAAACAAGCGACACCAACAGCTTGTGGTAAGGCGCCAGGGATTTTATTGTTTCCATCACAAGTATAGAGTTTTCCATTTCATGTCCGTAGCCGCATCAACATAAAGGGAAACTCTGACATACTTTATTTTACTAAGGATTACTAATGTTACGAAAAAGCAAATGGGAAATTTCTGGATAATAAAGGAACCTGCTTTCGCAAGTCTGGTCTGAATATGAACTGGCTCGTTTTCATTAAAATGGTTAATTTTTTAAAATTTGTAAAAAATTCAAATTTTGTAAATTTTGGAAGTTTAAAAGAGGTTGTTATACATATCTTGAAAGATGCAGTAAATTAATAAATAGAAATCTAATGAAGATATTTAAGATCTCTAGAATTACCCATTATTTTATACAATATATAATTGGAAAAGCCATGCATATATGTATATATATATATATATGTGTATATGTATATATATGTATATATATATATATATATATATATATATATATATATATATATCCTACATTTTTATGTATAAATAACTAAGAAATGTGAAAACCCATTTAATGATTAAAGAAATAGAAAAGTTTTGAATATGATGTGAAATAGCATAACTTTACTTTCAAAAGAGTTTGAAAGTAAACAGAACGAAATTTTAGAATTGCTTTTATTAAATAATAATTGCAAAAAAAGTCATTTCGTAAACTATAATAGTTGTATTTGTTGAGTTAAATATATTTATATTTGAAAAGAGGTTGTTATACACATCTTGAAATTCTCAATAAATTAATAGATAAGAACCTATTGAAGATGTTTAAAAACTATAAAACTACCCATTATTTTACACAATGTATAATTCTGTAATATGAAAATTATTTAACATGAATGTTGATACCTCCTGGAAATGTTTTATATTCTTGGAAAAAACTCCTGGAATTTGATTCTTAGGAATCTGTACGATTCCTGTTTCCTGTTATTATTAATTTATTATTAACTATGTTATAGATTTTTTTTTAATGATTGGCTACCTTTTTATTACAAGAGGTAGAATTGAATCCGATTTATAGTTGGCACATTGTTGGTGTGCCATCCATTATCCCAAAAGTGGTTGGTCTTTGTAATTTTAAAGTAGGGACCAAGCAGAAGACCCATAGACTTGGCCTGACACTTCCACAAGTATTTCACATGAATGTGACCAGGGTACATTTTACATGCCCAGCCTCCATTAGTATACATGATCGATGTTTGGTTGGATTGGAATTCAAACTCTCTATCATCTGATCATAGCAGCAAATCCCTAACTAACTAGGGCATCCTGGTACAAGAATGTACCTTTGAGGAAATTTCAAGAATTAGTTCCACTCAAAAATTCATACCTGTCTTTTTAATCTTGTGTTCAAATTCTAATTTTTATTAGTTATTTTGATGTTATAAGTGAATCCTAGAATTGTGTGTTTCAGGATGTAAAAGGGAGGAATATTCCATATGCAAGAAAATGTTATTAATTTTGTTTATGAAGATAAGTTAAATATATGAATAAGAAAATTTAAATATGAGTATCAAATTCCGCACAGTAATAAAATAGAGGAAAAATATGCAGGGGAATTAGATTAAAGAAAAATTATATTTCCTATTACACTTAAAACAAAAATATTTATTATGTATTTTTTAATATTTGAAAGTAATAAATTTAGTAATATTTTAGTGTTGTAAAATATTTTAATTTCAGGTTTTTAGTTAAGTTAACTTAAGAATTTATTCCTTCAGCTTACTTGTAATCTGAATTTTATCTTTATAAGTGCACATATATTTCAAATTTGAAATGTTTTAATTTATATGAAAATTTATCCAAATCAAGTAATTAGTTATTAATTTATGTTATCTATAAAACTATTTTCCAATTTTGAAGGTATATTTAATTAATCATATTTGCATTATATGCAAATATGATTAATTAAATATATATAATATTATATATTATGTATATTTAATTAATCATATTTGCATATATATATATTAGTATAATATTATATATTTCGAAATTAAGTTAGCTTTCAGTATTGTCTAAATTATCAGATAAATATAACATGTGACTGAAAGAAACTTTTACATAATTTTTTTTAGGAATGAATGCTTAGAATGTTTAAACTAATTAATAATATTAAACTAATTCCAATCTACTAAAAAGATTTTTGTTTTAATTTTAAAGAACATTTTTGGCAAAGGGGAGATATCAATATATTTAATCTATAATTTTAATTTATTTATCTTAAAGTTGCTTATTAAAGATTACATTTATAAATTATATTTTGATTAAAGAAAATTCAAGTGCAAAAACTTTGCTGTGTTAATTATAGATTACATTTTCAAATATTTATGAACTATTATTGTTAAATATCAAAATAAGTATTCTATAGCTTTAGTTGACTGAACTAGAAAATTTTGCATTTTAAGGTAATTTAAATTATTAGAAATTACTGCATTTTGTTTATTTTTTTTACTATTTCTTTGAAGAGCTAAGCTAATTAGTAACAAATTATTAACAGTATATATAAACATTAATGAGTTACAAAAATATTGTACATTTTTAATTTTTCTCAAAAATTAGATGCTACATTTTTTAAGAATTTAAAATAATTGATAGATGAAATGTTGCATGTTTGAACAAAATATTACCTTTGCTAATGAGTAGAAATTTGGATTTTGTATCTGAATGATTGCATAAATGATGCATATGTTTCTAACACTATGTACCACATCATACGAAATTTGTTTTAACCTGTATCTGCTAAAAAAATTAATTCATTGCAGATGTTAATTTGTTATTCATATGAATTCCTATATTTTTTCGAAGTGTAACATTTTGATGTATTGCAATTATGTTTGAGTAAAAAATGTATTTATTTAAATAAATACTAATATTTAAATGTAAATTGTAAAGAAAGTTTTCTTTTCAGTGAAGAGCGAAAGTTTTATGAATGTCCCATTTGCAAAACAGAATTTGACCAAATTGTTGCTCTAAAAGAACATGTCCATGTACATTGTGAGAATGGAGTGTATAACTGTCCAAGCTGTCATAAGGTAAGAATTCTTATTTATCTATGAAAAGTTTAAGATTATAGTTGATACTTCTAAGATCATTCTGTTCATACACATTAAGTTAAATAAAATTAATTTAAAATTTTGTTTGTTTTAATTTCTGGTTAAAAAAAATTCTGAAAATAAAATTGTACTCTACCTTATTTTTATTAAATTGTTTGTATTGTATATTGTTTAAATTTTTATTTAAAGGTATTTGAAGAATATAATCAGGTGCGAAAGCACATTCGTGCATTTCATTCTGAGCGGAGATATCCTTGTGATAAGTGTGAAAAAATATTTCCTCGTCCTGATAAACTGAAATTGCATATGCTGAGGCATTCAGATCACAGGGAATTCCTATGTTCCAGTTGTGGGAAACAGTTCAAGCGAAAAGACAAACTTAAAGAACACATGAAGCGAATGCATGCTCCTGATAGAGAAGCCAAAGTAAATGCTAAAAATTCTAAGTCATCAGGATCAAAAAAATTTGTTCCAAAGGTATTATATTTATTTCATATTATTTTAATATATTTAAACTTTATGTTATAATATTAATAAAGTTATAAATATCAATATCTAGATTTTCTAAATTCCTGCTATTTTACTGCTGAAATCTAATATGTTTATGTCTTAAATTTTGTTATAATGAGCATTAAATGTAATGAATATACTAAGGAACATATTTGTGTCATTCATTTTATTCATTATGAATATTTTTTTTCGTACTTTATATTTCAAAAAGCTATATATATATATTTATTATTCTTACAACATTTCCAGGTATCTCCCACAGATTATCACCGATTTATTTACAAATGCCATACATGTTTGCTTGGATTCAAGAGAAGGGGTATGCTGGTGAATCATCTTGCCAAAAGGCATCCAGACATAAGGCCAGAGTCTGTACCAGAATTGAATCTTCCCATTTTGAAAACTACTAGAGATTATTATTGTCAGTATTGTGAAAAGGTTTACAAATCCAGCTCAAAACGTAAAGCTCATATTTTGAAAAATCACCCAGGTTCAGAACTTCCTATGAGTAATAGGCGAAAGGTAGTGTCTGTGTGTGTCTATTATTAACTATTTAATATTCTGTTTATTCATAATTACTCATTTAAAAATATTTCATTACTTATAATTTTCACACATACCATATGATTTAATTCTTTAGAAATACGTATTGTTTAATCAAGTATTGTTCATTCTGATTTTAGTTTGATGAAACTTAAATACTAAAATTTTGCTTATATATATGTGTGTGTGTGTGTGTGTGCAAATGGTTGACATAAATATAAGTCTGATGTTGATCAAATTTTATTTATGATCTACTTATTGAAAAAAGGTGAAACTTCTAATTTTTTTTACATTAAAAACAATTTGTATATCTTGAATCTAAACCTGGAATTAATTCAAAAACTTTTTTTATGAAAAACAGTATTTTAATTTTTATTGCATTATTTGGATTTAGGGAGGAGTACCAGAAATTCCTGGTATGCCAAATCCAACATTCTCTCAGACAGTTGGTAGCATCACCACTCATCCTCATCACTGCAACTGGTGCCACAAACAGTATGCTAGCAAAGCCAAGTTATTGCAGCATCAACGAAAAAAACATGTGGATATGCTAACTATGAGCTATGTTGCCAACAATACTAAGGTAAATCTGATTCTTTGTTTATTTGTCTGACTCGTTGTTATTACTTTGAAATATACAAAAAATAGAGAATTTGAAAACAAATAGCAATAATTTTTATATGTAGTTAATGTTATTACTTTTTTTTGTTTTTGCTTCAAGTTTAAGTTATATTACTTAGTAGTAGTTAGATTTCTTATTTTTTTATTTTGTGAATGAGTATGAACATGTTTTTATAATATGTTTATTGCATGCTCATTCATAAAATTATTTAAAGAGATAAAAGAGGGAGAAAGAAGAATTAAAGAAATTGGTACTAATATTTTCTCACTGTAAAATTTCCCATTGTGAGGAAACTTTTGCCTCCCAACACATCAGAGGTATATAATTTATCACATCCTTATTATATATTTGCATAAAAGTGAATGATTCTTAAGTTTAATTTTTGGATTTTTTAAGCAAATAAAAGACTTACTTATAGTAGTTCCCTGTTTTTACTTTACTTCAGCTATGTAAATTTGATAGATGCTGAAAAAATCTTATTTAAATACTTAATTTTATTATAAAATCTTATAATATAAAAAACTAAAAATTTAAGGGTTTTTTGTAAAAATGTCTTAAATATTAACTTTTTTTAAAAAATTCCTAATTGCTTTTACTTTTTAATTTATTTAAATTCTATCATATGAGTTTTTAAAATAAAAGCAGTAATATATTGAATTGTATGAATCCTTTTTTAACTTGCAATAATTAATTTATACCGTATTTAAAAAATAATGATTACTACATACATAAGTTAAAATGAACTTTGCCAAATTTATTATATAAGTATTCTCTGATTTGATGATATATAATCCCTTCAAAAAACTAAAATTATGTAAATAAAATAGTGATTTTTTCCCCTATGTTTTTATCAATCTATATTGATAATTTTTTATCATGCATTATAAATTATTATTCAAATTAATTTGTACATTATATTTGGTTAGGTGGAGCCAGTATGCGATCAAGGCACTCAAGTAACTGGTCAAATTGTTATTGAAAGCGTGTCATCAGGATTATCCCAAGATGCAGCAGCAGTTCTTATTGATGCCACAAAGCGTAAAATTCATTACATTGACAAAGACTCATTAGTGGTAATTTTAACAGTTAGTTTTATCTTTAAATAGTATTCATGGTTTCTAGCATTTTTTATTAATTATTTTTATTTTGGAAGTTTATATTTAAAATATTTCATAAATGATTGACTTCTTTGTAATGTTAATTATAGTAATTTATTTTATGCATTAGTTGTAATATAATTTTTTTTAAACTTTCTTTAATTTCATTTATAAATTTTTGGCTTGAAAGCTTATATAATGTTGATTGTTTAAATCAGCAACTTACGAAAATCTAATTAAATTTTGTATTTGGTTTAACTTCATATCAAATATATTTGTGAGCATTGTCATAAAATATATTTAAACATAAGTGTTTAAATTCTTTTGAATTATAAAGAAATTAAAATATTCACATATATATATATATATATATATATAATATATATTTGTGTGTACACATTCTTACATATAAAATTACTTGAAACTTGAAATGTTGTTTTTCTATTTATCTTAGAAACAATTGCTCATTTATTTTTGGAAGATATATTATTAAAAAATTATTATTTTTGAAAAAATTAAATTCTGAATATTTGTAATTGACTGTAAAAACATTTTGTTTAGATTCAAAGCTAATTTGATATATTTTTGTACATTATAGTATGCAGAGACAATGCACATCAGTGTCTCTGAATTATTCGTTTTCTTTTATTCATTCTATTATTAAAATTGAGAACATTATTTTTAACTATTTTTCAGTGTATTTCTATTTGAGTTTTTGTTTCTTTTGTTTTTAAAGTTCCAAATGACAAAATGAATTTGATCATTTTGTCAAAAAAAAGCATAATATGTTTTAAGAGAACATATTTGCATTTAGAAATTAATTTTATTTTTAGAGAAAATTACAGATCAATTGATTCATATTAAAAGAAAGCATGATTTAAATTTGGAAACTTTAATCATAAAATATGTCATCAAATCTCTTTCATTTATTCATGAGTAACTTAATTATTTTATCTATTTTATACCAATTTATTTATTTTGTTTAGATTTGAAAAGAATCTTCTTTTCTAAAGTTAACAATCAAACTAAATATAACAAAATTTGAAAAAATATATAGTTCATATAAGAAATCTGACCTGTCCTCTAAATAGGTCACTGGAAAAAAAATGGATAAAATTAGCATTTACATGTTTTCCTGTTTTCTTCAAAGAAGAAAAGTTATTTCTAAGAACAAAATTTTACTTTTTTGAATATTAACATCTTATTTACAAAAAAATTCAATTTTCAATTGAATTTCCCTTTAATATTGGTGGAAAGGTCCAAAGCAAGCCTGAAAAAGTGTTTTGTCACATTTCTCACAGTATGTTTTGGGTTTTCTTTTGCATCCTTCTTTTTAATAATGACCCTGTTTTTCTTGCTTTAGTAAAAAATGGCCATCACTATCTTTTCGAGCATCTCCTTTTGTACCATAAGGTACAATCGAGATCCTAGGTTTTTACCTCCTCTTGTTTTTATCTCAGATGTTTTTAGATAAACTGTTATTAAAACTCTTCGGAACTCCTTCAAGTTTAGGGCTTCATTTTTGTTGGAAGTTTTGTGAATTATACATGCGTTTATCATAGCCATATCCAATAAACATATAAAAAGTGGCTAATACCACTTTTTCCCACGAATTTTAATGCAATAAAGTCCATCCAACCAGTCTTGGTGATCCACATCGCCAATATGTTGTAAGAATTTATTAAATTCGGCATCTTCATGTTAACTTTATCTTTGTGTACTCTTATTTGCTTCTTCACATCAAAAAAGTACTAACAACAGTCACAGTACTATTGTCATTCCATCACACCAGGAAAATCTCAGAGTTCTTGTCAAATGCAAAATCAGACGTACCTCTTTCGCTTTTCTGCATAGACTTTGATTCTTCTAGAGGACACTTCTGGTTTATCCGATTTTCTCAAATGATTCCTGTTGCTCAAAAACCTTGTTCACAAAGACTAATAAAAGATCAATGCTAGTAAAAAAGTTGTCAAAGTGTAAAGAGCTAGCTTGAAGCATTCATGATATTTTATGTTAGTTTCATCACAAGAGTTCCTTGAGGAATATCATTTCTTGTATCCGATTCTTTACTGCAATAGAGAGAAAAATTGTAACAATATCCCTTGCTTCCACAGTCCGAGTTGGCAGCCAAATTGTTAGCGCTATCGCCTTAGGTTCAATAGATCATGGGTTATAATCCCACCTTGGGTATGGATGTTTGTAGTAATTTGGAATCCACTTTAAACCTTAGGTCCCAGTCTGATTAGCCTTTGTATGAAAAAAATGACAAACAAACAAAACCAACCAACCTCGCTTCCACAGAGAGTCCAAGGTTTATATCCAAAACGAATTGGCTTACCTCAGATAAACTGTGTCAGACCATTCCTACTATAATACATGATGATAATTTCATCAATGTTTAGATTTGCTGAGAAATGTCCAAATTTCATAAAATTGTTATTGAGTATGACAAACAAAGGTTTTACTTTGAAGTATTGATCCTGGGCAGGCTGATTTACAATTTTATTGTCGACAAAGTGTAAATAAGATTTCAATTTTTGGAAGCAGTGTCTTGACATGGCTTTTTTCACCATAGTAGTGCCCAGGTCTTCGGCATCTGACTAGTTGTCACTTTCATAGGAATTTTAATGATAACTAGTTAACAGCAAAATTCCTGCAAAAACAGGTAATTCATCAGCAGTGCTTAAGAAATCGTGTTCATTTTTTACATCTGTTGCATATAGCACAGTTTCTTTTACAATGAGATCATAAACTTCACTGGAATAAAACTGCTCAAAAAGCTCTGATGGAGTTTTCTCTTTTAGTGCAGTTTTCATCTGCTTGAGAAAGTTACTTGCAGTTGATTCAGACTGTATTTTCCATTTTGTGACTTATTCTTTATCCAAAATAACTGAAGTCATTTAGCTTTTTTTTGTTTTTGTTTTCAAAACATTAGAGATTGTGGTTGGTTCAGGCTCAAAAGTGTCTCTAGTTCTAACCTCCCAGGAACATCGTTTATAATAATATCACCAATATTTACTTCATTCTCATCCCCTTAATCTTCATCAGTTAGTTCACTAGCATCTGGTGGTAACACATCAATTTCAGCATCACTCTCATCTGAATCTAAACTATTTAGTAAATCTAATGCTTCCTCTAATTTCATAAACCTTTATATTGGCATAACTCAGCAGGAGTAAAACACCAGAAGAGAAATTATTATTTTTTTTACTCTTAGTTAGAAAGAATGCGTCAATTGCATGCCTATTGCCACACTGTCCTATTTAGAGGACAGTTAAAAATGAGCTAGAACCTACCTAAGAATATATAACTTTAATTTACCAGGATGATAAAGAAAGAGTACTATCACATAAAAAAATGCCCAGCAAAATGTCCAAAGTAAACTGAAAAAGAATTATTCTACCGCAAAGAGATAATACAAACCATGCCCACTAATTCGATGAGTAGATAAAATGTCCAGGGAAAGGAGGAGAGGGCGAGAGCCATAATTTGTGCTAGCAGAAGCTAATACATACCTCTATATGTTCCAGCTAGCAAAATATTAGTAACAAATAGTGATTTCCACTTGATATTTTTCAACTGTCCTCTAATTAGGACAATGAAATAAAATGGGTTAATTGAGAAGCTTTATTTTATTTGAAAGTAAAACTTTTTAATTCAAGTGAAAAAATGTTGTTATAAAATTAAATTATTTTTTACTCAGTAAAAAGATAAGAAGCAATAATGCAAGTTTTTATAACTGTTGTATCTGCTATTAATGAAAAAATAGTTTTTAGTCATTTGTTTAGTTCTATTTTGAATTAGAAGTGTGACAAAGAAAGTATCATTTAAGTTTGCATTTCTTTCAAAAATTACATTTTATTATTTTTGCATTGTAATATTCCATATTGATGTTTAGTTATTTTGCCCTTGATTTGTTTTAGGGTTTTAAAAGAATTTTTGGTGATTATCTTTTATTTATTTTTCTAGTTATGTATTTTTACTTATTGATTTTTGTTTTTATTAAAATTAATATAATAGAATTGAAATAATGAGTTTCTTAATAACAAACAATAAAAAAATTCAATTGGTTATATGCTGTATTGCATTTATTATAATAAATTTTATAACTTAGAATAGTATCATTCACTGTGTTAAATTTGTAAAATAAAAAACTTCTAAATTTCTTGAACTAGATTAAAAAAATAAAAATTTTATCCATTTTGTTGATAGAAGAGTTTTAAATATAATCTTTGGGTGATTTAAAAATACAAAGCTTGGCATATCTGTAGTGCCTCTTACTTTCAAGGCACAGGTCCAAGGTTTGGTCCTTGAGCTGGACAAGGTCGATTCAGCCTTTCATCCTTTCAGTGGGCTAATAAAAAAAAGTAACAAGTGTATATAGGAGGAACTTAACACTGGGAGTTGTGTGTTAGGCTGACCACCTAACTGGGACACATGCTTCACACCCCAAAGCCCTTGGTCATGAAGACATATTGTATCTGTAGCCCTTGGCTCTCATTTTGGCTGTTGTTAAGTTTCTTTTTTTTTAAATATAAAAACTTATGTTTTTTAATTGGATTTTGAGTTATAATTTTCATTTAGTGTCATTTGTATATGCTGAAATTTTATATTGAACAAAGAAATTTGTTGGTTTGTGAAGTATTTTAAAGATAAGAAATGTGTTATTCCTGGAGGTAAAAGCTGACTAAAATAATCCTGTTCTTTTTAAATAATGCTTATTTTTTATTGAAATACAATTACATTAATGTTGAAATAATATATTTTCCTTATTTCAGTAGCAATTTTTTCTCCCAATATTTTTTAAGAAATAATAAATTTTAATAACAGTAAACCACCTTTTACTGTTTAAAAATAATGTAATACCTATGTTTTTGAAAGGGTCATAATTTTTATTTTCTACTGGTATTTTTAATTTTGTTTTTGATATATTTTTCATGCTCTAAAGTGCTTTTATTCTATAGGTGTCAACTCATCCTGATGGACTTCCTACAGCAGATCTTTTAACTCAAGCAATGTCTGAATTGACTCAAAGCTGTTTGGCTGAATATCGAACAAATGGTGGTGGTGAATTTCTTACAACAAACAGACTCACCCAACCTACAACTGCGTTAGTTAATTCCTCTCCATCCACAACACCTATTCCTGCTCAGTCATCTAGTGAAGACCCAACTTCATCACCACCACCAGGATTGGATTCCAGTGGTTTGACAACTCAATTAGACCAAATTCAGCTCAATCAACTTATTGCCCAATATCAACAACAACAGCAACAACTTAGGTGAGATAAAGTAACAATTTTATTAGTATGCTATTAAGTAGAGTTTATTAAAAATGCTTATATATTGTCAAATTATAGTGTTTCTAAGTATTTAAAAAGTATATATATTTTAAATATCTTGAACAAACAAAAGCACAAGTACACACATTCTCCAGTATAAATTTATTTTATTGACTTACAGACAGAACTGAAAAAAGTAAAATTTAATTAATATATGACTGAAAATTTTTCAGTTTTTTAACTATTGTGTATTTGTTTTCTCACATTTCTAAGTGTACTTGTTAATGTTAAAATTATATTCATTGTGTGTTCAGAAAATACAATAAAATATTTCAAAATAATTATCAAAATACATAATTGAAACTTACCATTAGATACATAAAGTGTATCCTTTTTAAATTTTGAAAATATTTCATACATTTGTTATTTTTAAATAAGGAATAATTTAGAATATGTAATTAAAATTAAATATTAAAAAGCATTTAAAGTAAGCACTATATATATATATATATATATATATATATATATATATATACATACATACATAGCTGCTAACTCTACTGATTTTTTCGGGGAACTCCTTATTTTTACCCCCCCAAGGGGTTTACCTTCTTTAGGTAAACACAGGTGTCACAATCCCGAGGTACCCTAGTGATCTGTCCTCTTCTTTACTCTCTCCTCTACTCTTCTGCTTTTTTTCCTCTTCTCCCTCAGTGTGGTTGCCTCGAAAGAGGTTGAGGGCTCCCCTTGAGTAGCTTTTGCAGCTCTGTTGCTATTAGCTACTCTTGAGGACTAAATCACCCACGTATTTGCCGTTGACTTGTGTCCCTGGAAAGGAGGGTCCTGGTAATTGAGGCCCCCAGAGACCAACACATTACTTTAGCCTCTGATTCAGGTAAACGGAAGGTGTATTGTGGTCCTCAGCACATCAATCAGCTTTATGGATCAAGCAATCGGTACATCTACTGGGTGACTTGTTAAAGGTGGAGGCCACTTCAGGCATGTACTGTGAGCATATCGGACCTGGCTAGCACTGGTGTGGTTGGTCTGCATCCCTTCATTGGACTTGGTGGTGGGTAGTGCGGTCATATCCCGAAATTTTATATACAAATTATGGAGAATAAAAATTTAACTTTTCTCCTGCGGGAGCAGCAACTTGAAAATCTGAAACCAAAATATTTTGTAATTAAGAGGAAGGAGGGAAATTTTACTACTGTGTCTCTCATCCTTATTTCAAAAGGAATATTGGCAATTGTTGTGGAAGTCAGAAAAGTTAAAAAAATGCGCTCGGGTGACTTGCTTGTAGCGGCTGCATTCAATTCTCAAGCAGCCAGTCTGGCAAGTATGAAATTGCTGGCAAAGTTGGAAGTGACTGTCTCGCCTCATGGAAACCTTAATTTCTCTTGTGGTGTTATCTCTGCAAGGGATTTATTATTCTCGCCAACGGAAGAGATTCTGGATAATTTACAGAATCAGAAGGTCTGTGGCGTAAGACGCATCACAGTCAGACGAGATGACAAAGTAATTGATACTAAGCAGCTTGTTCTGACTTTTGCGATGCCAGACCTTCAGCAGTACGTAAAAGCTGCGTATATGAATTTACCCGTCAGTCCTTATATACCAAATCCCTTGCGATGTTTTCAATGTCAGCGCTTTGGCCACTCGAGAAACTACTATCTCGCGTGGCCAAAGTGCTGCCACTCGAGAAACGCCCTTAGAGGCAAACTCACCTGCACTCGTTGTGCGGTGGTTGGCCACGATAGCTCGAACTGCATGGCAAAGGAGGCATGTGTCAACTGTCATGGTAACCATCCCTCCTATTCTCGAAGTTGTCCTCAGTATGTACTGGTAAAAGAGATCGCCACAATTAAGTGATCATCAATTATCAAAAATGTTCGTATCCTGAGGCTAGACGATTGGTCACTTCCCACACTCCCTAGACTGGAGTCAGTTATGCCACAGCTGCCAGAAAAGTCACCAAATTGAGCAGCACGTAAACTGAACCATTTTTGGTTTACCCAGTGGAAGTACCACAAGCATCAGAAAAGCCAAAATTCAAAAAAACTCATACGTTTTCAAAAAAAGCTACCTTTGCCAAATCAAAAGCAGAAAAAGCATTAAAATTAAAAAAAAAGCAAAAACATCAGTTTCCACTCGTAATGCTTTCTCATGCTTTGAGACTGACGCGGTGTCCCCATTTCCCTCGGATGATGATACATTGCTCGAGGATATGTTAGAAGATCCACCTTCCAGCTCCAGCAAAGGAGCTGTTAAAACTAAACAATGACTTCCTTTGTATCTTGGAACTGCCATGGTTTGCGATCACATCTTGATGACATCAAGTCTCTAATATCAGCTTACAACCCTGCATGAATAGCACTTCAGGAGACATTCCTAAAGTCTGTCAATGATATTACCATGCCTGGGTTCAAATTCCTTTAGAAGAGACTGTGGAGACGATGGTGCAGTGTCTGGAGGTGTTTGTATATTAACATCCAATAACTATCCCAACACTGCCCATCTGTTGAACCTTGCGCCATAAAAAATTAAACAATCCAATCCATCTGTTGAATACTACTCTACAGGCTGTAGCTGTAAGAATACATCCTTCACACTTATTAACAGTCTGTAGTTTATATTTACCACCACATGATGTCACCTGCCAAGAGGAACTCGATGCATTTATAGATCAGCTGCCAACACCATTTCTGCTGTTAGGTGACTTAAACAGCCATAGTTCTTTGTGGGGAAATGATGATACTAAGATAGAGTGGTTTATTTCAGATAACAGTCTCTGTCTGCTTAATACCAACAAGAAAACATTTCCATGTACCCATGAGAACATTTCATTCTCTCGATCTTGACATTTGTTTTCCATCTCTTCTGCCATTTTTAAATTTAACAGTAGGAAATGATCTTCATAATAGCGATCATTTTCCTCTCGTCATCTCCCAGACTGGAGGTAGTAGTGTAGGACAATGTCTACTTACTTACATGTACAGTTGGGCAGATTGGACAATATTTAAACAATTGGCAGCTATTGATAAGTAAGTGGTTATGATCGATGATATTGATGATGCCCTATATAAAGTCACTCAAACAATATTGAATACAGCTGATACATCAATCCCTAAGAGTTCCTTTATAACACACAGGTGTAGCAAACCTTGGTGGAACAAAGAATGCCAAGAGAGTTATAAAAAACAAAGGAAGTTATGGGAGTTATTTAGGAGATACCCCACAATGGAGAATCTGATCGCCGTTAAGAGAGCTAGAGCTCTAGCTCGTCATCGAAGTCAGAAGGAATCTTGATCTCGATATGTATCTTCAATTACATCTTCCACATCCAGTAAGCAGTTGTGGAGAAAAGTGAAAGCAGCCAGTGGGATTTATAAGGATTTTTCTATTCCTATTTTAAAAACCAGAACTGCTGTGTACTCTTCTCCTAAAGACAATGCTAATACCCTAGGTGAAACTTTTGCTAGCATCTCAAGCAACGACTCTTATAGACCTTCATTTTTAAGGCTCTTCCAGACCTATGTGAGAACTTCTGTTGTCTTGTCGCCCCATCTGGTGTTAGTTTTCAAAGCTTGTAGAGAGGGGAGTATCCCAAACATCATTATTGGTTGAAATTGCTTGTCAATCAATCCTTCGAAGTTAGTGAGTCTTCCAGATTTGGCGCGTTATATCGTGAAAAATTAAAGTACTAACACCATAAAAATAGCCAAAAAGAGAGTTTTAAATTTGCTCCTAACAGATGTTTACCTCAAATTACCCTCAGGGTTCTTAGAATAGGGGTGAGGGAAAGTGGGTCAGTACAAATGCTCAACGAACTGACACCAGAATTATCTGTAGCTGTCTTATGGAAAATTAGCTGCCAGTGATTCTAAAGAAAATATTATTTATTTATATTTTAGAGTTCGGTTTTTAATATTCGCACTAAAAAATATGAAGACAAATTGCAAGTGTTGTGTGATTTTACAGTTACTAATTAAATGGTCAAAAATGATTATCAGACTTCAAATCAAACTTAAAATACTACATGAATGATTAAAAATATTTTTTTTTAAGTGCTTTGGTTCAATTTGATTTTATGAGACTTGATCCATTGACTTAAGATACTTTTGAATATGAATGCAACAAATAATTAAAAAACTAATTCAATATAAAAATATTTAATTTTTTTCAAGTTTTTTTTAAAACTTGAACAACTTTATCTATATCTATCTATCTATCTATATATATATATAAATTCTAATTATATAAAAATAGATGATTTCCTTCCTGATATTCTCTCTTAAGCATTTCTTCTCGAACATCAATACTATAACTTCAGTTACATATTTTATATCGCCTTAAGTGCTACAGGATATTTATTTATTCTTTTGATATTTTATTCCTTTTTGTCAAAAATAATGTCATTTGCGTTGCGCAGGACAATATTCTTCTCAAATAAGTTTCGTGAGCATAAAATGATTCCCCTAAGAGCATTGATGTCATCTGTATTGTAGTGTGTTGTAATATATTATTATCGTTCGTTTGGTTATTGAAATGCTTTTTTGTTTTTCTGCTGAAGTTTTACTACAAACCCATTTTTTTTTAAAGATATTTGTAATTTTTCAAATTTAAAGTGTTTAATTTCTTATCAGACGCATATTTTAGTATTCTGGTATCGTATGCTTAAAATCATACCTTATAGTGTATTTTTTTTCATGAAAAAAGTTGTAAATAAAATTAAATGTCCAAATATTTGTAGAGGTAAAAACTCAATAACTTCGGAAAATGATTAAAAATCAAATTAAAATATTTGTCTCACTATTATTCTAATAAACTTATCGTTCTTTTTATTAGATATTTTATAAGAAATATATATATATACTCACATATACATACATACACATACATACATATATATACACACACACACATATATATATACATTTATATATAATATATATATATATATATATAATGAAATATTATAAACTGTTTGGAGTTACCTCGTTCAATTATATTATACACTACGATTTTGAGATAAGACTACCTATGTCTTGAAAATTTAAAGATAAATATATATATATATATATATATATATATATATATATATATATACACACACATGTATATATATATACATGTGTGTGTGTGTCTATTGTAAAATGCATTTTTTTTATATTAAGTTCTTTAAATTTTTAATACATAGGTAGTCTTATTTCAAAATCGTAGTATATAATATAATTGAACAAGGTAACACCAAACAGTTTATAATATTTCATTTTTAAAATTTACTTAAATGAAAATAATCAAAGTTGAATTAAAAGTACATATCATAGCTACTTTTCCAACGCTAATAAACAGAAATCTAACATGCATTATTTACAGATGCCTTTTCTATTTCACGAGTGAGAAAGGCTAATTCGTCTTGCTCGATTCGGAAGTGTTTGCCAACCACATGGTAAAACAGCGGGAATCATATGGGGAGAAGTTTTTCTCAGAAATTCCTTGTTCTTTAGGTTACCGTAGTGAAGTAGAAAAATCAGCTAAGTTTGGCGTTAAAAATTTTCCAGTTTCATAGGTGGCGTTGTGTACAGAGGTGGATTTTCAGAAATAAGAATGAGTTTGATTTGTAATCAAAATTCGTATCGAAATATTAATGCAATCAAAAATATTTTTAGCTTAAAAAAACAAAAATGTTCATTTTGTAACTGTACGGAGAAAAAAATGAAATATCTTTAAACTAAATTTTGTACAACCTCAATGAAATTAGAATTTGGTTAAAATTTACTGGGATGGAGATATTTTGTCACTTTAAAATATTTTAAATGCTAAAAATGGATGTCGAAGTGACAGTAGCTCTGTTTTTTGTAATTTGCAAAAAAAAGGAAGTTTCTATCATGAAAATAGCACTTGTGAAATGTTAAAATATTATCCATAGGATTAACATAGGATTCGATTTTCCCCAATGGAGGTCTAACAGGGCCTTAAGGACGAAGAGGCGCACTGAGCGAACATCAATTCGTTTCAACCATGGTGAAGCCTTTCCTTACAACTGCGAATTTGAAATGTTGGAATTGAGGAGAGCATTAAAGCAGGCCCATGATACCAGTCTGGGACCTGATGGAATCAGCTATCAAATGCTTCGAAATTTAAGTCCAGACTCCCTATCGAACATATTATTTTTGTTCAGTAGGATCTGGACTGAAAAAAAATTTCCATCAATTTGGAATGAAACAATAGTGATTCAGGTTCTTAAGGCTGGTAAAGATCCTTCCAATCCTTCCATTATCGACCAATAGCTCTGATCAGTTGCTTCTGTAAGACTCTCAAACGTTTGGTCAATGCCCGTCTCGTATATGTGTTAGAAAAAAATAAATATATACATATTAATCAGTATGGCTTCCATAAAGGGAGATCCACTCTTGATAATGTCACATATTTGGAGACCCAAATCCGGAATGCTTTTTTGCAGAGGAACCATCTGATCTCCATTTCTCTTTGACATCGAGAAGGCACATGACCATACATGGCGATATGGAATTCTCCGTTCACTATATGATTTTGGCTTTCGGGGTAATCTACCGATATTCCTACAAAAATTTTTGAGCTCCCGTGTTTTTAAAGTTCGTATTGGAACTGTACTTTCCAATACTTTTATTCAAGCCAAGGGTGTTCCCCAAGGCTCTATTTTCACTGTTTTTAGTCTTTTCATCAGTAACATCCTTCATCAATTACCACCTTCCATAAATGGTACACTATATGTTGACGACCTGCAAATATCATGTCAGGGGTCTAATATGTGATTAATTGAGAGACAACTGCAAACAGCAGTTAACAAGCTAGTTGCATGGTGTGCTGAGAATGGCCATGCTTTGTCACCAAGCAAGAGTAGATGCGTCCACTTCTGTAAAAAGTCTAGCCTTCACAATGATCCAGTTATTAATACCAACAACATCCCGATACAAGTAGTCAATGAAGTAAAATTTCTGGGAATTATCTTTGACTGAAAATTAACCTTTCTACCACAAGTTTTGTATCTGCGGAAGAAGTATGAGTAATCGCTTAATATCCTCAAGGTGTTGTCAAATACATCTTGGGGTGCAGATCACTCATCACTTCTTTAAATTTATCAGTCATTGATTCTATCTCGCATTGACTACGGATGTGTTGTTATGGATTGGCTAGATCTTCCATTTTACGAAGACTGGACACAGTTCACCACTCTGCTTTAAGGATATGTTCTGGTGCATTCCTCATATCACCCGTCCAGAGTCTATACACTGTATGTTATCAATTACCGTTAGACCTGAGGCGTATGCAGCAGTCTCTCGGTTATTAAGGTAAGATTATGTTGACCCCTGATCATTTGTTACGTTTTATGGCTCCAAATGCCTCTGTTAAAAGACTGTATGATGCTCGTACATTGAGCACCCCTCCTTTTGTCACAAGAGCCAAATCACATTTCTGGCTTAAAGACCTATGTAATGTTTGGATAGTCTATTGACCAGTTTCTCTATCCTCCTTGGTATTATTCTAGCATCACGAGAAGGGGGGTGAGATCTGTGTCCAGTGGAAGGGTTCATTCTTTTAGAGGTTTGGACAGTAAAATGATCCCGCAGTTTAGGGTTAAAACAAATTTTGCGCCCGTTCTTGTCTTTGGCGAAGAACACGATTTTCTTCTCTTCATTCTTTGCTTTCTACTTAGCCTAGAAGATTGTATTCTCAGCGCTCTTGATTTTTAGTATTTTTAATTATATTAAAACTTTTCTTTTCAGAACAACAAATAATGTCTCTAAAAGGGAAAACATTGTGTTCTAAAGAACGTAACATTGTTAATAACGTGCGAATATTTTTTGAAAATGAAGCAATGTCTACTTTGCTGTAGATACCAATTCAGAAAGCACAGGAACGTACTGCGGCTGCTACTGGCGTTTCTCTTAGAACTGTTCAAAGAATTAAAAAGGAATCCACAACTGATAGTAGGCTTTCAACTCCAGGGAAACAGCGTAGTCGATCTGCAGAACAGAATGTAGTTTTGGACAATTTTGATTTATGTGTCATTTGAAATACAGTAAATGAATTTTATGCATCTAATAAAGTTCCATCGATTTCCTTATTATTGCCAGTGTTGAAAGAAAAGATAAATTTTTCTTGGAAAAGGGAATCTTTAAGGAAAGTCCTGCATCAAATTGGATTTCGTTGGAAACTATGCCAAAATAAAAGGAAATTACTGATTGAATGGCCAGATATAATTTCGTGGAGATGTCGGTACTTGAGAGAAATAAAAAAATATCGAGAAAGCCAAGAAAGCATGATTTATGTGGATGAAACTTGGATTGATAGCAACCTTTCTTTCTCAAAATGCTGGCAAGATGAAATACTTGGTGCTTTTGTAAAAAATGGTGCTTGAAATCGATTAATTGTTGTGCATGCTGGATCGAAAGATGGATTTGTACCAAATGCCGAATTAATATTTAAAGCAGGCTGTGCAACAGGTAATTACCATGGGCAAATGAATTACGAAAATTTTGAAAAGTGGATACTAGAAAAATTGCTGCCTAACATCCCTTGTAATTCCATCATAATAATGGATAATGCATCGTACCATACGAAGATTTTGGATCCAGTACCGACGAAAACTAAAATGTGTAAATATTTGGATGACCAAAAAATACAGTATGACAGCACTATGAGAAAACCTGAACTGTTTAAATTAATTAAAATGAATGCTCCACCTACGAAAAAATATCAACATTGACGAACTTTTAGAAGCAGAAGGTCCTGTTCTAAGTTTACCTCCTTACCATTGTGAATTAAATCCTATTGAATTAGCTTGGGCGGCAGTAAAGCGCCATATTCGCGAAAGAAACGTCGAAGCTGATCTCAGTTGGAAAACAATGAAGGAATTGACGTCAAATGCAATTAAAAATATCTCAGGAGAAACTTGGCAAAAATATTGCTGTCATGTAGAAAAAATCGAAGGAGAATATTGGAAAATTGATGGACTTGTAGAGACTACAATTGAAGCAATGAATTTTGATATAGGATCCGAATCAGAAACTGATACTGCTTCTGAAAGTGGTACAATTGATTGGGATTCGGATACTTCTATGGATACTTATTAATAAAATAATAACTATAAGAAATGAAATTTTAAATTAATAAATACAGATCAGTTTTGGAAGTTCTCAAAATTTTGTAGATTTTTATAAGAAGGTTGACTCAGCCTAACAGATAGCATTCTTGCATTCTGTGAAATGAGGAGTTTGGTTCTGAAATTAGTGGGTTCAAATCTGCGTGAACCAAACGGAGTGACTGTGTAAGGTTTTCAGGGTTTTCCTTACACGTTAACGAAAATTCGGGTCACTTTCCATTAGAAAGACCTCCCTGAAGGCATTTTCGCTTCTTCTTTAACTCCAAAAACTATATTTTCCCTTATATTAAAATATATTATTTATAAGAAATCTGTATGAATTTTATTTAAAAAAATTTTGAGCATTCTTTGTTATCCTTTTTTTATTTGATATTATACACAAAAATGTTTTGATAAAATAGGTTATATAATCAAAATTCTTAAAAACTATTTAAATGATAGATTTTACTGAGTAAAAAATATAAATATTTTATATTCCCTCAAATTATTTTAAATGATTCCATAGGTGCACAATATATTCCTTACTATAAAAATATATGAATTAAAATAAATTCCACAACATTTTAAAATATTAGTATGTCGTTATATGATGAAATATATATCTTGAATAAAAAAGGCTGTAAAAAGTTAATTTATTACTTACGTAGTTTCTTTTTAGCCTAAAATGGCCGTTCCTTATGTAAAAAGTACCTTCATCTAAAAATTAACTTAACAAAAAGCATATTCTAGAAAATCTCATCATTCCCTGTTTTCTCAAAAATTATTGCGATAACACAATGAAAAAATACAAATTTTAGGCATAAAAATTATCTATCGTTCGATGTTAACTTATTATCCTACAAACAGTTTTTGTTCCTGTTCTTGTGAACGAAATAAATTCTAAAATCTATCTAATAATGAAAATTTCATGGCAAAATAAAAATATTTTCATTTTAAATGTTTTTTTAAAACAGCTTAATATATGTATTTATATATTTCAATTCTCATATTTGAATTCTTCGAAAAAGCATAACACATACATATTTTATTTTCATTCTACATCAAAAGGTGCTTATTAGCCAAATAAGGTAACCTAGATTGAGGTGCGCTTTCTCCGCGTTTCCTTCTCCGCTTGCTAAATTGTTGAAATAGACTTCTCTGATAACACATGACTCCTACGTCACACCCGCCATCTCCTAGTGGTCGCACATTATGAACCAACAAATACCTTTGCGCAATTCAGAAGATCCGACACAACACCTATTGTTTTTCAGCAGCTATACTATTCTCATCGCTGTCAGTACCAATCTTACAAACCTGTATTCACGGATGGATCTAAATCCGCAGGACATGTAGGCTGTGGAGTTTTTATCAATAACACATCTTTTAGCTACAGCCTTCATTCATCCTGCTCCGTCTTTACTGCTGAAGCTACAGTGATTTATTATGTGCTTCAGCACATGAATACAGATGATTGTCATAAATTTTGTATATATACTGACAGCATGAATATTATTGAAACCTTGAAAAACAATAGTGTTACCTGTCATCCTGTTGTGTTGAGAATTTTCAAAGCATTGGATTCTCTGAAATGAGAGATCAGGTGCAGCTGCAAAGACTGCATCAGACCTAATTTTACCATTGGTCCCTCTCTCAGATGTGAGAAAAGATATAAAAAGTTTTATATATAGTCTTTGGCAGGAATCATGGAACTTGCAGGTTGGCAACAAGTTGCATACCATCTTCTCATTACCAGTTTTACCGTTACGAAGTTCAGATGTAAGATTGACTCGCCTTCGTATCGGACACACACGTTTCACACACAGACATTTGTTTTTATGTAAATTAAATCCATGGGTAAAATGTGTGATGAACCATTCAATGTTTATCTTATTTTAATTTCATGTTATAATTTTAACCAACAAAGTTTACACTTTTTTAACAGTGATTTTATAATTTTTATCTGATATAATCAGGGATCCACCCCATAGAAACCTATTCGCTTTCTTGTGGGCAATAGGTTTTATACATTTTATTTAAATTTTATTTTAAATTTTAAAATTGTATATATTATTGATAATTCTCTTTTAAAATTTGATTTTAAAATGTATTCACAGATTTTTGTTTTTTTTAAAAAAAATTTATGTTGGTTGTGTTTGGGTTTAACAAAAAATAAATAATTTTTAAATAAATAAATATAATTAAGATAAAATAAAGCTACAAAAAACTTACTCTTAGCGCAATATGTCCAATTTTGAACCTTGCACCATAAAACCCAACCAACCTTATTTTTTACCCTTTCTCTGATTTCCCAATCATGTATGGAATTCTACTGATTTTCGGCAACTTCAGTTGAAAGCTTAAAACCTGCCAAAATTTTGCCGAAAAATAAGTATTGAATTGTTAATTTTGTGTGTAATAACATTTACATGCTTAAAAAGTTTCCTTTTCATAATGAGATTCTAAAACATGCAAAAGTATCCTGTTTGCAGGCACATGCCTTATTTTCAAGTGTATAATTCTTAGTTGACAGATTTCCCTTACTGCTTTATGCTTCCCTTAAAATATTAATGCAGAACTGAATAAAGGATTAGACAATCTCCAAACTGAGTTCTGCGAACTACAAAGTACGGTGTCCTCACAAAAGTAACACTGGATGAACCAAGAGCAGGTGTATAATGGCATCTTGTTGGAAATCTAAAAAATGAGTTTGAACAAATAATGTTTTCCAATATTTCCCAGTTTATGCTTTCAGTTTTAACTATTCCACATTCTAATGCTGAATGGATTGGGTGTTCAGTCAAATAAATTCAGATCTTATCTTCTGAAAATTTAGAAAGTTAAATTATTGCTTAATATTCTCACAATGAGAAAAATGTTTTGAACAGCAGTTTACCATTTCATTTTTAATAAATGCCAAGTCAGCAATGTATGATAAAAAAAAAGTTGTCATGAGTTATTCGAATTTAAATGTGTTACGTTTCTTATGGACAAAGTGTTTGAAACTTTCTATTTTCTTAGAAGTATTTTATGTGTTTATGTAAGGAAATAATTTTATAAATTTACTGTTTATAAATTGCACTTGTGTAATAAAAGTTGCCTTATAAAGTAAATATTGGGATATAAATGTTGATGTGTTTATTTTTTTATGTATAATATATTCTTTTATTCTTCATAATTCTTTTACGAGCTTGTTGAATATTTTATTAAAATATTAAGATTGACACAAAATGTTTAATATAAATCATTCTCAGAATGTATAATTTAAAGAGTAAAATTCTCTTTTTGCGGTACTACCATTTTAAACATTCCGTTTCAAGCAAAAACGTTGCTAGTAGTGTCTCTTGATTTTTTCTCTCAAAATCAATTGAATATACTGATTTTTATTTCTCCAAGGTTGACAGGTATATATGTATGTATGTATATATATGTATGTATATATATATGTATATATGTATGTATGTATGTATGTATGTATATATAAGAAGCTTAAAAAATTTATACTTTTATTATAAACTAGAAGTGCAACATTCATTTATGAATGTTTATTTTATCAATTTCTTTCTGAAAAGTTTTTAGATTTTAAATAATATTATTAAACATAGATTAAATTTTATTGTAATTTTAATAATCATTGAGAATTTGATAAAACATCACTGAAAGGATTATGTCAGTCAACTACATTTCAATGTATAGTTAGTCTCATATATTATTAATAGATTTCTAAACTAGTTGATCTTAAATGTTATCAAATAAAAAATGGTGCAAAAATAATGATTTAATTAATAAGCTAACAAAGAAAATTATTATTTTAAAATTGATTAAAAGGGAAAATAATTGTTGAAAAATTCCTTATTCTTTAGTAATACAGTCCCTTGATTAGGAATTTGCATTTTCTGTACTGAAGTATTTTGTATCATTGTGATTGTTAGATTTTTACTCGATTTATAAGTACTTAAAAATCATAGTCTAGATAAATTCTTGGTATTTAAATATAAAAACAAAAATTTTTTGAATATCATAGTTAATTGAAAACAAAGTAATTTAAAACGTTTGTACTTTGCTAATTATTTTAAAATTAACAAGCTAGATTTAACTATTTTCTATCTTATCAATGTTCAATTAAAACAAAACATAAAATTTAATTATGAAATTTTTATTAGCTATTTAACTTAAAAGTTTGCATGATTTATAATCTGAAGTAGGTAGACTTCAATACTCTATTATTTATAAATTATACTATAAATTCATTTAAATAAAATCAATATTTATCTATGGTGTTATTTGCATATTTTAATATTCTGTGTTGGAAGTTTGATCAAAAAAATAATGATGTTATTTAAAAATTTATATGAAAAATCATAATTTTTAAATTTTGCATTTAAAATAACTAAAAATATTTATTATTTTTTTAAAGAAATCAAACTTATGTGTACATTTATGCTTGTTTTTTCTGCAGTCCACAACAGCTGGCAGTTGTTGTCACATCTGTCTCAAGATCGTGGCCTGCAGCCGTTACAACTAGTCTAAGCAACTATCCGGCTCGATGAAACAGATTCAAGTAGAAACTTGAATGAAAATCTTGAAAAATAAAATAATTAGTGCCATTTGTATGGCCTTTGATGGGCTTGGTTACCATTGCACATTGTAGTGAGAGCACACTGGCTGTTGAGGAGGAGAGCTATATTGTTGAAGTCTTTTTGGGAGTAGTAAAAAATAGGATAACAAGGCATGATGCCTTTTGTTTGAATGCCCAATCCAGCATTTATTTGCTGGGGCTTTTGAGATTTTTATGAAGGAGATGATTGTTTTCTCTTCTCTTGTAGATTGTGTGTCTTTGAAATTAAACCAAAGATTTTAAATCTCTCATAATTCCCTCCCATTTCTCCAGATGTTTTTAAAAAATTGTGATAGCTTAGCTTGAACTTGCAATATAGCCTGTTTAATAGTTGGGCATTGTGTGCCACTTTCCTATTTCTAGCTGGTGATATGTACTAGTTTCCCTTTTTTTTTTTAATTTCTCTTGATGTTGGTCAGTGTGTTGAATTTTGCTTACTGCTGGACTTGTTATAAGCAGATTAGGCTTTTTCTTGAGTAGGTGTTTGGATGTTTGACGAGTTGGAATTATCCACTTGTTACTTAGTTCACTGTTTTATCTCTCTTCTCTCTGGCTGTGAAAGCACAATTTCATTTTATGTTATATTTTAATCATGTGTCATTGTTAATAGCATATTCTTGTAAATTTGTACATTTGAAAAAATTTTAAAACGGAAAGAAAAAAAAAACCTATTTGGAATTTTTCGAGCTTTTAAGATTTATTTATGATATTCATCGATTCTTTTAATGTAATACATTTATTGTTTTATGTGATTTCAAGAGTCAAATTTGAAATCAACTATTTATGTATATTTGTCCTTCTCAACAAAATTTGTATAAAGTGTTTTTGTTAATTAAAATTCTGTGCTTAATTGATGTGTTAAATTTGTTCAAGTCCTTGTATGTTTTTAAAATCAAATTAATATAAGATGAAATATTTTGTAATTTCTTAGCTTAAATTGTAAATCTCGTAAATTTGTAGTGATCTGAAATATATTGTATTTTCATATATCCAGTGCCATTTTAAATATAGTGTTCAGTTATATAAATTTTTTTTTTACATTAATTTTCAAGGATATAAATTTATTCAAAAAGTTGTATAAATGTGTATAAAACTTGTTTGTATATTTACAAAAATTGATAACCATTATAAAAAATTGTACAGTTATTATAAATATGTTTGATGAATTATATTTTTATTAGATATTATCAGCGGAGAATAATTTGAACAGTATTCAGATGTATGAATATTTAATTTATTGTTTTGTACAGCACTTTATATTGTATATTGCTGCTATACTTGTTCAATTATGAATTTCAAATTTTAAACAAATGGCTGTTGCACTTTCTTCCTCTCCATAATATAGTCAATCCAACGTTGTTTATTATAATTACCAGCACTGCCATTGGAATTTTTCTTATTCTTCTTAAGAATAGTTTGCTTCTGACACAATCTTTTAATTAGTGCTAAGAATTTTTATCACATCTTATATTTTGGAATCTCTAATAAAAAAAGTTCTTAAAAGTATAGTAGCTTTTATAAATTTGTGCCAAGATCACAAAATTTAGATTTTAAGTGTTCATATAGGTGCCATTTAAGCATGATCTTAACTGAATGCATGTTTTATTTCTTGAATCTAGCAGTATTTATATTTTTAATTTTATTAATCTATTATATTAAATTTTGTGCAGAGGCACTCTATGCATTGGCTTCTTGTATAAATTATTAAAAATCTGTGCGATATTTTAAAAAATATAGGTTTGCAATTTTTTTCATGGGTGCTATGTAATTGATATCGTTTACATCTTACAAAGTTTCCATTACTTTATGAAAAAAGGCCACTGAAAAATATATGTGTTATATATTTTTAAATGTTCTTTAAGTTAATATTACATAGTTTTTATTGTAACTTGTGTATCATTTGCTAAAAATACTTTACAAATTGTTTGATATTTAACTTTGTCCTAATTTAAATTAAAGTTTTAAAAGTCAAATCTTTGGACTCTTTGCCTTTTCAGTTTACAAATTAAATGCAAAAAATACAATTATGGAATAAATTTTATAATAGAAATATTTCTTATATTTACTGGTGATCTACACAAACAATTATGAAAGATGTTAAATCACAGAATATATTATATTTTAAAATTCAGTTACGATAATAAAGAATTTCAATATTCTGTGTTTCAAGTGATTATTTTATATACATACACTTAGATTTATCTTCAAAAAAACCTTTTTTTAAAATAAGATTATAATCTAAAGAGTTTATAAAAATTATCTTTATTTACTTTGATATTAGAAATTAAATAAAAAATATTTTTATTATGATTTTATTTGAAATAATTTTTTAAAAATTATGTAAATTATTAGTATCTTAAATTTAATTTGTGGTATCAGTTTGATGGAAAAAGGCTGTTAATTTTGTATAATACAAACTGAGCTTAGCCCAGTTATATAGAACAGGTTTTTATTTATAAATATTAAATATACTTCAGGTATTTTTTCTTTAATCACTCAATTAATTTAACTTCCAATATTCTCCATAATTAATGTTTTGCATGTTGTTTTAGATTTTACTATAACTTTAAACATAAAAAGAAAAAATTGTGTAATAGAGCATCAGCCTTTAAACAAGGTAATTTAAGGTGTTACCTTAATTGTAGAAAATCTGTATTCAATACAAGAGGAATTTTTTTTTATATATGTAAAATATAACAGCTTTGTTTTTCAATCATATATCTAAGACATCTCATACTGGCCAAAAATAGGTATTTTTATTTTGAAAAAATGTGTGATATAATTTTTTAACATAACTCTTATTAACCGAGGAATTAGATTATTGACTTACCAAATAGGAACAAATTTTATATTTATCAAACTAATGAAATGTCTCTCTAAAAGGAATTCTAATCAAAATTGAAGGAGATTTCATAAGATTTTGTATATACATGTATTTAACTCTTATTTAAAAAATTATGTTTTGTTTATAAAATAGTATCTAAAGCAAGAAATGTCATCTGCAGCTTTTAAAAAGGATAATTCTATGATATCATGGTACAATTACGTTAACGTTATATTATGTGATAATTATAACGAGAAAGAAATTGCTGTCGTAAATATTACATTTGTGTTGTGCATCGTTTAAACAGGTTTAACGTTTTTAAAAACTGTCAAACTAAACTATTATTTACTGACAAAACTTATTGTATATTTCTTGCAGAAACTGCTTAGATATTGTTTTGATAATTGAGTCAAATAAATCTTCTGTTCACTGTTTTTTTTTTCCTCCACACGAATTCAGCCAAATATGATTGCAAATGTTTGGAGCCACTGTGATGTTGCTAGCTCTTTTTTTTGGCAGATCTTCACATGCACTTTGTCATCTGTATGAAGTCTGATTCTGTATCTCCAAGGTTGAACTTGTAATTCACTCTGTAATGAAAATTCATATTCTTTTGAGTTCATCCATTCTGAAAGCTTTTCCTTAATGACAGAGTTTTCATTTATATTTTATTCGATGCAATTTAGCAGACACTCTGTTTCTATTCAGAATGGCAATAAGAACTGTATTCTTCATATCACAGTAAATTCCTTCAGAAACCCATTATTTTGGGAAAATATGCTGAGCTTATTTTTCTTGGTGAGAAGACTTTCATCTATTTTGAAATGTGATTTGGCCTGGTTCTCCTATCTTTATTCGTACCTGACCCAAAGCGTTTTTGGTACAAATTTCTTTAAGAGAGCAGTTCTGATTGACAAAGTAGTGTGCGAAATCAGAAGTTCTATATAAGTTCCATGTATATTAATTCCGCCGATTGTAAATAAACCTTATAGCTGTTATGGAGGAGAGATTCACAAACAAATTTCAGTTCCCGATTCTGATTTCTTTCGTGAATGTGATATCACCACCTTACCTTATTTTCTTTGATAGATAAAATCATGCAGGTTAAACACTTTTGTTCTGAAGGGTTAATTATACATCATTGAATATCTGCTCCCTTATTTGATTGATCGAAAAGAAGCCTCGCTACAATGAAAAACTTCAAAAGCCAACTAAAAAACTTGGCTGCCACAAAATAATGAGTTACAATGCTTACTGATTCTCTACAAGAACTATGCTATTTTTAAAAAGTGCGAGAGTGTAATAGAATAGTACCGATATCACTTAGCCACTGATTTATGTAAACACACTATAATAGTTGAAATTAAAGATAATATTATTCTTAATTGCAATGTATCCCAATCAATCCATTGAAGCAAATATGATATTAAAGGGATTTCTGTAACTCCAAAATTCATATTAAGGTAAAATTATAAATTTGAGCAAAATAAAAGGAATTGTCAATTACTGATTGATAAAAATGCAACAAATTAAAGTATGCATATATAATCTCATATTTAAATATAATAAATTCTTATTTTTTGTAATTTCAAAATTATAGGTTTAAATATTCACCATTAATGAAATGCCTGCAAAAGTATATAACAGACATAAATGGGACTGAATTACCTTTTAAAATTGCTCAGGATAGGCAAAATTATTCTATTTTATATCCTAAAAAATAGTTTAATGCTAAAAAATAAAGTATACTAAAATTATTCAAAATAAATTTATTGTAAATATATAATATTCCCATATTAATAATATATTTCATCAATTAAAAATCAGAGTATTGAATATTGTACAAGTCTTTCCTTTGTTGTTTTCTGTAAGGAAGTTGTTCCCGAACTTCATTGATGTACGTTAAATCTGCAAAATAATTTTAATATTATAAATGTACTAAAATTGATACTAAAACATTTAAAAAATCATTCAAGAAAAATACCTATATTTCCATATACAATTCCCTCTTTTTCATCAGTAGTAGAAATTACGTCTCCCCTAAAAGTAATTTTGAAAATTAGTTAATAATCTAAGTAAAGGCTAACATTTACTGTGAATAAGAATTTAGATAATGTTTAAGAAATATACAATTTCAGCAATATTTTACTTGTAGATATTCTTAAAATGTGTTGCATTTACTTCATATTTATTATTTATTAATGAGTTTAGTTTTTCTGAGATTTTTAAATCATTTTTTTGAAATAATATTTTTTTTACAATAGTATATTTTTTTTTTATCAACTTTAGAAAATATTTCATTAACAAAAGATGGAAAAAAATGAATTTTTTAATTTAAGTTTATATAAAATTGAGGGATTTTTTTACTGACTATTTTAAATTAGCCTAGTTTTAATTATTTAACTTTTAAATCAGCATTATATAAGTTAAAATTTTAATTTTTTTTTAAGAAAAATACAAATATATTACAGTAAAAAATTTATTAATTTACTCTTGTAACTTTCTATTTATATATCTTGACTATATATAGCTCTTCAACATTACATGGTGAACTGATTGCAATTGTGAAACAAATCATGTTCCTAAATTCAGTATTTATTAATAGAAAATTGATCAAATAGGATGATCTTTGCCACATCAACTATATCCATTATAGTATTTAAATCTTGAATCAATATCAAAAAATAATCAAACACTTAACATTTAATATTTTTTTTCTGTTTCATTATTTCAAAAAGTATTTTTATGGAGACAATTGTTGTAATTTACTCTGTATTTAAAGTTAAGTGTTTAAAAATTAAAAATAAATGCATAAAAAATCATATATACACCTAATTTAGTGTTTTTTAATTAAAACTTTTAGGTGCTACAAAAGTTTAATAAATGGAAAAAGAAATCTAAATTCAAAGTGCTAAATAAAAGAAGTGCACTCATAAAATAAAATTAAGGAAAACATTTCATGAATAACAAAAATAAAAGACAAATTTAAGTTACTATAATGCAAAAGTTTTATTTCTATGAAGATACTGATTTTATATTAGTGACTCTAAAATATATTCAAAATAAAATGTTTTAGCAGGTTTGGACTAAATCGTGTCATTGGGTTATCAATTTCTTTGGCCATCAACGTTCGATTTTCATACAAGTCAGTTTTTTAGGCTAAGTATATTTTATTTTGTAGATTACAAATTGAAATTTTGAGTTTAATGAATAAGTTACTATTTAAATATTAAGAGTATTTTGGAAAAAAATTACAATATTGTTAGCATACTGCAATGAATTATGTTATCTATTGTATGTATAAAAATGATTTTAAGACTGGTGCTAATTTAAAATTAATAATTTCCTAAATCTTTAGAAAACTACTTATTTTTACATTAAAAAAATATGTTGCATATAATTTTTTATTATTTCACAAATTTCTATCATTCTGAAACTAAAAAATGTACAATTTTTAATGTTTTACATTTTTTATTCTGCTTACATAAATAATTTTAACACATTTTATTTGAGCTCTTAATTTAGAAGTGGTATTTTTTTCTCATTTTGAATATCAATATCTGCATAACCTTTGCCACTTTAAATGTAAGCAAAAACTTGGGAAAAAATAAATTGATATGTGAAAAACTATATGATATGGAATGTTTGCTGTATTTAAAATTTTTATTTATAGTAGCAAAAAGCAAATTTTCACAACAGTAAACATAAGTTGAACTGAATGTACAGATGATTAACAAACTGATATAAATTATTAAATCAATTGATATAACAAATTGATAGAAATTATCAAATTGAAAAAATTTAAGAATTCAAGAAAATTATCAATAAAACTAACAATTTTATTAATTCCTTACCAAGGACTTGTGAGTGTACTATGGCCCCAAGCAACATAAGAAGAATTCTCATCTCTTGCAGGTGAAATAGTAGCAACATACAATTGGTTATCAGTAGCTCGTGCTCGTTGTAATAATTCCCAATGAGCCGGTCCTGTAGTCATGTTAAAAGCACCAGGGTATACCAAGAGATGACATCCTATAATAATAAGCAGAAAATCCAATTTCTAACAAAATTAAAATAATTTATTTTACTTATATTTTTAACGAAAGAAAAATGCTATTTTGATTATTTGCTAACTTTAAGTAATTTCATTACAGTTGAAAAAAATTATAATTTTCTAATACAAAACAAATATTACTTACCTTTATCAGCATAGATGTTTGCCATTATAGGAAAACGCATATCATAGCAAATACCTAATCCTACATTCCATTCATCTTTAAAATAAAAAAAATACATATTTAAATCTGCACAATATATTCACACACTCAAGGTGTGAGTAGTAAAAATCAAATATATAAAAAATTGTTCAATAAAGTCATTTGTTAAGTGCATGACATTAAATGCTTAATTGCTAAAACCTGCTAATTACCTCTTTTAGTGAAACTTAATATAAATAAATTACTTTTAACAATACTTTTCAAAAATATTTACTGTAAGAATATCTTATTTTAAATAAATTAAAGTTTGTAGACATGATTTTTCATAATTGCATACTGTTAAAATAATGATTCATACATATTGAACTACAAGACAAAAAAGAATAATTTTAATTCAAGGAAATCATTATTCATTAAAAAGAAAAGGCTGTTTTAATTAGGGAAAAGAAATTTTCAGATATGCTTTGATGAAAGAAATGAAAAACTAATTCTGTATAACTAAAAATGTTTTCCTAATAATTGACTAAAGTAAAATAACTAAATAAAATAAAGAAGAAACTTTAATTAATACTTAAGAATTTAAACTTGGAAAATAGTCCACAAAAATATTCATAAAGAAAATACAGAACATAAGAAAATTTGTAAATAATTTAACAGTTAAAATAAAATGCATTTATCTTATATAAAATGATGACTAAATTTGATAAAAGAAATTTTAGGTTCAATTAACTGAAATAAAATATTAGTAACACATTGTATAAACTAACTTATCTATTTTTACTAGCTTATATCAACTCCAATAGAATAAAAAATGCTTTATATGAGAATCATTTAAATAAACACTTGTGTATAACTTTTCCACACAATTTTGGTTATTTTGTACCAAAAGGTCTTAAATAAAGCAAATTATTTGTACAAAATGAATGTTTTTACTAACTGTTCATGCAAGAGGAAGATTGACAGGACTTTAATGTTTTAAGAACAAAAATAGCAATTTTTTTAACTAAACAAAACATTAATAAGTTTTATTCATATTAATTGTATTTAAAAAACTTGACCTAACCTGTGTGACCTAATAAAATACCTTTCCAGATACCTGACCTTAACTTGAAATATCTTGCCAGATATCTGACCTAATCTGTGTGTGAGACTTAACAAAATACCTTTCCAAATATTTGCGATTGTATCTGGTATAATAAAATGCACTTTGTTTGTGTTTTTGTGGCATGCACACAAATTAGCTTTCCATTCAAGATAACTTAGCTTTGGAAACTACCAAAGACAAGTTAAAGTTAACCATACTCCTTTCATATTACATTAGATGAGTATTATATGATTTTATACATATTCAATATGCAAAGACTTACAATTTTTAATCGAATCAATAAGATCCATTTCTCTACTAATTCATCTCTTGCAACCTCAAGCAACAAGAAGAATTAAAAATAATTGGTATGCCTTCTCCAGACATATAGCTTATAGGAATGATGCTTAGCTTCAGTTTTCTATAGAAAAGTAATGTCAAGCCATTAAGATACTACTGGCCCTGTCATATTTTGAAAGTATAATTATTATTATTTTAAAAAAATTGTTAAAGAATTAATTCACTTATACAATAATTTTTTTGTTTTATTTAACTATTCCCTCCTGATGATAATAAACCACTTAAAACATGAATTAAATGATGAATGCTAGATATTTTCTCAATATAAATTTGCATGTTTAATTGTTTTATTTCTGGCAAAATATTTAGAAACTTTTATAGCTGATATCAACAGGATTTTCTCTTACTGGGCCACATTTTAATGGAAAGGAATAAAAAATTGCTTCCATGTTTTAAGAGAGTTTTTGAGAAATAACATTAGGAGTGAAAGGCTTTATGTAACCAGCACCTTAAACAAACTAAAATACATTGGTAATTATGAACTATGTAGCAAATTTAACAAATAATGATAAAATTATTTTTGAAATAAATAATATTTTTATTGAACATGATTTAAGTTTAAATTTGATTTAAAATATCTCAATGCTTACTAATTTTAAACATTTTAAATGAATGGCCAGCAGTCAAAGCATCAGATTCTTTGAAAGTTATTTTCCCAGGAACATCAATATCAAAAAGATGAACCTGTAATTACGCATTATTTATTTCAAATTCATAAATAGTAAATACTAAATGTATACAAATAAATTGTGTACATATACTGTAAATTGATTAAATTTGGCTAATACTTCAATATTTTACATTAGCAATTACAATACATTATTACTTTACAATTTGTTAATTAAAATACAATACAAAAATCAATAATAGTACATTTACAATGTATAGTAAAATTTAATAAATTCAAAACCATAGATCTTCTACTTTGAATGTGAGAAAAAATTAATTAGAATTTTAATTATAAGATAGAAAAAATATTTTATAAAAATTTTATAAACAAGAATTAAACATAAGCAAATTCCATATTACCATAGAAAATGACAAATTGATATCTGAAACAAGAGGCTCATACTACCTACAGAGATTGTGCAACACACTTTTCCACAGCCATATAATATTGTTAGTGACGTTTTGTTATATTTTGAAAATGAGAGCTTCAATGTTTTATGGATTAATAGATATAATAAATGTGTCAATTTGGATTGAGTCTGACTCTAATTAATATAAATTCATGAAATTCAATTGCATGCTTTAAAATGGTAGGATTCTTTTTATAGGGCTTACTTTTTTAATGAGGGCAGATAAATAATTCAATATTTTAATTATTTAAATTTTAAAATGGTCCTTAAAATTAAGAAAAATAACTTAAAATATTTAGTACATGATACATAATAGAAATAATTTAAATGAGCTATGATCAAAATTTTCAAGTTAATGCATTAGTTCTTTGAACATGTAATTTATACTATTTTAACAGTCAAACTTCTTGTAGAGAACATAGTACAACTGCAAATTATATTAATACAAATGTAAATAATACAATTAATATAAAAACTAGAAATTATTATTCTTGGTATGCTTTTTGGTATTCTTGGTATGCTGAAGCTGAATATTTAATTTATGTATACTTAAAATTTTTAAATAAAATTTTAATTTTAAAATCATGAATTTATATTAAAATGGGATAATTTGATGAAAATAACATGTTTTTATTCTAACTAAATTTTTCTATAATATTAACAAGATTTTCTTGAAAAACACTGAAAAAAATATGAAATTAAAAAAATTTTTTTTATAAGACCAATATAGTAATATGTTACTAGTGTCATTCTTTAAAATTATATAATTTTACTTATCCTATTATGCATTTATTCATACATCTTGTTGGAATATTTATAAAATTTTGTATTTTGGGCAGTCTTCAGTGTTTTAAATGTTTAGAGCAAAGAAAAATCTGAAAATATATTTGGTGAATATAATCATACAAATTCCATATAATACATTTGAGCTGCACAAATTCCTAATATTTATCATAAAGTAATGAATTTTGATTTAATCATTAAAAATTTTTTTAAAAAATCATTGATATTTTTGAAGAGATTTTTAATGAAAATGAGCTTTATAAAGCAATTAAGCATTGATAGCTTTATTAGCAAATAATATTGAAATAACTTAAAAAATTAAAAATATAACAATGCCAATTTTATTTGTTATAAGAGTTGTTAATAATTTCTCATAGTGTAATAAAAATACAGTAGTTAATATTTATTCAAATTATTTTTAATATTAAAGAAAAACGAATGAGATTTAAATGTAAAATATATTTTTAGAGAAAAGAGTAAAATATATAATATACCAACTTTTTGATACTTAGTTAAAATTTGCCCATCTGGTCCAAATGCTAAGCAAGTATTAAACAATTTTCCATTGTGCTTTTCTGAAAATGTACCTGTAAACGTAAGATAATATGTGAGATAATTCATAAGTTAAAATAAGACCATGGGAATAAATTCTTATTCAAACTCATGAAAATTATAATTTCATTTACCTCCAATTAAATATATATTATTTTCTTTTGCACTTTGAGACAGTGCTTCACTAGTTTCTCCTGGAATACTTTCTGCATACTTATTGAAATATTTCACTCCATAAGGGGAATTAAAACATTCCTAAAATAATAAAACAATATATTTGTGATATCTAAATAAACAAAAATAAATATAATTGCAAAAAAAAAATATTTATGAACCATTTTCCAGATATAGTTCAATTCATAAATTTATTGGTACATCAAGATTTCTAGAAATAATAGACTAAAAAATAAATTTTTAATCTTAAAAAAATTATTTAAGTGAAACAGTTTAAATGCAAGTTTCAAAATAAATTAAATATTAATTGCAGAAATGTTTACATATATTAATTTTATCTTTAGGGATTTTTATAAAATAATATTCCTATGTCATTATAATTGCTGAGCAAAATTTTTTTCTGGAATATAGGGCTGAAACATTTTAATAAAAATTTTAAACAACTTTTTCTAACATACACATTGCTTTTATTTCAACATAAATATCATAAAGCATATAAATATGATTTTCAACACAGCTATAATTCCAACAGTATTGTATTACTGGTAGGCAAACAAGATTTGCTCCATTTTGTGCAGCCTCTTTTATAAACTGAGAAGCTCTTCTTAAATTATTTTGCTTGTCTGGAGAAACTGCAAACTGTATAAGAGCTAGCTTCATTTCTAAAGTAATAAGTATATATGTATTAATTTCAAGTATTACGCATGCAAAAATAATTATTTCACATTGACAATTTAATTGTTATAAGAGAATTTTCTTGCAATATTTCCCCAAAAAGAAAGTACTATTTTATATTCTCAACAAATACAGAGCTTGAAATTTTTTCTTATAAAGAAAATATGCAGAATAAATTTTACTAGTCAATACTATACATACACATGATACTTGATAAAAATTAAATTTTACTTAGATTAATAACGATAAAAATCATTAAAGATATTTATAGAAAACATTTAAGGAAAAACCAATTTATCATAATTTCCATAAAACATTTGAAATTACATACTAATGGGCATAAAAAGTATATCTAAATTAAGATAAGTTTTAATGTATCTTGTTAAAGAGTATAAGGAATATAAATAAAAATATTTTTGACAAATTAAAATGCAGTTCAATTTTTTCCTTATAAACTTTATATTTCTTGCTTGCATTTAAGTTTCATTATTAATTAAAAATAAACTAACTGTTCAGTAAAATTAAATTAATCAAAATTATTTTGCTCTTCAGAAGTAATATTACAATGCAAGCAATGACTTAATAGTAATATATTTCGAAAGAATTTGTTAAATTTGCTAGTTTACAAAGTGGTTTTCATGCCAATATAAGTTTGAAATTGAATTTAAATAACAAGTTTTAGAAATATTCTTCTTTCAATTGTTATTATCATCCTGAACTCATTACTAGACCTGAAGTTACACCATTATGAAAACTTGACAAATCTGATATAACAGTGTGGAAGCAACTTCAATATATGTAGTTACCTTTTACATTTAATTTTTCCAATCAAATCAGAAAATATAATATTTTTATGTTATTCCATATGCATCAAATAAGAAATAAAATAGTCTATACAGTGACAGTGTTCAAAAATGAATTAGTGGATACTACTAATAAATAAACAAAATTGAATAAGTTCTTAAATTCCATTTTAATAAATAGAAAATGAAAATTTAAATTATAAAAAAAATCAAGTTATTAAATATCTGATGAATTTTTCCTAAAGCTATAACACAGCCTAAAAATTAGCTGATTTTCTATTCTTCTACAGAATTTACAATACTCATTCAAATATTTTTATGTTTTATGTTTATACATATGTATATTAATAGCTCAAATGAAATATATGATTTATTTGGCATCAGTATTTTCTCTACATTTGCCTTTCCATTAGATGTAATAAAATTAATATAAATCATAGTGAATATTTTTTATATTCTGCACCATAAAAGTAAAGAAATATTAAGATTTAGAAATAACATAACTAGTTAAACATGATATAATGGTTTTTTAGAGTCTTTCTACTGGTAAAATGATTATTTAGTAAACTTATATTTAGTACTAACTTTAAAAAATGATAAATATATTATGTGAAATTGTTTACTTTACAAAGTATTAATTTTATTACCCAAGACAAATTTATAGTCATTTAACTAGCAAATTTTCAAGCATTCAAAAATTAAATTTAATAACTGGAAGCTCCTAAAAAGAAGAAATTGCCAGTATTTTTTATGGAACTTTTTGCCATTGCTCATATAAAAAAAAAAAATAAATAATAATAATAAATAAATAAATAAAATAACAATGGTGTGACAACAACAAAATGAATTATGATCTTCCAAAAATATTGAAATCTTGTGAAATATGTAAACAATGAATATGAAAAAGTATGATATTACAATGTATACCCTGGACTGTATCTTAAAGTTATATAAAGTTAAGCTTTTATATATTTGGTAATTTAATTACTTGAAATATTTTCAAACAAAGCATCACCAAAATATTATTCAAGAAAAAAATTTTGGAAAATGAGAAGTTAATTTTTATTGCAAATAATGTTTTCAAACAAACTTTCAGAAGGTTGTTCATCTAGTGGGTATCAAAATGGCTTAGTGTTAAATGCCATACTCACTTAAATGCCTCAACTAGTATAATACACTTGATTTACTTCCAACTAAGCACATGTAGAATTAGTTGGAAAAATCATTTCAGCATCTATGCATTGTATGAGAATATAGATCCAGTTGCAGCAAGCATTGGGACATTTGAATCACATCTACATAAAACTTATATTTTACTGATTAAGAGAACAATTATTTATATTTGTTCTAGAGGTGATCCCAAAAGATACTAGTGTGTTCACATTAACATGATTTTATTGCAGAATATATATATATATATATATATATATATATATATATATATATATGCACCATATTATATTCAATAGCAATATATTCTTCTTGTAATAATTTTTATTGTTAGTGATTATACGGTTTAAAAAGTAACTTGGATTACTATTAGGAAGTATCATTGTTATCCTCGAAAGTGTCAATTGATTTTGTCACATTATGCTGGAAATTGAAAAGAAACCATGAATTCTTAAATTAAAAGCAAGATTTGTAACTATTAACCTAACCATAAGTTAAATCCAAACATAACAAAGACAAATGAAATGAACTAAATTATAAAAGATGAAAATACTATAAAAATGTAACTATTATAAGCAAAACTTAGTATCATTTTATAAGGTTTGTTACAAAGTTGAATATCTAAATAAAACTAATGCATTGTATAATGATTTTTTTGCAATATGTGACATTATTAATAAACTTGTACATAATGCTAAATTTAAATTAATAATCACATTTAAAGAATCAATCTAAATTATTAAATTTAATTTAAAAACCTTAGAGTTAAAAAAATTTTACTATAATAAAATATATTAACTGTATAAAAGTTTTCTATATGTAAATTTAGACAGTATTGAAATAAAAATGATTCTTAAAATTTTATTCATCAGACAAAACAAATAGTATAGTAATTAAAACTTTTAACAAATAAAAATTAATGTCCATATTTAAGAAATATACAAATGTGTTAATGTTTTGACTAAAACTTAGTAATTTATTTACACTTGCTTTAATCATCATTTGATTCCAATTGATTGAATTTGGTAAACTTGTGTTCTTAAAATTATCAGTTCATCTAATAAACAGTGACGAATAGTTAAGATTTACTTTTGAGCGAATTAATTTAAGTCACTTTTATAAACTAAATTTCTATTAGTCTTCAGTTTTAAATTTAATGAAGTGAAACTTAATTTTAGAGACTTTAAATATCTGATTGATCACAGCATGATAAACATTTTTTAACCCCCCTCCCCTTTACTGTTCCATTGAACAGGTGCAGGCCTACTGAATCAATATTAATATAAATTATTAAAATACACTTAAAAATAAATTTCTTGATCGTGTTTTAAAACTTTTGTAAGCAAATAAACTTGAAAAAGAAATATGTACTCTGTACGATTCCAGACATCAAGCTATTATCGGCTAATACAATTATAAACTGATTTCAAAGTAGAAAAATAAAACTAAGAACTATCTCGTAATATTTCCGGGATCAAACTAAAGAGAGTTTTGAAATGAACCACAGAGTAATAGAGCAGAAGTTACAAGTTTAATAGGAATTTTTGCGATTGCCATATTAAAAACAAAACCTTTTAATAAATATAAAATATACAATTATTAATTTTTAAATGGGAAATTAAACTTTCTATAACGATTTATGAGTAAAATGAAAATTTTTTAAAAATCTTTTTGATAATGTCTGCAGGCAAATTACATAATCATATTATTGAATTTCTCATTCGTACAATTGAGATAATTTAGCGGGCTTAAGCATGACATTTTTCCAGTTTCACTTAAAGCTCAAAATTTAGTTTTTGTTTTGAGAAGAGAGTTTTTACTGCCTTTACATTGTTTTGAGTAATGATTTGTGTACTGTTTTATGTGACTGTTAAACCAAAATGCTTGTTGTAAACAAACAGTGAGTAGCGAAAAATTCTGCGGGAATTGTGAAAAGGTTCGAATTCTGTGAAGTTGAAAGCAGCTAGCTCTTCATCGAATAGTTGCCGGCTGATTGGAAACCAATTAATTCAGTTCCTTTTTTAGAAAAGTTTCTCATTAGAATTATAAGTTATATTTTAATATTTATTTATAGAAAAAAAAAATTTATTTCCTCTTCAGCTCAAGTTGAGCGAAGACTTATTGCCTTTTCGGAATAGAAGCTTCCACGGAACACAGAAGCCATAAGTCTGGCTTCCTCTAAAATTCAAGTATTGGATATTTTACAAAATGAAGATCTAAACAACATGGATTTAAACATGGCAGAAGAAAGCATTTACGGAGCTAATTTTCTTAGAACCGCAGAAATGATATGAATTGTCTTTAGCTGCAAAAGAAAATGGGGTAAACACATTTAACATATTCCTAAAAGCCAACAATGGAAGGTCAATTCCGGAAAAATAAACCCCGGGAACTGAAAAACGAACTGATAATAAAGATAAAGAACTTCAGAAAGATCTCTAACAAGACAATAACAAGAGACGGTAGACTACTAATGACAACGCAAGACATGGAAACAGCTACAGAAATATTAAATATCAAAGAGTTACAAGGGGTACTGGTACACTACGAAATCCTATGGGAAAGCATCTCTACCAGGTTTCTACTATTTAATATTCCAACGGAAACTCCATTAAAAGAGATTGCAGAGGAGCTGAGCGCTGAAAATAAAATCCAAATTTTAGAATTAAGAAGATTCAATAAGAAAAACCGTGAAGTATCTCCGGTTCTGGTATCTATTCTGGGAATAAAGATACCAAAAGAAATAAAACTGTTTTTTACCAACCACAGAGTGGAACTATTCGTATTCTGTACTCGCCAATGTGGTAAGTGTTTCAAATTCACTCATAATCCTAACAAATGCCCTTATGAAGTATTGTGCGTTCACTGTGGAGACAAAAACATGGAGAAATATGCTTAAACCAAATGAGATGTCTAATTGTACGGGCTCACATAGAGCCGATTATAATGAGTGCTCAACTAGGGCAAAAGAAAAAGAAATACTCAAATTTAAGGCAGAAAATAATTTGACACTAAGCGAAGCCAGAAGGCGATTCGCAAACAAAAACACTTCATACGCAAAAGAAAGCCTATGCCTACAGCCAATCTAGACATAGAATCGATGCAAGGGATCTTTTGATAAATTGGCCCTTAAACTGATAACCTCAATTGAAAGGATCATTGAAACACAATTAACTAAAATTTGTAATATGTTTAAAAATCATTAGACTCCACAGTGAATAAAATTAATGAATCCGTCTTGACTAAAAATGAATGAAACTATCTCTAAATTAACCACACCAATCTCTCCTGAAAGAGAAAGGAAGAAAATCAAAGATAATAAAAAATCCCAAATCCTCAAAACCAGACCAGATGGACTACCAACAATATGAAATAGAGAAAGAGATTGATCTTTCAGATTTCTCTGTTGGATGATTAGAGTACCTACTTTTTACCTATTTAATTATATTTTCATATTTGAAGGGATTTCAAATAAAAAATTCTTATATCAGTTCTATATAAGTGCTATAAATCTTCAGTTTATAAACACTTTTTCAAAAATGAAAATTGTACAGTGGAATGCGAGGAGCGTTACCAACAAAATAGACATATTTAAGTTAGAACCTTTCATATCCGCAGATGTATTAGTTATACAAGAAACTTTCCTGAGACCAAAAGATTTATTTAATATAAAGAAAAAAATAATCTATAGAAAAGACAGAGAAAATAGAAGTGGAGGCGGGTTAGCGATTGCAGTGACAGAATCATCATCATCAAAAGTAACCTATAAGAACATATATAGCAGCAGTGAAACAGAGATATTGATAGTGAAAATAACTAACAGGAACGAAACAATCAACATATTGAATATTTATTCACCCAAAGGAAAAATTAAATATAATGAATATCGAGACATACAAAAATACATAACACACAAATGCCTAATTTTAGGAGACTTTAATATCAAACATGATTTATGGGGAGGGAAACTAGCACTCAAGAGGGACAAAATTGACCGACTGGATAAACGAACACAATCTCTGCATACTGAATTTAACCAATCCGACACATATTTCTCCTGCAGGTAAAGTTTCAATTATAGATCTATCATTTTGTACCTCTAACTTATATCCACAATGCCATATAACTATAGAAGAAGATTCATTTTTCAGTGACCATTTTCCTATAGTCATAGACATTCTTACCCCAGATCAAACTTCAAAAGTGTATAAGATTCACAGATGGAAAGAAATCATCAATCAAATAAACGAAGAGTTGTGCAGTGAAAGCAACAGTTCGTATGACAATTTCCATAATATTGCAGTCAAAGCCATAGAAGAAAAACAGCCATGAGCAGAAAATACCTGAAAAGCAGTACCCTGGTGGAATAATTTATGTAGTAAATTTTCATTTCTAAAAAAGTGTATCTAAAAAGCAAGAAATACCTTAAAAACAAGAATTGATATTGTACAAAAAGTTTTCTGCAAAATTAAGACGCACCATAAAATCCTCTAAAACCAAATATTGGGATGATGTCTGCAAGAAGCAGCAAGACCTGGTACCTACTTTTCCGAATATTTAACTCTATGAATCGTCGATACAGAGATATCCAAAACTCTAACCTCTTAATAAATTTTAATAACCAAGAACTACATTCACCTAAATCTCAAAGTGAAGCTTTTGCAACACACTTCAATAACAAGATACACCATGAGCCAATACCAATAGACTACTCTGACCAGAAAATATGATTTTAAATAAAAAGTTTACAATCAACGAGCTCAATTTAGAGATTAAGAAAACTAGAATATCCACACCAGGAGAAGACAAAATTTCTGCAAAAGTATTTAAATCCCTAAATGAAGATAACACACGAAAGATACTCAAAATCTTTTAATGATATATTTGATCAATGCTCTATTCCTGACAGCTGGAAATCGTCTATTATAATACCAATTCCCAAACCAAACAAACCACAATCCATACTAAATTCATACAGACCGATATCTTTAACTTCTGTTCCTGCTAAAATTTTTGAAAGAATGCTGTCCTATAGAATTACAAATTTCCTAATTACTAACGAAAAAGATAGAAGAACGCCATCTAGGGTTCATACTCTTCGAGACAGTCAAACTGCAATACAATTGTTTCACTATGATCTGCATCAGGCAAAAGCTCAAAAGAAATTCATCATTGCAATATCATTGGATATAAAATCTGCATATGATTCCGTGTACATTGATGGATTAATATACAAATGCCTACAGCTGGGAATAACAGGAAAAACTGCTAAACTCTCTAATAAAAATTATGGAGCAAGATCACATCATCTAATGCAGTTGGCAAAATCATCTATCTGCAGTATTCTACACCACACTAGCAATATTTTTAGCTTAACAAACCACTCAGTCATAAAACCTTTAGAAACAATACAAACGTCGGCATTAAGAATTGCATTAGGATTACCCAGATTCACTCCTAATATTCTCCTACGAAAGATTGCTAATACTGGCACAATAGAATCTGAATTTAGGAAAATATCAAGCAAATTTTGGCTAAAGCATATCTCATTGGAACAACAATCACCTCTCAAAAATATCATCCAAATCAGCTTCAATTCAGTTGGAAAAAGATATCACATACCCCTAATGAAAACAATAGAGGAAGAAAACATTAAAATATCCCACTTCATTCAGTTTAAATACCCACAAATTCACTTTCCAAACAATTTCTCAATCCATGTAGACAAATACAATTTCCAAGATAAATCTCTCACCAATCAAGAAATTATTCAATTTTTCAATGATTTTGACAAAAGTCTATTAGACTAACCTAACAGAATAGCCACAGATGCATCTAAAAAGAAGACATAACCTCTATTGCTGGATGGTCTGAAAAAGGATCTTTGGATGCATAATTAATAATATAAACTCGGTCTTTTTCTGCGGAAGCTATGGCGTTCTGTCAAGCTATAGATGAATTAATTATTTACGAAAGAAGAAATATAATATATAAAGATAGTAAATCTGTCCTTATGGCACTGATGGAATGTAACCAAAAATCAGCAAGTATAATATTAAGATTAAAACACAAAATATGGTAAGCTTCAAAATTCTTCAAAGAACTTCAAATTATTTGGGTTCCAGCCCACAAAGATATTATAATAAATGAAAAAGCTGATAAACTAGCCAAAACGGTCACAAAAGACAACGTATATATAGAGTGGATTACCATAGAAGACTTTTACTCATACATCAAAAGCAACATCAAAAACCCAAGATAAAATATTCAAAAACAGTAAATATTACCTGAGGGTTGGAGACATCCCGGAGTGGAGCTCGATGGGGAGATCTCTCGTCTCGCGCAAAGAGGATGTACTGCTCGCCAGAAGCCTTGCTGGCGTTCTGCTGACTCCAGCGCTGCTTTGCCGGTTCAATCTGATTGATTCAGACAGATGCAGCTCATGCTATGCAGTTGATAATGCTGAACATATAATCTTATATTGCCCCAGATATAACCAGGACCGCAAACAATTCTTGCATAATTTAAAAATACAAGTGCAAATAACAAATTACAAACAGTTGGTCGAAATCATCACATCGAACCCAAAAAATCTAAAAACATTTATTAAATTCCTTATGAGTATCAACAGTTTTTGAAATAGATGTTCCTAGAATAATAGAGACAAAAGCCGGAGCAGCTAAAAGTCTCAGAACAGCTACCAACCAACCAACCAACCTACATTGTTTTTTGAACTTTGAGCAAAGGTAAAATATTTGTAATTTGCTATAAATATTGTCTGCGAAATTTAATATTATTATTTTAATTATTTATTTAAAATAACTTTATAAAGTTTGATCTCATTTCAGCCGAAGGAAAGATGTGTATGTTTGCGAATATGTTTTGCTAATAGGGGGAAAATACAATTAAATTACTGACAAAAATACTATACATAATTTTACTAGTTATTCATTTAATATGATTATAAATTGAAATTAACACCTTAACTGTTTCCTTAGAGTATGTTTGTGAAAATAAAGTCAGCTTTTGTCATTAAAAAATATATTAAAATAAAATGTTGATAACAACTTTAATTATTTTGATTTTTGTCACAAATTTTAATTCTTTTGATAATTAATTACATATATTTTTCCAAGCTCATATATTTTTATTATTAATCATAAAAGATAATAGTAATTTTCTTCCTGTACTGAACAAGACCATATTTTTAATTATTTTTGGAAAAACATCTGGTGTTTTTTATAATTCTTACATTTTTGGATTAACAATGAAAAATACAATGATGATTTTATTTCTGTATTTTATTCTTAAGTAAATTTACTATACAAAATTTGACAGATTAAAATTTTTCTAAAAATTATAAAGTAAATAATTGAAATTAAAAAGTAAATAATGTTAACTTGTGTTAAGTAAAAATGAATTTGATAAAATAGTTCAATCTATTACAGTTAAATAATTACAAATTTCATATACTATATTCCTGTTTTTCATGGAATAGAATTTGTTGATCATAACATATTTTTAGAAACATTTATATTTAGAGGTTTAAATGTAATTTCACTTCTCATTAAGTATTCTCATGGTTCTTGTTAGACTTAATACAAATATATTCTTTTTTTTAAGTCTTGTATCTTTAAAATTATGAAATAGTGATTTACTGCAAATTGAGTGCCTATTGTAATAAAAAAGGCTTTAAAAGATTATCTTCAGATAAAAAGAAAAAAGAAATTATTATCCTTATTTTTTTTGAATCTCCAGTGTGAACAATGTAATAAACATTCTCAACAATGTGATTTCAAGGTTAAAAATCTTTTTTAATATAACTATGAAAGCAAAGAAATCAAATTAATAATGTATTTCTTGAAATTGATTACTAAAGAGGAGTGAAGGATACTATATTTCATTAATAATTCTTCATAATATAAAAATGTAATAATGATCTTTTTCTTTGATTTAGTTATCTGTTTTTCAAGAATTGGTATACTTTTAATTTAAATTTATTCATTAATATTATTTACATAATTATAAATATAAATATTTTTAGAATAAATTATGTATATATTTGCTTAGACTGAATATTTTTGTTTAATTTATTAGAATTGATTGTTAAAATATTAAATTATACTATGAATTTTTTCATTACTCTTTAACTGTATAATTATATCGATTTTTTTATCAAAAATTATTATCTTAAATTATATTTTTAAACAATTCATTCATTAGAGACTAACCTATTTTTCTTAAATATATTGTTCTAGGACTGCATTAAAAAGATTATGGATGCATGCATTTTTATAAAAAGAAAATGGAAGAAGAGCTGTATGGGTATTATACAATCTATTCTAAAATATAAACAATATAAAGTACCATAATTTTTCATGAAGGAAATTATTTTCCTTTTAAAAATTTTAAGTATTTAAATACTTTTATGCATAAAAATTTTCCTGATTGTTATAACGAAGTTTATTTTAAAGAAACATAGATATGATTGGTCAACAGTTGTGAGACATTGCATCTTCAAATCATTGCTTTTAGAAGCTCCATAATTCTTTAACTGAATCCAATTTGAACTTTTAAATTATGTTTTAATATGAATATTATTTAAATCTACAGTGGATATTATTTGTTTTTGGATTATGTTAATCATTAATATGTTTCTCAACATTCTCCCTACTTGTAAAATAAAAAATTTTCATTTTTATTGATATCAACTTATTTTAGAAAGTAATGGTTCACCATTCAGCTATCATATAAAATTTTAAGTATATATATATATACACACATATATCAGAGATAAAAAAAGATATTTGATGTTAAAATCCTTAGAAAATATAAATATTTGCCAACCCGAGAATGACATTTCTTACTTCTGACTTTATGTTGAAAGTGTTTAATGAATCTTTAATTTATTCTCATTTGAAGTTTGCCTTTGACAATATTTTGATAAGAGACTATTTTTTTCATTAAATTTTTAATGAAAAATATTTAGAAAATATTTTATGGAAAATTATGCAATTTTAAGTCTATTTAGATTTGTCAAATTTATCAATTATGTAACATTTATATTAATTTTATTTGGGAGCTATTTTTTTTAATATGTTTATTGAATTATGATTTAAAAAATATTTGGTTATTATTCATTCTTCCTACTTCTTCCCAAGCGCTACAGCCGATTGCTGACCAAGGCTGTCTCAGTCAGCTTATGCCATCTTGATCTATCACTGGCAATGACTTTCCAATTATTGACTCCTATGTCCCTTAACCATTCTTCCACTCTATCTATCCATCTAGTTCTTGGTCTTCCTCTTTCCCTCTGGAGTTTTAAAAGTTATTTGCCTGACAGGGTTTTCATTGTCATATCGGAATATGTGTCCCAACCACCTTATCTGTGAAATCTTGATTATTTTAACTATGTTGGAGCTCATGGTTGTACCGTATTCTCCATGTACCATTCTCTTTTACTGCTGCAAAGATCTTTCTCAAGATTTTTCTCTCAAAAGTCCTAAGTCTCATCTCGTTGTCTTTGTTAATTGTCCAGCAATCACTGTCATATACAACGATTGGCTTTACCAGGGTCTTACATAGCTGTATTTTTGTTTTGTTACTTATGTATTTAGATTTAAACTGATTTTGTATTCCGAAATGGCATCTGTTAGCCCTCTGGTTTCTGTTTTTGATCTCGATTTTAATGTCATTATTAGTATTCACAGTTGTACCTAGATATTTAAATTGGTCCACTTGCTCAAACTGGAATTCGTTAATTTTTAATGGTTGTAGATTAATCATTTTGTTAGTTACCACCATGAATTTAGTTTTTTCTTCATTAACTGTCAATACTAAGTTTTTTGCTGCTGTTTCGAGTGCACTGAAAGCCTTAACAACAGCAGCCCTAATTCTTCCCACTATATCAATATCATCTGCAAATGCTAACAGTTGAACGGATTTAACAAACTGTTAACTGTTAGCCGAGTTTGTATGCCAGAGTCTTGAATTTCTTTCTCTAGTGCTAGATTAAACAGATGACATGACAAGGAATCTCCTTGTTTCAATCCTTTCTTGGTATAAAATGTATCTGATAAATCTGATCCCAGCTTTACCCTACATTTAACTCTGTTTAGAGTCATTCGTATGAGGTTAACCAGTTTTTTAGGGATTCCCATCTCTAGCATTGCCTGAAACTGTTTGTCTCTCATAATACTATCGTAAGCTGTTTTAAAATCTATGAAAAGGTGAAAGGTATCTATATTATATTCTTTGGTCTTTTCCAGTATTTGTCTAATGTTGTGTATTAGATCAATCGTTGATCTTCCCTTTTGGAATCCACATTGGTATTCTCCAATTATGCTGTTAATATAAATAGTAAGTCTTTCAGCCAGGATGTTTGAGAATAGCTTGTATGATGTGTTCAAGAGAGTAATTCCTCTATAGTTTTTACAGTCCATCTTGTCGCCCTTCTGATATATTGGACAAATGGAACCATCTTCCCATTCAATGGGCATTTTTCCATAGTCCAAACACTAGTAATAATTGAGTGTAATTCCTTGATTAGTTTAGGCTCCTTTACATTTAGGAGTTTGGCTTTAATGCCGTCCAGACCAGCCGCACTGTTAAGATTTAGTTTAGTTTTTGCTCTTTCAACTTCCTTCATTGTAGGTGGCTCCAGTTCTTTATTTAGCGGAGTCCTGTTTATGATCTCCACCTCTTCTCCTATTATATCTTTTCCTCCAAGGGCAGTTTTGAAGTGCCTTTTCTATCTCCTTAGAATTTCAATATTGTCATTTAGAAGTTCTTCATTTTCATTCCGACAAATGAGAGTTCTAGGACACCACCCTTTTCTTGCAGTGTTCACTACATTGTAGAATTTTCTAGCTTCCTTTTGTTTTTTAAGGTATTCTATCTCTTTGTAAATCATCTCCCAATATTCTCTTCTCTTTTGTTTAAAAAGTCTTTTCTCTTGTCTCCTGAAATTCTTGTATTTCTCCTCCTTTCTGGTGTAGTGCCTTTGTATCATTAATCTATATACTTGATATTTTCTTTCATTAATTATTTCACATTTTTTGTCAAACAAATCCTTTGATTTCTTTTTTTCATTGCTGGCAGAGTTTCATTAGCTGCTTCAATAATGGTGATTTTGAGTTTTTCCCAACTGTGTTCATCATCACCATTGTCATAAGCCCTTGTAAGCTTGTCTTTTAATTTGTCCCTATACGTTTTCATTATATTTGGTGCCTTCAAGGCGTCTGTATCTCTTCTCTTTTCCTCTTGGTCTTTTCTCTTAAAAAAGTGCCTTGAAAGTTTGCCTCTCACTCTTGATACTACCAAATAATGGTCTGAGTCCGCATTTGCTCTCCTGTGACTTCTTACATTTAAGTAAGTTACTTTTGAGTCTTTTGTCAATTAGGACATGATCTATTTGGTTTAGGGTATTTCCATCAGACGAACGCCACATATGTTTATGTATGTCCTTATGAGCAAAAAAAGTGCTACCAATAACCATTTCTCTACCAACTGCAAAATCAAAAAGCCTATTTCCATTAACATTGAACTCACGATGTAGGCTATGTTTTCCTAAATGGTCAGGTGTATTTTCGCCTCTACCAATTTTTTCATTTAGGTCTCCAACCACTAATCTTATGACATTTTGTGAACACTTGTGATATACTTTCTCTAGTTTTTTAAAGAAGGACTTTTTTTCTGGCTCCTCCTTATCTTCTGTTGTTGCCTGTACACATATGATGCTCAAATTATGGGGTTTGGCCTTAACTCTTAATCTACAAATCCTTTCATTCACTGGTTCAAAATCAATCGCCTTATTTCTTGTTTTTTTTTTTTTTTTTTTGTTTACCACAAAACCAGTTCCAAAATGATGTTGTTTGTCTTGGCAACTGTAATACACACTGCCATTTCTGCTGTCTAATTTGCCTCTTCCTACCCATTGGATCTCCTGTACAGCCAGGATGTCAGTTTTATATTCCACTTCCTCCATTAGGTTCTTCAATGCTCCGCTTCTAAAAAGAGTTCTAACATTCCATGTTCCTATAATCATTGCCTTTTTCAGTCCATGTCGTCTAGGTGCAATCAGTCCGGCATTTAGTTCTTGAGATTTCTGAACGGTTTATTTTTTATGGGGTGGGGTTGTTAGCCCCACGTGCAACCCCCAACCTGGAGGGCTAGTTCCGTGATATAATCCCCAGGGACAGGGTACCCGGCTATACCCCGAGCACTGGGCACTCATTTTAGTCGCCTCTTACGACATGCATGAGCTACATTGGGACTATTCTTTCACACCCAGTCACCACACAGGTGACATTCTTTCTAACTTATTTAAAAATTTATATTTTTATACAAAAAATTTAGCCATTTGAATTCTTTATGTTTTGAACAGTATAATACCGGTGTGGTAGGAAATAAAAATACTGAAACTCCTATGAAAATAAAAATTTACAAATATAATAATGTTACATTAAATTTTGTTATTTTGTTTAAGTATTTTAAATCATTATGTATCAATGAAAATAGTAAACTTTTCTAGGAACCCATAAAATTAACATTAAATTAATTTTCTATAGTTTTTCTCATAAAAATATGAAAAATTATGATGTCATTGGAGCGGATGTCCTGAAATATTTTCATAGGTAAAAACTTTATGAGTATTCTATTCATAATATATTGTTTTTATTTCATCTTTTCATATCTACAGTAAAGTATCTGATTTAATCAGAATATAAAATGTATGTCTTAAAAAAATAAAATTCGAAAATTAAAATATTATTAAATCAGAAATTTATGGCTAAAAAGTCAATCATTAAATCAAATTCTATTATTAATTATTTTTTCCCTGAAATTTAAATTATTTTTTTTACAGGTTAAAAATAAAGTAATATTATACTTTTTGAGAATTATAAATTTGGACAAATTCTTATTATGAGCATAATCATTAAAAATAATGTATTTAATTTTATTAAATATATATAATTTAAATCTGTTTAGTTATAGGCTTAATTATATTACAATGTCACATTTTTTTTATTTTTGATGTACCATATTTACTTATAGAAAATTATGTTAAAAAACTACACTCTTGAAAATTTTTTTTTATAAAATTATGATATAATTAGAGTAATATATTTTTTAAGTAGACCTGTCAAAAGTAAATTTCACTATAAAGATGTAATTCCTGAAAGTGACAAGGAAAGCACTGTTTATTTTTCCGAACTACAAGAAAAAACTGAAGATGAGGATTCTATCAAAATAAATAAATGTACTCAAACTGATTACAGAGAAAGTGAAGCACAAACTGAACCTTGGGATCCTCCATTTACAGTTGTAAAACAAAATCAAGATCCCAAAGTTCTACTTTTAAAGGAATTTTCATATGGTAATTATTTTCTTTTATGTTTACAAGTACTATTAAATATTTAACTATTATAATTGTATAATTATGATTTAATGTACTGTCAAAAGTATTTTAATAAACATTGCTTATAAACTAAACTGTGTCAGTTTAAAGTGCAACTTTTTTAAAGTTACTCATTAATCTACTCTTTCAATATATTTCAGGTAATGGTTTGCCTGCCACTAAGTTAGAACTTGATTACATCATACAAACACTTAAAAACCAGAAGCTAATGAATGAATTAGAAAAGAATAATGATAATTCAGATATTAGAAAGGAAGAAATCATTTCCAATCAAGTTGCAACAAAATGGGACTATAGAATCAAAGTATGCTTATATTAAATTTTTTAATGTTTATTAAAATGACTTTCCTGAGATGTAGATTTGATGTATAAGAAAACCAGTAATTTGAAGAAATGGATATGATTAGAAACAAAAATAGTTGTTACCCATCTGTTTTTTATGTTATGTATGCCTGATAAAACTATTTTTATTCATAATATTTTATGAAAAAAAGTTAATAAAATATATTATATATTAATAATGAAGTTTATAAAATATTTTCTATAAGCAGTTGCTTATGAAAATGTTTCAAAATTTAATTTATCCAAACTGAATTCATATTACATAATTTTATTTATTCTTACCATGCCAAAATACATTTATTAAAAAAATACTTGAAACAATTAAGACAGTAGATGAAATTTTTCTAAAATGTTTTTTAGAAAAGTTTCATCAATTATTTAATTTCTGTAGTGTAAAACTATTCTTTTACACTACAGAAATTTCGATACTGTATAAAGTATAGTTAATATCATCTAAAAATAGATCTGGTTATTGTATTTTGTCTCTTATTTAAAAAAAATAGTCACTAGTTAATATTTTTGTCACAAGAGCTACAATTATTTGATTTGTGTAAGTTAACTATATAATCTGAAAATAAGGTATGCTTATTTTGTTGTTTTGCAATTAAAGGTACATTGAAAATTCCTTTAACTGAATACTTATAATTTTACTTTAAAATATTATTTATTTTTTTAAATTAAAAAGTTACAAGCAAATCATGAAAAATAAATTATTTTTTTTCATGTTTAATCCAATTTATAAAGTCAATGTAAAAATATATTTGAACATCTTAACATTCATTTTGAAAATTTTACAAAAATTGATTTTTCTTGATATTTTGTAGGTTATGCACTCTAAATAATACATTTCATATTTGAAATTAGGAGTACATTATTTTAAAGTATTTTAAATTCCATATAAAATATTATAAACTTTACAAAATATGAGAAGGACTTTGTACAAATTAATAAATAAAATATATAAACTGATGTTATTATTTTTAAAAGTAACTGTTTAAAAAATATGGAACCCAATTACGTAGAACTTAATCCAAGTATAATAGATATTTTGCATGGATTATTTTATTTTATTGGTGAATTTGTAGAAGCTAAACTAGGGCAAGTGAAAACAAAAGTTAAAACTATAGTAATAAAAGAAATGTAAATTAAGTAAATAAAATGAAAAGTGAAAATTTTCTGAAGGACTCCAAAAGTTACAGATTTATGTGCAGTAATAATAAATTTTTAACATAAAATATATGTAGAATTGATGCTTAGATTTTGTGTATGTGAATTTTGCTTTAAATAAAAAAAATGTATCAAACAAAATGTGTATTCTTATTAAACTAAAAATATAAATAAGGATTAAATATTTAAGTTAAAAATAATGATTTATAGGATTTGATAAAAAGATAAAGAATAATTTTTTCTATAAAATATAAAGACATTTTCCTGTTATAACTTATAAAGACTGGACATAAGAATCACAATAATAGTGACACTGATCTTATATTTTTATGCTCATGATTCATGAATAATAAAAATGTTTCAAAGCTGGTATTGTTTAATGCCTTTCCACATACAAAACGAGTCATTTTATTCTAAATTTTTAGGCCATCTGATTATATACTTTATGATTAAATGTAAAGAATGGAAGGAAACATCTTTTCAAATTTAAAATTTTACTTTAGTAATAAACTAATAAAGTATATACAGTGAATAAGTAGAATATAAAATTTTCTTCAAAGAATGAAAGAGGAGATATCACCCTTTATTTGAGAAGCTGTGCACAGATTGCATTACCAATGGGAATCTATATTTTTCTCAGTGATTAATCACTCCAATAATTAGTGTCAAATAAATTTCCATCTTCATACTAAGATATTTTTCTATGAAATTGTTCTGTGAATAATCAAGATAATAAATATCAATATCCAACTTATATGTTAACGATCATTTTAATCTTAACTATATCTAAGACAAAAATTGTATTCAACAGATATTATGTTAATGTTCCCGAGGCACAAGTTCGAGTTTTGATACCTGGGCTGGGCAAGGTTAACTCAGCCTTTCATCCTTTGGTGGGTGAATAAACTGAGTACCAAGGATGCTTGAGAACTATACTCTGGGGGATTTTTATTATGTTGACCACCAAATTGGGACATAAGCTTTGCACCCCAGGGCCTCTCATTTAGGAAAACAGAGGTGGGCTTCATAGGCCTTGGCCTACATGGGCTGTTGTGTTACAAAGTTTTAGTAGAAGATATTTTGTTATCTTTAAAACAAAGATTAAAGGTACTGTGGTTGTAAATTACATTTTAAAAAATAAAAATATTGTAAAGTTATTATTTCATCAGTGTGGTTTTCAAAAATGATTAAATATTATTAATTTATAAAGACAAATTAAAATAATATTTTCTGTTACATTTAACAAACAAGATTTCTTATCATATTATACTTATCATTTTAACTATCAAATATTGTTAATGACATTTTTAATATATTTTTTATGCGTAAACTAACAATTTCTAATATAAATATTAATGTTTTTTTTATAGACAGAAGCTCTGTTACAATATAAAAGGCTAAATGAAATGAAAGCAGCTGTTGTCAAAGACTTAAGAAAAAAATCACAAAAAAATGAACAGATATTACAAAACATGTGGAACCGAAAGAAAAGTGATATAAATGCTCAAAGTGTTAAGTTGAAAGAGAAGTTAAATAAAAGTTTGTTAAACAAGATTTATGTAATAATTTTATTTTAATACATGTTTAGCTACTATATTATAATTATAATATAATTTAAAAAATTCTTATTATAATGTAAAATATATGTGTTTAAAATTATAATAATATTAAATAAAATGAAATTATGGAATCTATCATTTAAGTATAATAATTCTATATGAATTATAGAATTTGGAGAAAATTACTTTTAATATTTGATATTTAATACCAAATACACATTTATGTAGTTGAAAAAAAATCTTTTCAAGGATATTAAGAAATATTTTTATTTGATTTTAATATATTTGTGTGTTTTTGGAACTAAAATTGTGAAAAATCAAGTTATTTCCTAAGAAAAATAGTCAACCATTTTAAATACATTTGAAATATAGAAAAATCAAGAAATAATTGATATTTTATTTATAACTTGTCTTTTTATAGCTATACATTCTATAGAAAATCAGTTTCCTGTCAAAGAAAATTATTCAGAAACATCAAATACATTTGGAGAAAGAAGAGAAAAAAATATCAACCATAATATTAACGATACAAAGTTTTCTAAAGAAGCTGTGGATAATGCCTTAAACAAATACTTTTTATCAAATCAGGAAGGTTTGTAAAGATTTTACTTTTATCTACACAACAAAATTTGCTGTTTAACTATCATCAATTCTTTATATTATAGTTTAATTAATAATTATAGAATTATTTTTAATAATTTTTAAAGGCAGGAGTATATTTCACATCATTTTTTTATTTGTGTAACATCTCCTCTGCCTTGAATGGAAAAACTATTCTTTTAATTTGAAAAAAGTATTTAATAAGTTATAAATGTAAATATCAGTCATGTTAACGATTGATAAGTGATTCTATTTTGTTATTCAATTTAAAATAAAATTTTGTAGCACAGTTGGTTCATATTCAAATTTTAAAATAATTAAATAATTATTTATTAATTATTTTAAAATTAAATGCGATAATAAATATTGAATTATTTACAAATTAAAATCTAATTTTCAGTAATTATTCATTCTTTGCAAAACAAAAGAATATATAATATAATGAAATTAGGATTTATTGATGTACACTGTTTAAATATTTTTCCCTATTTTTAGGAATATCGTCTGTTAAAGAACTGCTTGAAAAGAAGGAAACTGTTTTGAAAAATGAAATACCTCTTCCAAGGCTTGCTAGAAGAACTGAAAGAGAAAAATTAGCTGAAGAAGCCTACCAATATATATTGTGTAAGATCTTTTATTTGATTTGAGCTATCATCTATAATCAATTAATGTTTAAAATATTGATTCAAGGTAGAAAAAAATTCATTTTGTACATTTCGCAGTTAAACATCGAACAAAATTACCACCTAAAGTGTATCATGAAGGATATGAAAGAACAGAAACTCCATTACCTGCTGTAAAACCTGACGATGTTGAGGAATATTTAGAAGAAAAGGAAAGTAAAGTGGATATGGTAACTGTTTGGCAACAGATTTTACGTGGATTAGCCTATCAGAAACAAGTAAACAATATCTACTCTATTTTTATTTATTTATAGAAATTATTTTCTCTGGAATTTGAAATATCATTCTAAACTTTTGCATTTTATAACTGACTGAATTATTCATTTTTGATGTTTTCTCAATGTTATTTTGTTTTTATATTCAAATTACTTTTTACAATTATATTCAATTATTTTGCAATTTTTCTGTATGTGTTCTGGAAACTTCAATTTGACATTTATATGCAAGAAAATTAGTTTTTCTAAAATTTAAATGTATTGTTTTAATTATGAAATGTTTCAAATAAATCTATTTAAAAATTTAAACATTGTTGTGTATTTAAAATATTCATTTTCGTTGATAAAGGAAGGGAAAGATTTCAAGTAATTTATTGTTTTATTAGTAGATTAAAAAAAGTTACCTTATAAAATACCATATATATATCATAATTTAAAAAGTAAAATAAATGTTTTTTAAGAAACTTGTGTACTAGTTTCTTAAATAACATTTATTTTACTTTCTAAATTATGGCCATATTCTTATAACTATAATTCAGATTACATTCACCCTGTTTTATTTTCTCCTTCAAATAATGTTAAAAACTATCATTATCTTTATGTGGTTCAGTAACTTCATACTGCTGTCCATTACAATCAGAAAAGTGAGGCATCATTTGCCGTGGTCAATGATTGGGAGGGTGATGACACATCCTTCCTCACTGGGTTGCTGAAGCTCCATAGGTTAGGGATGTGTCCATATTAATCTGTGACATCCAAAGTCCTCTCATTGGTGTAGAAAGAGGGTACTTGCTCAGGTGTGACCTTGTCACTTTTCGCAGTGATTCAAAATGTGTGTGGTGTGGTTCAAAATTAAGAGGCATTTTGTGATGGGTGAGTATATTCCAAGCCCATTAACCTTGAGTTCAGTCCAGGGCTCGCCTGTACCATTATGTATGCATTCAAAAGCAAAGATTTCTTCTTTATGGTCTAGAACAGTGATATAAATTTTTTTGCATGGATTCCTTTCAAAAAATTAATTTCCTTCATAGACCTTCCACATTTTCTTATATCTAATTAGCATACAATATACTTATAATTGCATGAAACAATTAAAGATAGTAATTTAATTAAAAATATGCACTCAAATTAGAAAAAAAGATTAAATTTATCTATAATTTTTGTACCAATTTTTTAAAATTTATTATCGACTCAATGAACCTCTAAATTCTAGAGGTTCATTCTAGAGTCTAGAATATTGTTGTAAAGCTATTTTAAATTTCAATAGAGACCAGAGATATACCTCTCATTTGGAATCACTGGCTTAAAAGTTGTATTTAATGTCAATAGTATAACTATTTTAGAAGAGAAATTCTATTAAAACTCTTTATTCTATCATTATTAAAGCAATAAATAATTGCAATTCTATGTATCACTTATATAATAAGTGATATTCATATCCATATTCACATGCTTACATCTTAAAATATATATTTTAAATAAATATATATTTTAAGATGTAAGCATCTGAATATGGCATTTAATATAAATATTTGGAAGCTTAAATGTTTTATAACTATATATTTTTTGTATTAAATTTTCAGATGCTGGAATTGATTGAGCGACATAAGCCAGGACTTTCTACTTCTTTATTGGATACACTTTCTTGAACTTAAAAAATTGTATTGTAAAAACCTCTTTTTATCTTTGTGTGTTGTAACCAGAAATATAATTTCTGGAGATTTATTAAAAACATGCATTTTCTAACATTAATGTTCCTTTTGAATAAGATATTTATTATTTACTGTAATTTGTGATATTGCTTCTTTTTTATATATGTTTTTGAATTTTAAATTTACAAATAAAAACATGAAGTGAAATATTGTTCTCTTTTTAAGAATATTTTCTTTGGATTCTAGAATGCTTACCCATGAATGTATTCTGGAATGTTATTCAATTAATTTTTATTTGTGAATAAGTCAAAGTGAACATCTTCTTTTTGAAATTGTTTTTGTCCTATTCTTTACAGAAGCAAATTAATTCAACATTTGTTAACAAAAATAATTTGAACAAAAATAATTCAGTGTTATCCAATTTATTGTAATACAATTACTTGTTACCCAATCACTTGAATTGTATTGTATTTTTTTCTAATGCTTGACTGCACTTAGGGTATACCTATGCAGAATTACAAAGGGCGAATATAATGGCATATTATACAGTGGAGTATTCAGTGGGTGTGCCATTTTGCCCCAAAAGTGAAAGGATAAAGAAACACACACACCTAGAGAAAGCCATATCCATACTCAAACCATGATTTGAACCTGGGACCTATTACTTTGAAGTTAGGGATGCTAACCATCCCGCCATTTGTCCATTAGCTTGTATTGTATTATGACAGGATCTATTTATTAACACACACAATGGCATTTAGTTACACTTAGCTTTTATTATCTATAAAAAATATTTTTATACACTGCTGGACAATTGCTAAGGATAGATAACATTATCATCCATAGCAATCACAAAATGAAAGGAAGCAAAATGTGGAAAATTAGAATAAGTGCGGGATATAGTAAGAACTATGCGTTTGCAAATTTCTTTTTCCACGTCTGTTCATCACGTGATAGCGTTCATCAGAGCTTTAAAGGTTTTGACGTGTGTAGACCGTTGTTACTTCAAGTCAGTTTTACAGGAAAGATTTAATAGACGAACTTCAAAATTTTGGCATGACATCACTTAGATGATTTTATGCGTGGCCGAATTATTGGAAAGATCGAAGAAGGGCGAAAAATAACAGACTTTGTCAGGGAGTTCGACATCGCTCACAGCGTTGTTTCACGGCTGTGGAAGTCATTTAAAATTACTGGAATGTGTAGTAGGCGGCACGGGGGAGGTCGTGTTAAAAGTACGACGCCTGCAGAAGATCATCCTATGAGCAAAAAGGAACAGGCGCACCACAGCTCACCAGTTGGCAAATCAGTTTCTTGCTGCCTCAGAAAAGCAGATCTCACGAAAAACTGTTGCCAGACGTTTGAAGGGAGGAGGACTATACGCCCCCAGTCCTGTTGTGTGTGTTCCATTGACCAGACAGCAACGTACCGCCCGTTTACAATGGTGTCGTGAGCATCGCAGTTCGACTGAACAAGAATGGGCATGCGTACTATTCTCAGATGAGAGTAGGTTCAGTCTCTCATCGGATTGTAGACGCCAAATGATCTGGCGCGAGAGTGGTACTGCTTATCATTCTGAAAATATCCAGGAAAAGGACTGATATCCAACATGCAGTGTCATGGTGCGGGCCGACATCATGATCAATGGCCGCACGCCCCTACATGTGGTTGCGAATGGGACTGTGACAGGCCAACGATACGTTAATGAAGTTCTACTTCCTTATGTTCGTCTTTTCCATGGTGCTGTCGGTGATAAATTTGTTTTTATGGTCGACAACGCAACATGTCATCGAACACTCGCTGTTCAGAATTGTTCAGACAGTGAGGGTATTCAACGCCTCGTATGGCCCTCACGTTCTCCAGATCTAAATCGAATTTAAAATGTGTGGGATGCTTTGGGGAGGCAAGTTTCTGGTTAAAACTATCCTCTGACAAACAAGAACACCCTCATCCGTGCACTCACAGAGGAATGAGATATATTGCCTCAACAGCTGCTGGATAATGTTGTGCAAAGTATGATACAACATATAAAATGTTGCATCACACTCCACAGTGGACATATCTCGTACTGATACCTTTCTTCAAGGTGCCTGCTGACTTTTAGATGCATTGTTCCCTTTTTCCGTATGCAGCATCAAATGAACATTTTTTTTTCTTTCAGATGTTTCACAGCTTTTGTACTTCCCTGAACAATAAATATTCTTTATTCTAATGTCTGAACAGTGTGGCAACTATATTTTATCTTACTAGGCCTCATGTCTCGCTTAATGTTATGCTACATTGCAATTCGTGATCCGTCCTTTGCAATTGTCCAGCAGTATATTATAACTGAAAAAATACACACACTCTTAAAGTAGCTTAAGAAATTCTTAAATATAATCTAGAATAGTTTCCAATAAATTAAATATGTATATATTGCATTATTTCTCAACCTATGTATTAAACTTAAGGAATTTTCAATAGTATAATCAATATATTTAAAATAAAAATGCTTGTTCACCTGAGTAGTTCTTTTATATTTAATTTAGATCAATAATTCAAAATAACATTTAGAAAATTAACAATTGAACTGAAATATTAATAAGAAATTAAGAATACATTTTTAAATGTAGTATTATATTTTATTATATATTGTTAATATTGTATTTCTATGCATGCAATAATTCAGTTTTATATTTGATCAGTTTCCTAACTTAATTTATTTTTATGATAAATTAATAGTTCATAAGATGGAATTAATTCTTTGGAATATAAAACATTTGGAATGAAAGTTGGTAAATATTATTTAAATACATACTATTAAATATTTACTTGTATTATTTAAAAACTTCTTCACTTACATTGTTTAACAGCATAAAAATAAATAAAATGTACATTCTTCGTTTCAAACTTTTATAGTGTTGATGATACAAATTTCTCTTGAAAGTTACGCAGCTTATTTCCAGCATGATATTTTTAATGATTTTAATGCACTAAACAGGAAATCTCTTAAAAAATATTAATTATTAAAAATTTTATTATTTTATATTATTTATCATAGATCAATTGTCAATATATATATATATATATATATATATATATATATATATATATATATATATATATAATTTTTTATTCAATAAAAATGAGATCGATATATTTATTCCAATTTGAATATTCAAAAGAGAGTATTAAAGGATTTTTTATAACTTATTTCAAGGAAATTCTCTCTAATATTGAATTTCTTTAATATATCAAATCAATATAGATTTATTAGATTGAGTTTTTAAAGATATCTCATTTCTTACTAAATTTTAGAAAGCATGCTGAAATTATATTCTACTGTAAACACGCAAAAATAAAAATGATATATAATAGCGTTGTAAAGTATTATATTCACAATAAAAATAATTTTTCACTGATGATCTGAATAATTTTTGAGTGCTACCAATCGATATGATTAAACAGAAAAACACGATGGTTATATGAATTAACAGGACACTCTAAATACATAAAAATAATTGTATTAAATTATATAGTTCATTATAAAATATCAATTCACTGAGACTTATTACCAATGAAAATTTACGTATTACAGATTTTTATAATATTAATTTGTGAATTAAAAAAAATACATAAAATTAATTCATGTATAGAAAACTTTGAAATTTTCAAACCTACTCTTATAATTCTAAAGTTAATATTATTTTGGGAAAAAATTTCAAAAAACTGAGGAGACTTTTATACATATCAGTTCTGTTTCTCAATTTTTGTAGAAGGAAACATTATTAAATGTTTAATATAAAAATATGACTAAATTAAGTATATTAATGATCAATTTTTTCTTTAATTTTTAAATTAGAGTAAAAGGATTAATTTATAAAATCATTATTCTGCTTGTCCGCCCACTTTTCGTTCGGGGTGAAATCGAAAGCGAATGCTCAGATTAAAAGGAAATAAGTTTTTGGATGTGGGTCTTAATAACTTAAAACTTACGTTTATTTTCAAAATTTTAATGACAACGTTTGTAATTTATTTAAATAATTAACACTGCTTTGAATTTCATGTAAAGTTACTTATGGGGCGATATAATTAAGCTTAAGCGAAGTAACAATTCGTTCTGTAACTTTTCCCGCTCGTTCTTTTCATTTTTTAAAAAATAGTTATAAGTTGAAACTAAGAAAAAGTGAAAATATGTATGATATTGGATCTCCCTTCTTCCCTTGGTATATTATTGAAAAAATTTTGTTTTTTCAATCTTTAGTAAATAGTTTATTTATTTATAGGTCATTGGTCAGAAATACAACGGAATGTAAATGAGAAGAATCCAATTACAATAGAACTCCAATTATCCGAATTAATTGGGATCGAATAATTGGATTTTTTCAAAAGTTAGGTCTATTTTAATTAATCATTCTACTTAGAAAATGAGAGTAAAAACGACATATTTTTAAAGAAAAGAACTTTTAATCAATTGAATGAAAATAAATCACTTTTACGTGTTACGATACTGACAACTTTTGTTCATTTATAGGACGAGGAGATTACCTTTTGGCTGTAAAACATCTCCATTTATCCTGAGCGCAACAATAAAGTATCATATGAAACAATTTGAAAATTCTAATCCGAAAGTAGTTGAGATGCTGAATTCTGCTCTCTATGTAGATGACTTATATCATGATGGTTTCAGAACTGATAGAAATCATTAAAAAGACTGAGAAATGCAAATCTGAACCTGAATTTGTGTCTGATCTCATTGAGGGCATAATTGAGGACAGGAAATCTGAATTAGAAACAAATGAGAAAAATAAACAGAACAAATTAAATTAGAGAGGGCGAAAGCCGAATTACAGTTATCGCGCTTGAGAACAGCTTCAAAAACTAAAGACGATGTTTCAGAAAATACAATTGAGATTTGCGATTCCTTGGATTCATTAATAAAAAGTGTAAAAACTTTAACCATTAGAATACCAAGTCGCCCTGAAGGATGGGGTCTGTTTTTTGCTTCTTTAGAGAGATCATTTATAACTAAAAATGTACCCGATAAATTTAAAGCGGAAATTCTTTTGAATTTACTTGGCGAGAAAGCTTCAAATGTAATTTCTTACATCAGTGATAATAAATTGAGTAATTATGAAAAAGTTAAGAAAATTGTTCTACGAGAATTCGAACCGACCCCACAGTTGTGTTTGGAGCAGTTTAGGAAAACTATTAGGCAAGCTAATGAAACGCATGTACAATTAGCGTCGAGGTTAACTACTAGTTTTGAATACTATTTAAAACTAAGAGAAGTGTCTGATTTTGAGAAGTTAAAACAATTAATTATATCAGACAAATTGTTTCAAACATTAGATAAAGAAACCGCGAGTCATGTCAGCATTAGACAATCAGATAGTTGGTTTGATCCCGTAACCTCAGAAGATAACCCAGCAGATTTGTTAACTAGAGGTATTTCAGCTGAGAATTTAGCGTCTAATGATAAGTGGTGGATAGGCCCTAAATGGTTGAGTAAGGAGACAGAGGAGTGGCCAGAGCGAAGTATTAAAGAAATTCCAAATGAAGTAGTAGAGAATGAGAAGTTAAAAAGTGTAGTGTTTCTCACAGTTAAGAGTAATTCATGGATCGATAATTTAATTTTAAAATTTTCATCCTATACTAAACTTCTTAGAGTAGTAGCGTGGACTCTCAGATTTATTATGAACCTGAAGAAGGTGGAGGTGATAAAAACTAACTACCTCCAGACTAAAGAACTGAATCATGCGCGTGCATTTGTACTAAAATACGTACAAACCATTTCATTTGCGGAAGAAATTGATCTTTTGTCTGAGGGGAAAGGCTTGAGCCCTCAAAATAAGATTCTATCGTTACATCCATACCTGGACGAGGAGAAAATACTCAGAGTTGGAGGCAGGCTCTGTAATTCTGATTTGCCAAATGATGTTAAGCACCCAATTATTCTCCCAAAACATCACATTATTACAGATCTAATAATAATGCATTATCATCAAACGTATATGCATTGTGGCAACCAATTACTGCTTGCAGTCCTCAGACAGCAGTTTTGGGTTATTAACGCGCGTCAAGTGATAAGAAAGATTTTACGCAGATGTGTCACATGCTTTCGGAGCAGACCCGAGCTGTCAAAGCAGATGATGGGTGACCTCCCAGCTTCCAGAGTTAACCCTGAAAGACCTTTCTCTAGAACAGGTGCGGATTTTGCGGGACCTTTCCACGTAAGACCAAGAAAGGGACGAGGCGTGAAAACAATGAAGATATACGTTTGCGTATTCGTCTGTTTTGTTACGAAGGTTGTTCACTTAGAATGTCTTGGAGATCTAAGTGCGAATTCATTTATAGCAGCCTTGAAACCTTTCGTATCTAGAAGAGGAAAACCTCGTGAAATACATTGTGATTGTGGCACAAATTTCGTGGGTGCATATAAGGAGTTAAAAGCTTGGATGTCTTGTGAAGTTACCGATTAACAGCGGTACAACAACTGATGAACTGAGTTGACTTTGCATTTCATTTTTATCATTTTTCTGTGTAATAATTAAGATATTTCTTTTATTTTTGCAGTTATTTTTTTACCATGTGAATTGTGCTTTTTAAGGTAAGTTGTTGCCTTTGATGTGTATCAGTATGTGTATTTATAACTAAGTGCAATTTTGATGTCCCTAAGGCCATCGGCCGGGAGAATGTTCAAGCTCCCATTCATTGAATTGTGAATTCATTACTACGAGATGGCGCTGAGCGTCGTTTGTTATATTTTTCTTTCACTTTTTGAAAATAGTGCAGTGTGTACGCGGTATGTGCGTAGAATAAATCATAAGCGAAACTACAGTATGGCTCCTCACTTTGTCTCCAAGTTTTTGGATTTATTAATTAGTGTTTTAGAGTTAAGATCGGCCAGGAGTTTACTGTTCACAGTATGTACGAGGGTTACTCTGAAATTTTTGAGATACATGCAGACGAGAATTTACAAAATAAAAACAACGGTTTAATTTTAAAATACAAAGTATTTCAACACAAAAGACGATTTCTTACTGACTTACTTCAACTTGTTTAGCGTAGAATAAATTTTAAACAGAAGAGAAAATGGAGTTGACGCGAGAACATTTCCTCGCTATGATTTTCTACGATTTTAAAGCAGGATTAAATCAAGAAGAATGTGTTGAACGGTTACAATTAGCACTGGGTGATGAATCTCCAGCTCGTGCTACTGTAATCAGATGGTTTTGAGAATTTAGAAGATGTCGCAATTTTCTTCAGGATGAAGAACACACAGGAAGGCCGCCGTCGGCAGTAATCCCGGATAATGTGTCTACCATACGAAAAATGTTAATGGATGATAATCGCTGTACCTATCAAGTAATACAGAAGGAACTTAACATTGAGTCCGCAGCCATACACAAAATAATTCATGAAGAATTACATATAAAAAAATTAGTTTGCCGTTGGGTTCCCCATAATCTGAGTGAGCACCAAAAAGAGGAGCGTGTCAGAATCAGTAAAGAAACTCCTAAATTGCTAAATGATGGTGGCCACCACATCATTTCTAAAATTGTAACAGGTGATGACGCGTACATACCGTTTTTGACGTACTAACACGTCAAGAAAGCAAACTATGGGTCTTTGAAGATGATTCCACGCCGACAATGGTGAAAAAACAACACTCACTGAAAAAAGTGATGTATGCCGATTTCTTCAGAAGTACGGGATTGGTCAAGTTGGAAGGACAGAAGACAGAAACAGCAAACTGGTATACCACTAAATGTCTTCCAAAAATTCTACAAGAACTAAGTGTTAGGGGACTAATGCATCACAATGACAATGCATCTTCATATACAGGCAAATTAACAGTTGAGTTTCTTAAACAAAAACAAATTAAAGTGATCGAACATCCGCCGTATTCACTTGATTTAGCTATGCGCGACTTTTGGTTATTCTTTAATCTATAAAAGAACTTACGGGGATGTCGTTTTCATTCAGAAGAAGAGATTGATGTGGCTATAAATGCATTTTTTTCATCTATTCCAATAAATGAATGGCTTGAGGCATTTAATCTGTGGAAAATTCGTCTATAAAAGTGCATTGATGCTGGAGGAGACTACTTTGAACACACCTAAAATTTTGTAAGTATAACTTTAAAAACGTAGTTGTATCTCAAAAATTTCAGAGTGAGCCTCGTATGTACAGTACTGTAAATGAAAGACTGCTTGATGAACATATCTGCAAGAGGTATCTGTTTCAATGCCTTCATCCATTTTCGGACAATCAAACCGAGCGTATCCCCTTGACAGTTGGAGTTAGCACACGATCATACTTGGGCAGAAGCTCCATTCATTCTAAAGAAATCTCAAAACCACCAAATGCTTCTCTCATCTCGTGTCTGCTTCGACTTGGACTATAAGGGTCATCTCTTCCTCGATACTTTCAATAATTTGACCACCATTTGCAATTTGTAATCTAGTGTCTGACTCACAATCCATTTTCGTATATCTTCATCACTAACTTTTGAACATCCAGGAATCTTCAAAAGAGAATGTTTTTGAATTCCTCAAAAGTTGCCACACCACTCTCTCTTTCTCATTCCCTCTTCTCCCTCTTCGTACTTTTCCTTTTTCTCATTTTTTTACTCTCTTATACAGTTTAATTTATTTTCTGAAAGTTATTCGGATAATCAGCGATTCGGATGATTGGAATTCCACGTTACAATATTTAAAAGCTTCGGAATTATTGAAAGTTTTAAGCATTATGCACTTGTATTTTTTTTTTTTAAATCAATTAATAAAATTTCGTCCCGTGATGCAAAACACGTTCCGCAGATGCTGTTTATTAAATTATTTTATAATTTCAACACATTTTATATGTGAAAGGGAAAAACCTTCCCGTTTAATCTGAAATTTTAGACAATTTTATTAATTATTTTTTTCAGATTTCTTTATTTCGTTAAGCTGTAAACGAAAAAAAATCAATGTGAGTTCTGTTTTCATTGCGTTAGCTTATATTTATAGTATTACAGTTCCTAATTAGTTTAGAACTTAAAATGTGCTTAATAATGTATGTACATAATAATGTGCTTAATAATGTTAATAATGTGCTTAATAATGTATGTTAAATTATAAAAAAAATTCTTTTAAGTTTAAACTTAAATTTTAGATAGAAGTAATTTTTTCAATTGTTTGGATTCATGTTTATTTTGGTATCTTGTAAGAAATATTTTATGTAAATTATCGTTCTGTTTTTACATAACATATCTATTCAAATTCATTATTTGATTAGAACTTAAAATATATTTTTTATTATGGAGCTATAATTTTTCCTTATATATCTAACTATAAATATATACTTTCACCAACATTGCAACTACTATCATAACATAAATATTGATACTTAATTATTTTTTTAATCAAATGCGTTTTCTCCTTTTACTACTGTACTTTCCTTTGCCGGTATATGTACGTCACCATTTTTGCAAATGTTTTCATCAACACTGCAACTACTGTCATACAACAATTATTTTCATTCGCTGTTATTTACTCTTTTGTTTACAGTCATTTTTTTTTTCGGTAATTCTATGTGAAGTCCTTATTCTGTTGGTCCGTTCTTTGGTGCCGTGTGTGCAACCCGTCGAAATTTTATCTCGGAGTGAATGTTCAGCAGTTGCTGGAAATGGAGGGAACTTACATTAGGATGGCAACCTCTGGCTAATTTTAAATAAAAATTAAGTTCCCCCTTTCCTAATTTTGATAACGGTATTTGTAATTAATTTTGTAGTATCTGGTGACTGTTTGGCAATCAACAAACCATTCTTGGCACGGTTTGCTTCCCTATCGAGAGAGAGATTCCCATATTTGAGAACAGAAAATTTGATGCGGCTGAGGGATCTGCGGTTTCTGAGCACAGAAGGAGCGGAATGCTCGGAATAGTTTCGTTTTGTTTGTAAATTTTTGTTTGTAAATAAATATCGTGCTGTCCAGCAAATGGTGCTATTTTACTTTCTCAGTCATTCTATGCATCACGAATAAAAAACATAACATTAGCTGATTTGAATTCTCTATTAAGTTGCTTATGTCACAATATAAGCAACTTAAATGACATCCATAACATTTTTGCGATGGAGCTTTTCTTATTTCAAAAATGAAGTATAGGGCTCTTTTTCGCATTTTAAAACTCGATGGATTATCTCCATAGCAAAAAACAATTGTGCCAACAAATCTCCTCTTTTCATATCCTTACCGTGTAGCTAAAAAATTATTGATACTTAATATTTTTTTCAGCGAATGCGTTTTCGCCTTTTCTGATATGCCAGTATTTGCAAATACCTAGGAACACATCCTTCGATTTGTTTTTAGTTAATCTAAATATAGATTTCATTTCGTAATCAAAAATACCGTTTTAAAAAACTGTTAGTTAAATTATTTTATGATGTGCCCACATTTATTTGTTAAATTGTAGAATTTCAATTTTCCATTACTTCAAACTTCAATCAAAAGTAATTTTGTTTTACTTCGTTTGTTTATTCAGTTATGTCGTATACAAACATGGCTAATGTAAGCTTCGCTTCTGTTTCTATTGCATTAATTTAATATGTTTATCTTTCTAGTTCTCATAATTAGATCAAAATTCTAAACTCAGTGTCAAAATAACCCATATATCTGTTTTCATGACCGAGGGCTGTGGAGTGCGAAGCATATATCCTGATCAGGTGGTCAGTTTAACGTGAAAACCCTATGGAACTAAATTTCGAATTATCAATTCATCGATACACTGAAGGGATAAGTCGACATTGTCCAGCACGGGGATCGAACCTCTGATTTGAGCCTTGTGAGCGCGAATGCAATTATTACGTCACCGGGATTCTCAGGTTAAAATTTAAGGTATTTAATTTGGCGTAAAGTGCTTAAATACAATAAATTACAAATACTTTAATGCTTTTATGCACTACATTGCAGAAACTTAATATTTTTACATTTAAGTTAAAAATCCAGTCAGAAGGGAATTTTTTTAAAAAAAATTTGTGTTTTTGCTTACTTTAGTATGTCATATATAAAAATATCTTGTATATGTTTTGTTTTTGTCGACACATTACTGAAATAAATGGCTTATATGTTCCTATTGGAGTGCACAGATTTTATAAATTTTATCAAGATGAAATAAATAGAAACCATTTTACCTATGTGTTCAAGCTGTTAAATAAACAATAAGATTCAGTATTCTAAGTCAATCTCATTTTCCGTTAAATATTTAATATTTGTACAGAATTACATATCTCGATTAAAAAAATTAAATTAATAAAATCTTATGAAAAAGAAAATTTTTTTTTGTTTCTAATTTTTATGTGTATAGATTAAAACTATAATTTTTAGTTTCATAAGTGAAACCGTAGTTTAAAAATAATATAAACGTAAAATAAAGATAAAAGAAATAAATCTCCACATTTATAATTTTCTTCATAAATGACAAGAATTTTACATATCATTTATATTCATTACTATCTCATTTATATAATGTATCAACGACATTAAAGAAACTTCTTCTAAAATAAAAGTATCTTTAAATTATTTATTTGAATCATGCTGTGGTATTGTTTTAAAAGTAAAAACAAACTGCACCATATCCAAACCAAACACTTGCGAAGTTTGTAACGGAAAAGAAACTTCACGTGTAAAATGACATTCAGCAAATTTGCTTTCTAAATTCAGATTTTCCGCATGTAAAGAAAGAAGTGAATTTTTTTTATAAAGAGAAAAATCAATTATTCCCTAACTTCTGCTTCGAAAAATGATTTTTTGCTTCCAGAAAAAAAAAAAAATAATAATTGAAAATTTTAGTTGGTAGTGTTAAAATATTTTACAACATTGCTCATAATGGGAAAACTTCTTTCAGAAATTTGTGAAAGAAGCGTTTTTAGAATAAATTTCTATTTTATTAGCAAATTTTTTTAAAAAAAGAATATTTTATGGTGAAACCCATTAATGAATTATTGGTAAATCACAACACATAATTAAAGATTGAAAAGTAAAATTAGAAAACTTGTTTATTGGTAGATACATAACGATTAAAAGTGTGTAAATGTATATAATTGCAATAAATTTGAGTAATGACATAAAAAAAATATGTTCAATTACAAATTATGTGAATCACGTGATATATTAAAAAAAGTTAATACAACTAAAATAACTTTTTCTAAGAGTAGTGCATCGTGCATCAGTTTTGATATTTTCAAATAATTTTATCATGCAAATTGAATATTAGTAAAAAAAACTGTTTCTGTGTAACATAAGATGGTGCAGACGGCGTATGACGCCGAATGGTTAAATCCTAGACTATTGGTCCTGGTTTCGAATTCCGGTTCGAGCATGGATGTTTCTTTATTTCTGAGTGTTTCCTTGCCCTTTTGAGATGAAGGAATGTGGCCTGCCCTATAAAAGGGTTTGTGGTGGTGTGACGGGGTACGTTTCCGTGACTTGGTTCAGGGGTGCCGACCAGGTAACGGTAAATGAGTAGCAGTTTATGAACTTGTTGTGTGGAAGTATTAGTCCCCCAGCGGCCGCCGTTAGGAAAATAAAAAGATAGTGCATCCAATATGGTAAGAAAATCCATTTTAATTTATTCAGCAACTTGAGCAATATATTGAAAATTTTCTAGTTTAATATCATTTTATAATATATTAAGTATAATCTTTTATTTAAAGGGGAAATCTCTCTCTCTCTTAAAAACTTATTTTATTGTGATCAAAGTTACGTGTAAAAAAAGCATATTTTCCATAAATGCAATTTATAGAAAATAATAATTAATTTAAATAATAAGAAAAAATGGTAATAAATTAATAATAATAATAATAATTTTAATAAAAAATTAATAAAAATCTAACAATTTTAATAATTGATAGATTTTTATTAATTTTTTATTTGAAATTACGCATTTAATAAAATTTAATAATTTATTTAATCATAAATAAAAATAAAAAAAAAAAAACTTGATCAATTTTTAGAGAAAACTTAATGTTAATGTTTTTGGAGTTCGATAACTGCTCCCCGGTCAAGTCAAGTTAGTGGATTGTCTGTTTATTAGAAGAAATAAATCTATCTTTGAATTAAAGGTGATCCTTTAGACGTAATTTCAAATAAAGACCGTTTAAATGAGTAAATGATCACGTGGGAAATCACTCTTGGCCTTGTCTTGAATGAATGATCTTGAAAGGCTGAGTCAGTCTTACCCATCCCGAAGATCAAACCTCGGACTTGTGCTTTGGAAGCGTATATATATATATATATATATATATATATATATATATATATATATATATATATATATATATATATATGTTAAAATGTATATATATATATATATATAATATATATATATATATATATATATGTTAAAATGTATATATATATATATATATATATATATATATATATATATATATATATATATATATATATATATATATATATATATATATATATATATATATATATATATATATATATATATATATATAAAAAGCCCGGTAGTTTAGTGGTAGCGCTTCGCATTCTCAAGGTACAGGTATCTTAAGACCACTTCCTAAATTTTATTAAATTTTAATTCCAAAACTGTAAAAAATATATAACTGTTTCCATATTCAGAACAAATTTCACTTATAATGAAATTTAACACCACAAAATGCATACGTAAATAATATAAATGTATGGTAAAAATGAAATTTTAATAACTTCTTATCATCATTTTTCTTAATTATTTGCTTTATGAGTTGAATCGACTTGGCGAATGCAGAGCCTAATGAGGCAGCGGGATATACAGGGTAGTTTGCCCCGGGTCCCAAAAAGCAGAGGGAGGGGGGGGGGGTATCATATTGAATAGAAAGTATATTTTATGTTTCTTTCTTTAATGAATTTTTTTGAGCAAAATATCAGCACAGTATAAAATCTGTCAATTAATTGGTAGCTTCATCAATAATCTCTCATATGAATACAAAAAATATTGATTTATGATGATGTAATTGACAGAGTTTTGCAGAAAGTGATATTTGTAAAAAAGCCACTGAAAAAGAAATAGAAAGAAATCTATTATAATACGACTTAAATATAAATTTATAATTAAAAGGGTAAGTATTATGAGATCTATTTTTAAACAATATTGACTTATGGAAAATTGTCTCTTGAGAATGTTGTATGCAATTGTAAAAGTATAGTTATAATATTTTGCGATTTATAATCTCTCGCGATGTTGAATTGAATATTTAATTATATATATGTTTTTTTATTTAATGTTACAACAATCCTCCATATAACATGGTACTCTTATAACGCATTTTCATATTACGCGATTTCAAGTCCCTGGTGTAACACGTGTTTTCCCCCATATAACGCGTTGACTCCCCACGTATTGCGAAATTCATAATGATTTGTACAATTCGCTATCCATTTCGCGTTAGTTTGCACTCTGTGTCAATTTTGTTCTTATAAAATAAAATTAAATTACGTATGCTAGAAAAAAATTGGGGGAAACGTTATTTTAGATGAGCTATCTGAAATAACGTTCCCTTAAAATCTTTTTTCTACAGCGAATACACATGTAATAAAACTGTTTATTTGATTTATTTTAAGTGAACTCCTTTTAGTTACATTTGTATAAGATTTTTATTTAGAATATACTTGGCTTGAATTTGAATAAAACGTACATTTCGCTTTTAGAACATAGTTTTTCCTTAATATTCGATTTGAACTCCCTTTAGTTAAACGTTTAATTCACATTTAAAAAAAGTTTGCACATAACTCGCGTTATGCGAAGTCATATGAGACGGTTTTACGAGAATGCTCGCACAACGCGTTTTCCTATATCGCGGAACTAATACAGCAAGTTATAGGACGATATTATTATTTATTATTTTAAAGCAAAGGGAGCCCCTAAGAAGTTTTTGTCCTGAGCTCCAATTAGACTAAGTCGAGCCCTAGGCAAATAATTCATTTGTAGAAAACCAAAATCCTTGAAGCTAAATTGCAAACGAAATTTTAACTGCCAAATTCTTCTTTGGTATTAAGTCAAACGACTGTGTAATAAAGGTTCTTTTGCGCTTGCGGTTTTGAAGATTTACTCAATTGATCACAATCCTTACCTTTGTTAAATCTTCTCACGCCATAATGTGATTATGACATGGGTATTAGTCTCTAACGGCAGGAAATGGGAAGAAATGATTATTTACATCACCTCATTTCTGGCTTACTACTAGAGGGCGATGGCTTCTTCAGATTGAGTTTCTATTTTGAGTTGCTCAAGATAAGAATTGCGAATTCTTTTAAAAGCTCATAACTGTTCGTGCATCTCTTTTCTTGAGAAAAAAAAAAAAAAAAAAAAAAAAAAAAAAAAATGACAGTGATTCACGAGAATTGTTTCGTTCCTCAATCGGTTTTAAATGATATGCCCTTCTTTCACAGGTACTGGAAATACAATAACAGCAGTCTTCGCAGCGTAAAATAAATCCAGACAATGAAATGAGTGTGTTTGTTAAGGAAATTCCACTTTTAAAGTTAAGGGTTTCGATTACTGAATGTCGAAATTCTTTCTAGGAATTTGTTCGCAAAAATAATTTTGCCAGGAAATTTAGTATTCATTTCTAAAATGATGTCTGTAAAATTGTGTGTGATTTTAAATATCACATTGAAAAACTTTATTTTATTTTGTAAAATTTAAAAAAGTAGGTTTATTTTTAATATTACATAGTAAAAGTTACGCCAAAATATAATTTATAATTAATCATTAAATATATTTTATTACAATATATATTTAATTATATAATGCTCTTTTTTTAAAGAATAATGTGCTTTTTGTATTTTAGACATAAATTGATATTTTCAATCAGAGATTTTCCATTTACAAAATTAGTTTTTAATTTATTGGTATTTCTCATTGTATTCAAATTATTCATATCAGAAGTTTCTATTATTATTGTGTTTATGTTATTATTAGATATAAATTGATATTTTCAATCATAGATTTTCCATTCAAAATTAATTTTTAATTATTAATTAATATTTTTCTCATTGTATTCAAATTACTCATATCAGGAGTTTATTTTTCCAATCTTAAATTGATGATAAAATTACTTGTTTCTAGAATAATATTTATAACAGTAATATTGTACAAAATAAAATCCACTTCCAGTATATTTCTTTAAATTACGAATTGTCATTAGGAATAAAAATAAATTAAAACATTTGAATATGTAATAAATATTTTACAAATAATTTATATCTATGTTATTTTAATATTTTTAAATTGTAATTTATACGAAAAGTACAATTTTCAGCTTTGGTAATAGTATATTTTTTTTACTCTAACGGCTGGCACGGTGGGGCCAACCCTTTGACACAACAAGGCTGGAAACAGCTATTCATTTATCGTTACCCAGTGGAATGACGTGAACTGCGAACCAAATCCCATATACACTGCGTAAAAAAGTAGGACAGTGTTTTTTTGCCAATTAATAACTCTTATTTCATCCTAACTTCCATATATTTGTGCAGATTAAGTTTAATGACCCTTTTCTTTTCATTTTAGGCAAAAAATTAAACATCTACCCTCTAATATTAATAATAAAATTAATATAAATGATTTCCGATGCATAAAAAAAGTAGATGGACACTTGCTAATATATTTAATTTAGTGATTTGTTCTTTAGTTAATTATAGTAATTTTGTAGTATGTTTTATCCTTTTCTGTCAAAAAATCTAACTTGTTAAAAAGTTATTCTGTTTCTCCGTTCTCAGAAATGCCTAAAGGAATACCTTTGAATGATTTTCAAAAAGGCCAAATTTCCGCCTATCAAAATGATGGTAAAGATGTCATAGAGATTTCTCGATTGTTGCAGGTGAGCCCCAATACAGTTTCAAACTTTATCAGAAATCTTTATAAAAATGGAAAGAAAAAGAAGATTGGTAGGCCGAAAAAGTTAACACCATGTGAAGAAAGAAAACTTTCTCGTGTGCTTTCGAAGAACAAAGGAAGTGTTTCAAAGTCAAGAAATCAAGTTGGACTTGTGATGAAACAAACAGTTTACAACTATATTAAAAGATCTCAAAAATACATTTTCGAAAAACGGAAACATTATCCAAAGTGGACACAAGCTCACATTGATAACCGTCTAGCATGGGCTAAGGAGCACATATCTTGGACAAAAGAATGGACTTCCGTGATATTTTCCGATGAAAGGAAATTTAACTTAGACAGTCCAGACGGATATCAGCACTACTGACATTGTCCGGGGAATGAAGACGAATACTAAAACACGACAAATGGGAGAAGGGAGTTTAATGGTTTGGTTGGATTTCGGATACGGAAGGACAAGTCTGGTTTTCTTAAATGGTAGGCAAAAAACATACAGACTACAATCAAGTGCTGAATTCCAAGCTTCTTTTTCATAGCTCTGACTTGGGGGAAGAAAAGTAGAAATTTCAGAAAGACGGAGCTTCCATTCACACCACGACTGGAGTCAAACATTTGTTCCTATAAAATAATGTGGATCTTTTACCATGGCTTGCCAAAAGTCCTGACCTTAATATAATGGAAAATATCTGGATAATGCTAGTTAACCGAATTTATGCTGATGGAAGGCAATTTGATTCGCTAACTCAGCTTCAAGAAGCATTGAATGACTCGTGGGACAATTTTTGTCAGAGAAATTCAATCTCTATAATATTCACTTCCAAACAGAATATTTGAAGTTTTATAAAGGCCAATGGGAAGAACATTTCTTATTAAAATCACTATTTTTTTCATTCATTATAATGCTGTCCTTCTACTTTTTTTACAAAGTTTTAAAAAAAGAAACAATTTTTGTTGCCATTAATATTTTATGTTTGAATATCATAACTCGGGTGTTAAAATTGTATTAAAATATTTGTAAAACGTTTCTAATAAAAATTTTTAGTAAAAATAATAAAATATTTTTCAGTGATTGTTACAAAATCAAGTGTCCTACTTTTTTACGTAGTGTGTGTGTGCATATATATATATATATATATATATATATATATATATATATATATATATATTCTGCAAAGTTCAATGACTGGTAATGTAATGATAATAAAAAAATTAAAAATATAATTCTCTCATTGCAAGTACACGAAATTTTCAATTTTCTTTACTAAATATAAATTATTTTCCAAATATCACCTCCCCCCCCCAAAAAAAAAAAAAAAAAATTAAACTTGTTTCTGTAAGTCAAAACTATAAAACTTAGTATTATTTATTTAAATGGGAGTTTAAGATAATTATTATTTAATGAGTTCTATTTTTTTCTTTTTTTGATAGATGAAGCAGATAATATTTCTATTCGGCTTTCTTACGTCAGACTTTGGTTAAAAGCGGAAACATTAACCATTTAATTTCTTCTATTAGTATTATTTTCCTCAGTTCTGATAAATACAGAAGTATTATTTTCCTCAGTTCTGATAAATGATAATCGTGAAGATTGTTCACGTCTTGGGGAAAAATGTTAGGTTTTACCTTTATTTCTCGTTTAAGACTGATGAAATATAGGAAAATAAGTCTTGTTTATGATACAAATCAATTGCTTATGAGGGAAAAAGTCATTTTATAGTTCTTTCTATTTTTTCCCCGATTTCCGATTTCTCTTTTCAACACTACAAGAAAGTGATGATACTTTGATATACTATAGAACATAGTGGGCGTGTTATCGTGATCCCGAAAGTGGATGAGTCTTCATAATTTTGAAGCAGGGACAAAGCAGAAGAATCCTGGACTTGTACGGCCATCCAGTATAATTTTATATTGAGAACACTGAGGCCACGACATATTTTACTCCCCCATTCACCATTAGTAATTGCAACGGATTTTTTGTTGGGTCGAGTTTCAAACTCACTACCATCCTATAACGATGCCTTATCTCGGCCACCACTTTTCTGTTTTTGTAATTAAAAATAGGAATTAATAATATCAATTAGAGAAAGTTTGATTTGAATAAAATAGACATGGGTATTAGTCGAAACTTAGAAAATCAAACTATTGACAAGTTTTTCAATGGCTAATTTTTCTTTTCAACACTACAAGGAAATAATGATACCTTAATATATTGAAAAACCGTGTGGCCATACCATCGTCACTCCAAAAGTGGGTGAAGTCATAATTTTGAGGCAGGAACTAAGCAAAAGACCTCCAGATTTGGTCTTCTACTCCAGCAGATATAATTTGTCACTGCTACTAAGAGATATTTTTACGAATTCCAGTTGTTATTAGTGAATACAATGGATCTTCATTGGAATCATCCTATAACAACGCCGTAACCAACATGACCATTTATTTTTGCCATAAGAAATACTTAATTAGTACACAATTAACATGTAATTATTAGAAACAAGTTTGATTTGGATAAAAACTTAGGAAATCAACTATTGACAGGTTTAAAGATTGGATTACTAAGTTTTTAGCTTGAATATGTAATATTTGGTAGCTTGGTGGTTAGGGCGTCTGCCTTCCGTCCAGAAGAGTGGGGTTTGATTCCTAATGCCGCCAAAGACCCACCGAGTACATGTGATATACGTGCTCGCTAAATCTGTGGAATCGAATGTCCTGTGGTCGGACGTTGAACAGTTACCATGGGTGTAGTAATTTACAGAAAATTTCCTCCCCCTCCATATCAAAGTGAAAATGGAGTGGATTCTCTAGTGGTGCCATCTATCGGAGGATGTCGTACTTTCACTTAGAGATGTTCTGGTTAAAACCAAAGACGCACCTTAATGACTTAAAATTCGCATAGCAAACGGCATAGCGAGCTTGACTTGTCCAAGTTGTCATAAGCAACAACAAATTATTTCTACAATTACTCAGTATTTCTTATACATTATGAAATTTCTATAATCAAAAAACCAATTATTTATGAAATTTTGGCAATTAAAGCCCATTAATATATTTATGCCAATATGCTATCAATATACCATAACATTTTATATGAGCCAATGATTCAAAGGAAAACAAGTATAATAATAATAAAAAAAAAGAAATTAATGTGCTTTATTTGCCAGCTTCTCAGACAAAATTAAGGTTCACTAAATATTCTCTTCTCTGATACTTTCATTCCAAGTTTTCAGTATATATATATATATATATATATATATATATATATATATATATATATATATATATATATATATATATATATATATATATATATATATATTGGACAATTGCTAAGGACGGATCACAAATTACAATGTAGCGCAACATTAAGGGAGACATGAGGCCTAGTAGGATAAAATATAGTTGTTACACTGTTCAGACATTAGAATAAAGAATATTTATTGTTCAGGAAAGTACAAAAGCTGTGAAACATCTAAAAGCAGAAAAAAATGTTCATTTGATGCTGCACACGGAAAAATGGAACAATGCAACCTAAAAGTCAGAAGGCACCTTGAAGAAAGGTATCAGTACGGGATATGTCCACCGTGGAGTGTGATGCAACATTCCACTCGTCGTATCATACTTTGCACAACATTATTCAGCAGCTGTTGAGGCAATTTATCCCATTCCTCTGTGAGTGCACGGATGAGGGTGTTCTTGTTTGTCGGAGGATAGTTTCGACCAACAACTTGCCTCCCCAAAGCATCCCTCACATTTTCAATTCGGTTTAGATCTGGAGAACGTGAGGGCCATACGAGGCGTTGAATACCCTCGCTGTCTGAACAATCCTGAACAGCGAGTTTTCGATGACATGTTGCGTTGTCGTCAATAAAAACAAATTTATCACCGACAGCACCACGGAAAAGACGAACATGAGGAAGTAGAACTTCACTAACGTATCATTGGCTTGTCATAGTTCCATTCGCAACCACATGTAGGGGCGTGCAGCCATTGATCATGATGCCGACCCTCACCATGACACTGCATGTCGTATATCGGTCCCTTTCCAGGATATTTTCTGGATGATAATCAGAACCACTCTTCGCACCAGATCAGTTGGCGTCTACAATCCGATTACAGACTGAACCTACTCTCATCTGAGAATAGTACGCATGCCCATTCTTGTTCACTACAAATGCGATGCTCACGACACCATTGCAAACGGGCAGTACGGTGCTGTCTGGTCAATGGAACACACGCAACAGGCCTGCGGGCGTATAGTCCTCCTCCCTTCAAACGTCTGGCAACAGTTTTTCGAGAGATCTGCTTTTCTGAGTCAGTAAGAAACTGATTTGCTATCTGGTGAGCTGTGGTGCGCCTGTTCCTTTTTGCTGATAGGACGATATATCTATCTTCTGCAGGCGTCGTACTTCTAACACGACCTACCCCGTGCCGCCTACTACACATTCCAGTAATTTTAAATGACTTCCACAGCCGTGAAACAACTGTGAGCGATGTCGAACTCCCTGACAAAGTCTGTTATTTTTCACCCTTCTTCGATCTTCCCAATAATTCGGCCACGCATAAAATCATGTAAGTGATATCATGCTAAAAATTTGAAGTTCGTCTATTAAATCTTTCCTGTAAAACTGACTTGAAACAACAACTGTCCACACACGTCAAAACCTTTAAAGCTCTTATGAACGCTATCACGTGATGAACAGACGCGGAAAAAGAATTTGCAAACGCATACTTCTTCTTACAATATCCCGCACTTATTCTAATTTTATACATTTTGCTTCCTTTCATTTTGTGGTTGCTATAGATGATAATGTTATCCGTCCTTAGCAATTATCCAGCTGTGCATATAAAAGGAATTTTTCTTGGCCGAGATATTTAAAATCATATTACTAAGTAAGCCAATTGCACAGACCGTCACGAAAAAGTTGAGATGCTGTCTTATCTGGAAATAAGGAGTGATTTAAAAATTTTGGGGGATTCAAATTACAAGTATATGCTAAACGCCCTCCAAACAAACACTTCAAGAGGAATTTAAAAAGGCAATTTTTATTTTATATGGGGAATATTGCCTAGAAAATTTGATACCCTTAAGGAAAGTACTGGAAAAGCTGACATCAAGGGAATTGGATCAAAGGATTAAGAGATGTCCTATTATCGTTTATATCATTTCCAAGGTATAGATTTTACAAAAGTTAGCTTACTACATTTATTTCACCAGAAAAAAGTCTTGACGCAACATCAGTTCCACTTTCCTTTAAATATTAGCTAGAAGCAACTGACAATCAAAAATTCACCGAAGGAAGTTATCTAGAATTTTAAAAGGATGATCAAGAATCATTGTTATATTGTTTTTTGTTGACTGATTTTTATTTACCTACGAATTATTTATTAATATTTTTATATATGATTTTTTCACGCTGTAAGAGACAATAGAAGATAAGACTCATGTATTTCAATACCTATTGCTAAATTGTTTCTTTGGGAAGGTTTAGCTTGCCGTATTTACGTATATCAAGAGAAGAAATCCGGAAAACTCTCAAGCACCGACACTGAGAGGTTTACTCAAAAAAGTTGGTGAAAACATCCACATTCTACTGTTTAACTGTAACTGTCCACGTTAATCTGTGATTTGATGAGTCCTTCTGCTGGTGTGGTGAGGATGTTAAAAAGAGGATGTCAAATCAGGCATGACCTCGTCACCTGACCGTGGCTCAAAATTACGACGTGCCTGGGGATGCTGTAAACACACTTTCCAAACCAATAATCATAAGGTTCAATCCACTACTCACCTGCATTGCTATGTAAACTTTCATATACATGAAGCAACACGTCTAAACGCAGAATCAATGTGAGTACGGATGGCTTTCCATTCCTTGACAACCATTTGTAAAAGTGCGTCTTGTAAAGGTGAAAATGACAAAAGGTGTCCAATACTATACCTTAACGTATTCGATTGGTGAGAGATTTGGCGATCTCTCACCAATCGAACACGTTAAGGGAAACAGCTGTACACCTTGCAGGGAATGTTGGCGGATGCAATCAATGTGCGGTTCGGCGTTATTCTGTTGATAAAAGGCATTGGGCACCCCCCTGAAGATAGGGGAGTGTCACGGGCCACAGCACATCTTCCACGTAATGTTAGGCTGCATAGTGCCGTGAATACGAACTGGAGATGACCTGAAATGGTTCCCCAAATCAAAATGCCGCATTTTCTGGCTGTGGAGCGCTCTACAACTGCTGCATGATTGGACTTGTTTAACATTGACGCAACACTCTTACTCGGATACTATCACTGAAAGAAACAGAAGTGACTCCTCTGAGAATACGATCTTGTTCCACATCTTCGTAAACATAGATCTAATCCGGCACCACTCCAGATGTTGGCATCTATGCTATGGGGTTAATGGCAGTCTTCTTAACAGACGCCATGAGCTCCGGCCAAAAACAACTAATTGACTACAAATGGTTCTGCTCGATTTGGGAACATCCAGGGTTTCTTACACGTGCTGAAAAATTTCGGAAGACGTGCTTTGTGGGACTGCCACTGCCTCCCGTCGAACACGTCGCCCACGCGTGCTGAAGATGACATATATATGCACCGGTATCCCGCAAATGTTCTACAGTTCCTTGTATATATATATAATATATATATGTATTTATAAATATATGTATACATATATGTATATACATACATACATACATACATACATACATACATACATACATATATATATATATATATATATATATATATATATATATATATATATATATATATATATATGTTGAGTGTGTCATTGGTTTAAAAAAACACAGTTTTAAAAAACGGACATACTTTAATTCTACAAATATTAGACAAACAATAGCATTTAAAAGGACAAAGCTATTTTGCTATAGTGCCTACTCGCATTAGTAACAATATCATATCAAACAATATTCGAAAAATTATAGGCGAAGCACATACTCGCACGTCCACAGTACATAAGGAAGTCTCTCTTTCTCCCTAAAAAGACTCTTTGTTGTCTGGAACCATACGCGATGCTCACTGTCAACAAACACCATCTATTAACAGTTCTGGATCCTACAGCTCGGCGTCCTGACCCACGTTTTCGACCTCGGAAACATAGATCAGATTCAATTGTCATCTTCAGAATATAAAAAAATAAAAATAAATGATGCGTAGGAAGTACACAGTTCTAAACTGGAACAGTCTAGGGCTTCATATGGTCAGCAGCTGTAGAGATATAACCTGGACATTTATGATATCCAACTTTCTCTACCTGATAACAATATTTACCCTTTTTTCCAGTTATTCGATATGGTCCGAAGAACTTGGGATTTAACTTTAAGCCATTTCCATACTGCGTGCGTTGTATGGTCACTAAATCATCGATGCTGTACAGATGAGCCTTTTTTCTCTTCTTGTAACAAGTTCTTTTATTTTCTTCTTGAATTTTTAGAATTTCTTTCCTTGCCTTTTTCGCATATCTTTTCTGTTCTACATAAAAAGATTAGGACTGTAAAAATCTTCCTTAAGAACATCTTCCGTCTTTGACCCAGTGAGATGTCCTCTATTATGAGCCTCTCGAATGACATCAGATTCTAATTTTTCTGGTAACACCAGTAATTCTCGACCACTGTCGCACTTGTATAATACTAGATTTTTCACTATGTAATCTTCCTTCAGCCCTTGCTCGACTAAGGATTTTAGCAATTGGAAATGTTCATCACTGTTTTGTGCGGCTGCAATTCTAGCAGTCAGTTCTCCCTGAGAACGAGTAACTATCAAAACGGCATTTCTACTCAAGGCATCTACATGCTTCATTTGTTTCTAAGATCTATGGACGATTTAATATTCAGACTCTTCCAAAAGTAATCCCACAGAGCTATTTTAGGAGAGATGTCTTTTTTAAACATTCTCTTTTGGAAAACTTTACAGTCTCTTACAATTTTGATTTTGGATCCCAATAAATAATTTCTAAATTTTTTAAGAGCTTCTACACACTATAGCTAAAACTTCAAGCTCGTAACTACATAGCTTTTCTTGCTGCGGAGTGGTTTTTCCACTCATGTAATGAATAGGATGAAATTGTCCATCGTCAGATTTCTGTAGCAAAACAGCACCAAATCCCAAGCTACTTGCATCCGTATGCAATTCCAGTGGGGCTCTTTATATGAAAATATGCAGAACAGGAGTTGTTGTCAAAAGTTCTTTTAATCTACTGAAAGCTTCTTCTTGAGGTACTCCAAACTTAAATTCTACTTCATTTCGAAGAAGATCAGTTAATGGTTTGGCAATTTTATCATAGTTAGTTATAAATTTTTTAAAATATATCCAGTAAGAGCTAAGAAGCTCTGAATCTGTTTAAGATTTTTGGGCTCTGGAAAATTTTGAACTGCAATTGTCTTTTCAGTCGAAGGGTGAATTGTACCATCCTCAATAATATATCCTAGAAATTCTATTTTTCTTTTAAGAAATGGACATTTTTAAAAATTAATCTCTAACCCATATTCTCTAGCTACTGCAAAATCACGTTTTAATTTTTCTAAACCTTCCTCCTCATCACGTGACGGTATAATAAAATCGTCCATATAAACTACAACAGTATTATCCCTCATTAAGTCTCGAAACACATTGTAAATAAATCTTTGAAATACACAAAGCGATGTACACAAACCAAATAAGCTTTTAAAAATTCATATGGATCTGCATAACTGATAAATGCCAAGTATTTAGTGCACTTTTCCTCTACAGGAACATAAAAAAATCCGTTTTTTAAATCTAACTTTGAGATAACCTTTGCTTCCTCTAAGTGATCTAAAACTTCCTCTATTTAAGCCATCGGAAACGAGTCTTTAATCACCTCCTTATTTAATTCCCTAAAATCCGCACATAACCGCGAAGTACCATCCCGTTTCTTACATAAAACAATCGGAGAAGCATATTTTGAACAAGAGGGTTTGATTACTCCATCCCGTAACCATTCGTCAATTTGTTTATCGACTACTTTTTGTTCCGAAAAAGGTATTCTTCTATAGCGCTGTGAAACCGGCAAATCATCTTTTAATTTTATATTTATTTTTAAATCAGTTTTACATGGCTCTTTAAGTGGTTTGTAATTTTTAATTAAATTCGAAACACTATCGCGTAACTTTTTGTTAACAATATGAGCTAAATTTATATCCTCTCTTTCCCTAATCGCCGCAGAAATAAAAGACAAGAAATTATTCTCAACAAAACAAGAATTCTCCTTATTCAGTGAACTGAGCGAGCTGACGTCACTTGACCTTGACATTTTTGCTAAATCCCTCCTTTCTAGCACCTTCAAGTACCGAGGGGGGAATATGCAGTCAATAACCAGTGAATCACACATTGCAGCTTCCAACTCTACTTGGGGATTTTCGCCTGAAGAAAAACGAAACAAAGACACTTCGGCGAAAACTTTATTGCTGAAGCAAGTTTCAACTTCAATAGTCTTTATAGATTGCGGAAACAGAACTGTTAACAATAAGCTCTCTTCCTGTATCTTTTAGGCAACTTAATTTTTTGCCATCGATTAATAATTCTATAAATTCTAACTGATTTTCTACGCTGCATTTTTAACTTAGTTTTCACTCCCAATATAGTGTTTTTCTGACTATAAATTTTTTTTCATTTTTATCCTTGCGCTTAGGACAATCACGGGAATAATGAAAATTTTCTCCCTTTTCCTCGCAAACATAAGAACATCGTTCGGATTTAGTGTTCTGATACGCGGAGTTGTTCTCTTTTGAAATTTTTATTCAAACAAAACCTTTTATTCACATAGCTTTCGTTTCTGGAGCTATTGCCTTCCAGTTCTTTCTTGATGAAAAAAATAAATCGCATTCCCTTCCCAATTTTTTTGGAGTGAACCAATTTTGACCTTCACAAATGCTAATATGTTCCCCAGTTTTGAAATCAAGAATTTCGTATAATTTATCGGCACCATAAGATCACACACTTTCTTAAAATCATTAACCTTCGTTAGTCTACAATAATAATCAAAAGTTGAGTTAAGTCGTGAAGCGAAATGTACATGGTATTCTGTTGAATATTTTCTCGCATTGTTAAAATTACACAAGCACTCACGCGGTGTAGGCTGAAATTGTTTTAAAATGAATTCTTTTAATTCATCATGATTAGAAATTTCCGCTTCGGTAGCATAAGCCAAAACATTTACATTTATCCCCTAATAAATTAATCAATATTTCCGATTTGAATTTAGTTGGAACATTTTTCGTTCCATAAGCATTTTCAAGGGATTGAAAAAACAAATGCAGAGCTTCTGGCCTTTCGGGCACAGATATGGTGAGAGTTTTAAAACTTTTTAACCAATTTTTTAGGCTTGTTGAAGCTGATTCAAAATTGTTCTCTGAATGATTTACATTTTCACTAACTGATAGCAACTTTAAGTTAAGTAGCTCAATTTCTCTTTCCATTGGAGATAATTTAATTCTTGCTAACTCGATTTCAGATTGTTCATCTGATATTTTATTCTTTTGATCTTCTGTGATCAACTTAACTATACCTTTTACAAAATCAGGATCAGTTTTCAAAATATCGGAATTTTCAATAATAGTTTTAATCTCTATAACTTTAGCTTCCGCTGGTACATTCAAACCTAATTCTTCTGATAACTCTTAGCTCCTGTTTCCTTATATTATTAAGTAAATTACACATTTTTCCTGAAAAGAACAACGGATCACAGTAAAAACTGAAAAAAGTACTTTACCTCGGTTGTTGCTGGTGTAACTTGAGGTTGTAGATCGTATTCGGATTTTAATTCAATAAGTACGATCTTCACAGCTTATTTTCCTCCACAATTCTGTTAATTCAATCACAATTCTCATTCAATAATCAATCAATTCAATCACAACTTATTTCAATCATCAATTAATTCAATCATAACTTATTTTAATCCCGGCCGGGCCCCCAGAAAACTGTAGGGTGTGTCGGCTTAAAACAAAACACAGTTTTAAAAAACGGACACACTTTAATTCTACAAATATTAGACAAACAATAACATTTAAAAGGACAAAGCTATTTTGTTATAGTGCCTACTCGCATTAATAACAATGTCATATCAAACAATATTCGAAACAATTATAGGCGGAGCACTTCCTTGCACATCCGCAGTACTTAAGGAAGTCTAAAAAACACTTAATTTTTGTTGTCTGGAACCATACACGATGCTTGCTGTCAGCTAGCGCTATCTATTAACAGTTCTGGATCCTATATATATATATATATATATATATATATATATATATATATATATATATATATATATACATATATTTGAAATCAAGAAAATGTGGATGTTAGTTCAATGTGCGAAGCTTAGAGAATCTCCATACATTTCTCTCCCCATAATAATTTTGCGGTTACTATGACTTATTGATGTGCAAAGGAATTGCGGGTGCGGGTGATGAGTTTGGAAAATAGTAGATATGGACAGAATACGAGACCTTCTTGTTTAAATTTACCAGTTATCTTAATTTGTAATGATTTATATGAGGTTGCACTAACTCGTTTCTGCCTTTGCTCTGAAATTGAAATAAGATAACAACTTGTTTTTCAACCTCGTCAAATTACCGGTGAATAAATTAAAAGCTCAAATTAATTAATTATTAGATACTTGCATATGACGTCATCGGATCCTTGCGTATGAAATTGTGGGCTTACTTTGAAAAGTAAGTTGAAAGTAAACATGAGTTACGTTTTATCTTGTGAAATGTATAAAATAATTCTGATAAATTAAAATAAATGGTTTGCATACTGAAACGAAGAGAAAAAAAAGTTAGAATTGTACACGAAAATAGACTTGTGTTAAAAAATATTTATTTATACATTCAATTTTGGTGTACTTCAAAAGATCCGATGGAATGTTTTCAAAACATGTGAACAACTGCAGCGTTTTCCGTTCTCAGTTGTCTTTTTCTTTTTGAAGTGAAAATTTCTAATGCCAATTAACTTTATTCATTTTATTGCTTATAAGATGTTTTTTCAGACTGATAATCACGTGGAAATGTATTCGGTCGTTGAATACATTTAGAATATATTTGAAATTCATAAAATATGACATGACAATAGCTATTCTTTTAATGACAAATCTTCTTTCATTTAAATCTTCATAAAAAGCTGCCAAGACAATATTTAAAATTAACTGGAATTATTTTCCTTCTTGTCATTTGACTTCATAATTAGATTATCGAAAAAAATATATTTTGGGGTGCCTCTTGGCGAAAATTGGCGATTTTTTTTTGTGCCGTTGAACTTGATTTCGTACTTGTTTAAAAAAATAAATGGTGCCGAAAACATTATGCAATGATATACAAAATTTTTAGAATTGCACACATTTTGCATACTTTTAAATGTAAAAATAAGACACAGACATTTTTTAATAAATAAAAAAATAATATAAATAATAGTAATATATATACAAATAATATAAATAATAAAAGAAAAGAAAAAAACGAACGAAAAATAAGAAAATATGTTTTTATAACCTTATTTAACATCACTCAATCCGTCGTCAAATTGGCTAAACAACAAGGTACACCCTGAAACATAAGTCACCTAGATTATTTAGATTTGAAGTTTCATTAAAAAAAAAACTGATAGTAATTGTAAATTCAACCAGTTCGTTAAATAGCTATAATTTCTCCTTGATATAATCAGGAAATGAAAAAAGAAATAGAATATGAATTAAATCTTTAAAGTGCAAATGAAATTAAACTTAAGTTTAATCTTAATATTTATTATAAGAGTAGTTCTTTCACATCTGGGGATATATTACTGATTTTGTTATTTGATCTTTCATAAGTGCTGCACTTGTTAAATAATGTGGGTTGTGTAAACAAAAGCCTGTACAATATATGGCTGTATGATTTTTGTCAAAATATTTTCAATTTTATTAGAATGTTGAGGAATTTTCTGGATGGTTTTCTTACTCAATAATTTACAAAAAATATATGCCTATAAAACACCAAAAATAATGAAGCCCCGGTTTGTAAATATCATCAGGAACAAATCAGAAATAGGGAAATAGATGGCATTCATTCATGTTTTTAACAGATATCCTATAGAGACTAGGACTGAAAGAAAATTATTTTGAGATTAACCAATGACAAATAAATGTTATATGCTATCTCTTAGAAAGAAAATTTGACACTGTTGATGCTTCAGGGATTCTTAAGTTTTCTTCTGTAAATTAATTAAGAACACTATCTGTAAAAGCCGTCTAGGAAATTTACAAGAACGTTATATTTTAAAATGTTTTTCATCTGTCTTTGCAGTTAGGTGATATATAACTTGACGGCATGGAAAATTAAACAAGAATTTCAACAATGAACGAAACGGCTGCGTGGCCTGGTTATTAGGATTAGAGAAGATAGTACGTTCGAATCAAGACTTAAACCGAATATCCGTTGTGTTCACTAAACGTGGCTGGAGCGCATTTAATAGGTAGTGATCGCAATATCCTCCAAGTGAAATAATATCTTTGATGATGGCGGGACCAAATGTCTGGGGAGTTCTGCTTAGTCACCGATTCTTAATTACAAAAACTCTCATTCGACTACTTCTATCTAACTGATAGAACTCAACTCAGATCTACGTACAAGGAATCGTGTTGGTGGAATAACAACTTGGAACAGAATTACTCTAAATCAAACTTTGATCAATATATAAAACGCCTATAAATTCTATAAAATGATAAAATTTACTACCACATCATTCTCGAGAGAAAAGTTTTCTTTTCTTTTTACAGTCTATTATCCATCTCCATTTTCCTTGCCTTAAGATGAACATAACTTATGAATAGATCAATTACTTACAAATTTTTAGTTAGATCTTAAATTGAAAAAAATTGATTAATTAAGTTGTTCCATCGTTACTATTGCACAAAGATACATGATGTAGAACATAATCAACTGTAGAAGATGATGGTAATCACCAATTGATTGCGAAATTTTGCAAGAAACGCGGTACATTTATTCATTTAGGTAGCACATTCACCATCTCCAACTATCTCAATAAATGAAATAAATTTTTGTAGGATCATGGAACTGATTTCTTTCATCGGTGCTGATAGAAAATTAGTACATCTCTCCACATTCTCTGAAAGAGCTCCAATGGCTCAGCAGTTTCGCGCCGGTTCCAGTTAAGATCAGCAAAGTGAAGCATCATTTGCCGCGGGCATTGATTAGGAGGGAGATCGCATTCGCCCTCATTGGATTCCTGGAGCTCAGTGGGCTGGAGACGCGTCCACGTTCACTTGTGATGTCCAAACAAACAATCCCAATTTCCACTGGTGTGGTGTGGATGTAGATAGAAAGGTACCAGATTAGATATGACCTCGTTACCTGACCATGGTTCAAAATGATGAGGCCCTTCTTGATAGGTGACTATTTCAAGCCTATTAAAATTAAGGTACAAATCAGTGATCTCCTGCACCCTTATGTATATATGTATGGATAGTCTTTGAAATTAACCATGACATTAAAAATATTTATTATTTAGAACGGTGGAATATAAAACAAGGCTCCATTGCAGAATATGATAGCAAAAGTGCAACTAGGACTCTAAAGTTTTATATTACTACAATCAATCTTGGACAATCAGATTTGTTCTGGATCAAATAGGTCATAAACTGTGGACAATAGATGATCTGAATAGTATATTTGGATTTGTTGAATCTCAAATATTGTTGATATTAGCTTCTGATGCAGTCGGACATAAACATTGCAAAGTTACAAGACCACTAAAATACTGTCAACAAAATACTGTGCAATCTAGTAATGAGTCGATAATTCAGTGAAACCTTTTTACAAGATATGTAGTTTGAGTCTTCTAGTTCAATTATAATATAAGATGACTATGAGATTGGAACACATTTTCTGGCCAGTTTGTGTTCTAAGCCACTTATTGACAATCTAGAACCATTAATGGAATTTGGATACTTCATCAACAATGGTATTTTGTAACAGTAATGTTGTTCCTAAGAACATGTCACCGGCTGATAAGTTTTTAGGGGTGAACATGAGATGAAATTTATCGATACAAGTTCGAGATATAATCTTCCAAAGCAATGATATTTGACTTATAACTGTTGAGGCGTATTTTATTTTATTTCCCTTATTAATAAGCAAAAGTTATTTTGACAATTTTTGAGAACTGCAAAAACATTTTGCGAAATTTATCACTTTCAACAGAGAACTTTCTTTTTGATGTGAATTTTATTTTTGTCTTTGTAAAGTCGACAAATGTGGATGTATTTTTGGGTCGTCTTTTTTTTTTTTTTTTAAATTTTTCCCTCAACTGATATCTTATTTTTATCGGCAAAAGTGACAACAAAATTATTTATTTAGAAATGAAGTGAAGGAGAGAAGTCACGGGTCCCCAAGATGTATCAAGATTATTTGGGTGCTGTTTTCAAATAAGTATTATTCTAAGCCATGAGTATTCAACTTTTTGCCTTTAGGAAACTCTTTTCAGAAACTGACTTTTTTACACAGAAGTTTTTTACGTTCTTCTTTATAATATACAACAATTCACACTGGAATAACAATTTGACTAAGAATATAAACTAAGAAAATGTAGTTTATTAGGATGATGTCGTTTATTTCTATTCTTCTGTATAGAAATAAACGACAGTATATTATGGAGTATTATGAGTATTTTATAACCGCTATAGAAAATCTTAGATGAACTATTGGGATTAAGCCAGCGTTTCCAAGGAATGTAAGGTTCAATCTAAGATATCCAAAGGAAATCATTTTAAGCCCAAAATGATTTCTTTTAGGATCTCCTATTATAGAAAATGTGTCTCCATTTTAATAAAAAATATATTCGAATATACAGATTCACAGAACTGTACAATAATTTATTTGATAAATGCTTTGATTAAATTTTAAATTTCTGGAATGAAATATTTGAAAATATTATGATTTTATAAGGTAATTGAATCATATAAGCATTTGTTCTAGTTATTTTCTAGATAATTATTTTTAATAATAAAAAAAGTATTAAAATTAATAATTAAAAAGGATTCCAAATTAAATTTTACATCGTAATTCGTAAATTATATCAATTTAATTAATAATTGCTAAGTTAGTTGGCGGAAATCAGGCACATATTTTATATTTTATCACTAATGTACTATATTTTATCACTGTCTTTATTAAACATGGGAAAATTTTTATGAAACCTTTATCTACCATTAAAAGCAATTTCTCAAGGCATTGGCAGTAATAATGTGAAGATTCCGAAAATTTCCAAACTACAAATGCAAAATTCGAAGCAATATATATTTTCCTCTACCCCAGCGGTTTTGCATAGACAATATAAGAGAGAAGAAAAAGAATCCCTTTAGTTCTTAAAGTGGGCAGAATTCAGAAATTAACTTTACATCCAATTCAAATTAGTGTTAATTATAGTTTCGGTTTGAATTCAATACAAACTTTGTAATCAAAATTTCTAAAGGAAAAATTTCCTATATTTTAATTTAACCAGAGATATAACTTTATATTTTGATTAAACAGCTCATATTTTAATTCAACCGGAAGCCCTCCTGATCAATCCAAATTTTTAAAAAAATTTCTACAAACATATAGAATAATTTATATTGATAATTTTACCTGCTTGGCAAAGGCTGGTACTTAAAATTCTTCCATAAAGATTATGGAAGTTTCCAAAACATTCATATAGCAAGCCCATGATAAGTCGGTTCCTATTGGTCCTATGGACTCGAAACAATGTTACCAAATGTTGTTAAGTCACCCAAAATGTCGCCAAATGTCGTTAAGTCACCAAAAAATGTTGCCAAATGTTGTTAAGTCATCAAAAATGTTGCTAAATGCTATTAAGTAGTTACAAATATGGCCAAGCTTAGATTTCATCGACCTATCTCTCAGCTCTGAAAACCGCAATTTTATCAAAATACGAATAAGCTTTATTAAACGATAATTTCACACTTATAAGCAGGTAATTAAACAAAAATGTAAGACTTGCTTCTAAACATTTATATTAATTTTTATTACAATATAGATTATAAGACTTTAAAAAACGGTGATACATTAAAACGCTTTTCAAACAAGATATCATCAGTGGATTATTAAACTCCTTCTTCTTCTTTAATAGCGTAATAACATATTATAGGTCTTAGTTGCTTCTACAGCACTCTTTTTCCAGCCCTGTCTGTCCAGAGCGACACTTTGCCAGTTTTTAACTTTCAGTACCCTGAGGTCATTTTCAATGTCAATGAGCCATCTTCTTGGTGGTCTTCCTCGGACACGGGATCCCTCGGGGTTCTTAAGCGTTGATACAGTCTAGTGGGGTTGTTTTCCGCTTCGCCAGATATGGCCAAGCCATCTTAGCCTGTTGCTTGTGATAACCTGGGTAATCTGGAGCTGGTTATACAGCCTATAGAATTCAAAATTATATCTGGTTCGCCAGCAACTGTACAGGTCCATATTAAACTCCTTACTAGTTGTTATTAAACCTGCTAGGAAATCACAAGTCACGAAAAGAAGATTTAGAAGCATTTTTTATTTAAGTAACTGTTTGATTATCAAGTCATATTTAGAGCAACAGGGAAAAATGCTAGTGTCATTCAAAAATAGTGAATATTTAATATCAGATATTACTTTTGTTGAATATATTTAGAATACGCTTATTTATTGATATATCCAAATTATTAAGTAGAACATTTCTTTTCGGCCTTGAAAATAACTAAATGATGGATCCAACTAATCAATTTTATTTCATGAAAAACGGAATGACTAGTTCATATTTTTGATACTATTGAGAGTTTATTAAGTGATGATTGCTTAAATTATGAAATCTTTTATTGTTAAATTTGACTCGATTGAAGCAAAATAAATGCAACGAGTCGAAATTTAACATTTTCTTATTTTGGAGGTATTCAGTATCTTTTTTCTTTGTTATTACTGCCAGCAATATGCTAAAGATTCATAACATCTTTCATTAAATGTCACTACTAAGAAATTCCTTCGTAAAGAAATGTAAGAAACATAGGAAATATTTTTATGACGTATTGACTTTAAATGAAAATGTTTTTTACGTACAGTATTAATATTAATCAGTAAAAGAATTCATATATAATACATTACTGATCATTAAAATCAGAAATTCTTTACTGATCATTTAATATTACCATTGGAGAAATATAAAATACGTAATTAAAACCATTCCTAGAATATAATCATTTGTAATTAATTTTTAGAAATGATTTCATTAAATTTAATAAAATGTTACTAAAACACAACTTAGTGTTTTATAACTAAGAAATTCTTTTGTTAGGGACTATATTAAATGATTATTCAATATCAAAACTAGTATTTTAAAATTCTTTATTCAAAATATTGAACATTTTAATATAATTAAACATTTCAAATATTTAACTTTCGTAAAACTTAAATTTTTGCTATAAAAATGTATTTTAAACCATCGTTTACCAAGTGGTATAAAAATAAGTTATCAACACTACATTTTTGTTATTATTTCGTTTAAAAGGTATTATTTCAGTGAATAAAAAATAATTCCTCTTAATATAATTTTAAATATATATATATCATCATTTTAATGATGATCAATTTAGAAACATAGAATCCCATGTACTGAAATATTAATTTATAAATTAATATTTATAAATTACATATACATTAGAAATTGTCATATTTTTTTACTATAGACTTTAATTTATTTATCTAAGCTACAATTTTATTTTTTAAAAGAGAACTTTAAATATGCAGAGTGTTTTCTATTATCTTATCAAAAATAACAGATTTTATACTTATAAGTTTTTTAATTTTGCATATTATAAGAATTTTATAAAAATTTCCTGCAAATCTGCTGTCAACATTAATATGCTATCATGTCTATTTTAATGAATCAGCTCATAATTTCATTTTACCAAAATGGGAATCTTTTCGTGGAGGCATATCTCACTTCCATTTAATTTGTAAACTGAATATTTTACTTTTTCAAATTTTCTGTAATGCAAATTAGTGAAATATAGTTTTTTTTTAATTGATATATAAAATTATATAAGAGATAGAAAATAAAACAGGTTTAGAAGTTAATAAACAAAAATAAAACATAATAAAAAATATCCTTTGCACAATAAAAATATATATTGACTTTATTTTTAATATGAATTTCTGATAAACTATATATAGTTAAATGCTAAAATATATATATTTTAAAAATATAAGCACATGTGTGTTATGTCTTACTTTAGATTTCTATTAATTTAATGTACATATTGTTTATTTTCTGATAAAAAAGAAAAATCATTAAGCCAGCAGAAGTAAAAATCATAGAACTACATCAAAAAAAGTAAGAAAAAAATTGATAGAAGAAAAAGACGAAAAAAGAAAAATGTAAATTATAGTTGGCTTATGAATAGAAGCCAGTGTTTGGATAGATGCAATTTATATCTTACGTCATAACCTGCTGTGTAATTAAAAGCCGAGCTCTTACAACGACATTTTTGTTGCGTGGAATTAATTTTAAAGATTAATATTATCATCTTAAAAAAAATCCTTCATTCTAAGAATTCGAATATATTAAATAAATGAGTTTCCAATGTTTGAAATATATATATACGTTGCAGTTTAGTGTCTTGTAATTGATTCTAATATTTATCTGTATAATATTTTCTGGAATTGTAGTTTATATTCTTTAAATTCAAGAAAGAGGAAGAGAGATTAACACATTTTAAAAATAATTATAACTTATAAACATAACAATAATATTTGAATTATAGATTTATATAAGAACATGCATTCTGCCTTCAATTCGTGTATCTAATCTTTTAGAAAGTAAAAAGAATGATCTGATGGTAGGACTACACACCCTAGCTCCAAGAGAACTATGCTGTGTTGCAGCACCACACTGCTTCCCTGTACGTAGCCCTAAGTCGGGCTCTATCAGTTACACAGAAGCAGCCGAGTGGAGTCCTCGTTATTTAGAGGCAGGTATTAAGCAGAAGACCCCCAATACTTAGTTTGCCACCCAAGAGATATCATTTCACTTGGAGGACATTGAGACCATGGCCAGACCCATAGCATAATGTAATGTTTCTCGAGTTAAAGAGCCAACTCAGAGTCCAAAGCTCCTATCTTGATATATTGCGGAGGTTTGTAGAAGTGTAACCCAGGGGAACTGTGGAAGTCATTGTTGGAACGAGGTAAAATTTTCCAGATGTATTTCACAGTGTCTTCAAGACTACTAGCTAGTGGCTATATATGTAAATTTATTATGTAATTAAAGTACTATAGTTGATAACTTATTGAGAGAGATAATATGCGTTTCTTTATCTATTTTGTAACTTTGGTATGGTAAATACAATAACATTTACGAATTTCGAACAAATATCTTATATTCTGCCTTACAACAAACACTTTGATATGATATTATAGTCCAAGCATGTTAGTTTAGATAGAGTAATCGAAAATATGTACCGAAATTTTGAGAAAAACTGCGATTTCGAAAAATAACAATATTTATAATTTATAGTAGACGCTGCTTATTTCGAACCTCTTATTTACAAGCACTCACTTTCTTTACGAACTAGTGGCTAGACACATTGATAATTTTAACTCCCATTTACAAATTAAAATTTTGAAAAATCTCTTTTTTTACGAATTTGCGTTTCTAAAAAAATTGTTTTCTTTTCTTCTTTTTTTTTATGATCTGATATTTTTTAAATTTTTTTTTAAGATTCATACAACACCAGAGAACTTGATTCATTCTTGAACAACGAAGCGACACACTCAAGCATTCTAAACATTATGGGAACAATAATTGAAGACTAATGGATATCAGTCATTTGGTGGGAAGGAACTATGGTGCCGAATTCAACATCTGTGCTTCGAGGCCTCGATGGCTTGATTAGTTAGGGTGTCTTTCTCATTATTTGATGGTAGTAAGTTCGAATCCGGATTAACCGAAGTTTCATCGTGTTCACTAATGGCAGTTGGGGCACATTAAACGTGGTAGCAATGTCTTCCAGGTGAAATGATACTTCTGATGGTGACTGGCCAAATATTTGGTGTCTTCTGCTTGGTCCCTGCTTCAGAATCGTGAAGATTTCATCCGGCTGCCTCTATCCATCTGGTAGAGCCCAACTCAGGGCTAAGTACATGTTCCAATAGCATCTTTGTTTTCCGTATGTAAGGACATAGAAAGGGGAAAAATTCTCTCGTTACCGTAAGTTAGAAAATAAAAAGGGAGAAAAACTTTTCAAAAGTTAGTGCTCTCTTTTTGTTGTTAGTTTCGTTTCAATTAAGCAACTCAATTTATGAACTTCATCTGTAGAGAGAGATTGAGCCGATTCCGTTGAGGATTTGTTACAGTTGAAGAAACAAATGTGTTTATCAGTTGAGGTAAAAAAAATTACAATAATAAATAGATAAAAATACCTGATGTTGATGAAAAAATATTTAAATGAAACAAAAATTGCCAAAAAAGCATGGAATTCCAAATAATAGCCTCTCAAAAATTTAAAAAATTTGGAAAAAATTCTGAAAAAGGAAACAATACCAACGACGATCTCGCGTATATATCAGCTTAAAACAAATCAAATGAAGTGCAAAATGTTTGAAACTTCCCATCAATTGCGAAATCATAAAAGTCGAAATTGATGTTTCTTTCATTGTGTCCCCAGTGCATTTACTATAGCTGACAAAGTGTCTAATGTCAGATGAGTGTTACCCTGGGAAGCAAATTTTAACGTCGATTGTCCTCCTGGAATCTTCTAAGTCCATATTGAAAAATAATTAGCATAAATAGAGAAATATGTGATCCAATGAGATCTTTACTTATCTGTCACCAGTTAGATTCTCCATTTTGATGAGTCCAATAAGGTGTATTAGAATTACCGTATCACACCAGCTTGCACATGCTTTATACCAGCGGTCGCAGAACTTTTTGATCTCACTGAGCAGTGAATTCATAATTTAAATATTGCAGACCACTAACAAGATTTTTTAGGTGTCAAAATATATTTATGAAAAAACTGTATCCTAAGAACACATAAAATGTATCTAGTTAAGAGAATGAAACTATCATTTGTAACCAAATTATGAAATTTTTATTGATAAACCATAATTAAATAAACGAAAACTGTTCAAACAAGGCAATTAAAAAGTGGTTAACGTACATCAAACTATTAGCATTATGTATTCCTAGAATGATGGATGCTCCTGCTTACTTGAAATAAAAACCCAATAAAATCAAATAAGCCAGGTGGCTTAGTGGTAGGTTTAACGCTCACGGGGCACAAGTCCAATGCTCGATCCTCGGGGTAAGCAAGGTCGTCTCAGCCTTTCATCGCTTCAGTGGGGCGATAAACTGAGTACCAAGCATGCTTGGGAACTAAACACTGGGATCTTTCGTGTTAGACTGACCACCTAATCGGGACATGCGCTTCGCACCCCAGGGCCTTTCGGTTAGGAAAACAGAGGTGGGTACTGTAGGCTTTGTTCCACATGGGCTGTCGTGCCACAGAGTTTAGTTAAATATCAAATGAAAGAAAATGTGAACATGGTTAAGATTTAAAACCAATTACATACTAATCTTAAAAAAACACTCTACAAAAACCTATATAGTAAATATATTTTATATCGAACTCAATACGCTTATAAGCCCACTTTTAAATGCTTGAACTGATATACATATGCGACCTACAGGAGAATGAAACATTAGAAGAGTGCGAAACAAAACGAGATAAAACATATCTCTAAATCAGTGCAGTATGACTTATTTACTGTGGCCTTATTCTATGAAATGCCGTTATTCTATGAAGTAGCGTTTTTATAACTTTTAAACATATTATTATGAATTGAATTATATTTCTCAATGCATGTAATACATTACAATCTACATAACATAACGTGTAATTGCACATTTTTTGGGGGGTACTGCGAAATTTTCTCATGGACCACCACTTTGACGACGACCACCCTATACCATCACTAAAGATTACACTAAACAGTCCTTTGTTGACACAAAAAGGTCCATAAATTCATGCAAGGTTTCGCGCAAACTTGAACAAAAAACGAAATACAGGTGTTAAATAAGGATTTCTTAATGCATGAAAACAGAAGTTTATAGAATAGAATTAAAGAAACAACCACAAAAGTATCTGTACACTAAAGAAGTAGATATCTCACAAATGGCATTATATACTGAAGAACAGAAATCTGTGTAAAAGCTTTGGTAGTGGTGATTGTCAGGTAATAGTTATAAGTATGTTTGGTAATCACAAAGTCAAAGGAACTTCAAGACTTCGATCGTGGCATTATAATGGTATGGCGCCTTTGTGGATAATCAGTTCGTGAGATCCTACACTCTACAGAAATTAAAATCAACTGCGAGTTACATAATCATAAAGAAATAAAATTCAATTTTTCGTTGTTAGAAATCACTCAGGAGTTTCAGATGTAATTTAGCAAATTTTCGAAAAGACTTAATTTCTTAATTTATTCCCAAGGAATAAAATATATTAATCATTAGTTCAAAGATGTGCATTTTTTACTAACAGGTGTAAAATAACTGTTTGATTAAAGAATGTTTTGCACCTTCTAACTAGGAAAAATATTAAGACTTAAATTTTATAATAAAGCATAATTTAAAATGAAAAAAAAAAAAAAAAACTTAATCGTTAAAATCAAATTTTTATTTCAATTGTTTATTCTGAGATAAAATTAACAAAGTCAATTATTTGATGAAGTTTCAGCTAATCTCTTTAAAAAAAAGGAATTAGCTGAAATTTCATCACATATATATTGGTGTTAATTCTCTATACTGGGTTAATATAAACTAACTTTAGGTGCCCATAATTATCTGAATATCTCTCTTTCAGGAAATTAGAGGAAATGAAATATAAAGTATTGCAACACATATTAAATTAAAAACGTAAATATATTGATCTTACATAACAAAATTTAGTTGCCATACGTTGTGGAAAACAGGATATCAATTTCCAGAAGGAAATTGATGAGTTACAAATGTCATTTTTAAAGGATAGTTTCTACATTTTAAATTTCATTTACAACTAACGATAACTAACTTATGAATTGTTAATAAATTTTTTTGATATTTATTCATTCACAATTTATATAACTATATTTGTACTTTGTAGAGCCAAATTATCTCTACAAAGACGACATTTGGCATTAATTCCACGTGCACTCTCACCAAATCTTGTTACATTTATATGTTACTCGCTAGAGGTCTCTGAATGCCTCACTTTAGTTTATGGTCACTCTGCACATTGTATGCATAATAGAAGTATAAGAAAGTCTCGTAAAACAATTTTCCTGTAGATAACTTTCGCGTATGCTTTACACCGACCGCAAACTGAAGTAAAAATGTGAAATTTATCTACTGTGGCTCTGTGTTTATAAACAAATGACTTAAAATAATTCAGCAAAAAATGTTTGTGCAGGTTCTGACTCAGCACAAAAATTGAAAGAAAATATGAAATGACTAAGAAAGCAAAGAGGATCATTTAAGGCATTTATTTGTCTTGTAAATTGTAAGGAAAAGGGGCTGATTGATTTACACTCTCATTGGCAGCAGAGACATTAGCAGATGCTTAAAAAATCTCCAGCAATTTTTAGGAGCAGGAAGGAACTGCTCGTCTATTTAGACGGTTGTTTGCCTGTAATGCGAATATAAATTTACTCTAGGATGGTTACAAAGGATCAAACAAGCTATTCAATCAAGACACTGCCAGTATCTTGGGAAAGAAAACAGACATTACATTTAAAGTGGTTGACAAATTTCTGAAATGGAGCAAATCCATTTTCGAAAGACTTTGCTGACATGTAATGGGTCCTATGTATCTACTTTTAAGACAACAGAAGATTTTTCTAGGTAAAACATGCAATAAAAGTGATTGGATACTTCACCTTATAAGCACATATATTTTTTTAAATTTATTATTAGGGCTAGAATTAGTTTGATAATTAAACAGGAAAAATCATGTAGAAATTCTAGCGATTTTGTTACAGTAGGTAATTTTTGCAACTACAGATGCTTAAAATATCTCTAGCAATTTTTACATTAAAATCTTAAGGTTATAGTTTTAAAATCAATCAACATAACAATACTTTTAATAATAAAATAATTTTGCAACTAATATTTTATTTATTTATATATTTATTTAAAGTGATATATATTTATAAGAAATATATTGATATATATTGATATATTTATAAGAAATTTTATGCAAGTATACTGTTAAAACTGAAATTAATATACATTTTAATTATTATGTTTATATATAAATACAAAATACTAAAACATAGAAGAGTGATTAATTTAAAAAGTATTGTGTTTTTGTTTATAAAATAAATTACATATAATAAAATATGTAATTCATTTTATATAATAAAATATGTAATTTTCTTTATTCATATAAAATAAATTACATTACATATAAATTACATGTAATAAATATTTTTACAAATAAGAAAATGTATCAAATTGAAAATTTTAACTTGCGTTAAGTTAATAACAAAAGATTTTTCATATACTGAAAACCATTCGATATTTTTATAATTGTATTTATTATAATGAGTTGAGTTTAAAATAACATTAACAAATGGCACCATTCGTAAGAAACCAATACCATAATCTTATTTTTAAATTTAAAAGTGGTTAAATGGCTAGATGAAATTATTTAGTAAACGCAGCGATAGAACTCAGAAAAAAATATTGAAATTCAAGTCTTCGTTGTTTGAAATCACTTAGGATTTCCAAAGTTCATTAGGTATTAATGGTAGTTGAAGAACTTTTCTGTAGAGAGTTTAAAAAAAAACGTGAAATTCCATGGTCGTACAATTACTGACAAACCATACATAACTTACTAGAAAGCAAAGAGTTGATTATAGTGATGCAAAGTTTACCGTCATTTGGCATGGTATATGAAGAAATATTCTTTCGAATGATTTGAATCTTACTTTACAATTTGGTAGTTCAATAAACATGTCTAAATTTGGTGGAACAAAGCACCAGATACTATCAATTCAAATACTGTGGAAAAACATCGTTATTGTGGTGGAAGAATAATGGTTTTGGCATGAATCTCCTTCGGGACTCACACTTACCTGCATATGTTCTAGGTAAGAACTGTGAATGGTGTGAGATATCAGGATGAAATCCTTGATAAAACAAGGATCTCATACCGCAAACAAAGAACATACAAAAATAATCACACCATATGCCGATGCAATTGACAATGATTTCATTCTGATGGATGGTAATACACGACTTCATTCATCTGTAGTTGTTGCGGAATACCTTGAGGTTCTTGGTTTGGAGTGAATGGAATTTCTTGCTCTATCTTCAGACATAAATCCCATAGGAATCTGTGGAATTATCTTCGTTGTTAAGTTGCTGAGCCTAAAGTCCTTTTCCAAGGTCTGCAGGAGAGTTGGAAAAAGCTTTTTCCGTGTTCGATTTTTCTTCCCACTTTAGTAGCCAACAATTTAATTGACAGCATGGAAAGTTGTTGCTGCCAAAACATTCAAGTTAGGAGTGAGCATATCCCTTTATAAGATTCCTTTTTGTTATGTTTCTTTGACATTTAACAACATAAAAGAATTTTTTTCTTTTCCAAGAGTGGACTTTTCATGCAAAATTGCTTTTTTTATTTTAGGTAATTTATATTTACTTGTGTAAATTTGTTGACACTAATACTTAATTGTTTTGAGCACATGTCATACAAATTTGGTGTTTCTGCATTCATTCATTTAAAAATTCGACACAAAAAGTCGGTTGCTCCTGATCTTTTTGAGGTCAGCGTATAATAAAAAGACTAAGATGTCCATGCGAAGATCACACGCTTGGAAATAAATGGCCCTGACTTCAATCCTAGCCACTTGAAGCACAGAGAGATCGAATTTGTGCTTTGGTTTTCTATACATCTCTCTCTTTAGAAGTAGATAATTAGGAATTTCCTAATAGATTTAGTTGTCGCTCTGCAGTCACTTTTCTACACACAAGGGCTGATTCTACTAGTGTGATTTAAAGTGGATTCGGAAATACACTCTGCAGACATCCATGCATAAAGTGGGAATCAAATCCATGAGCTGTTGAAATAAGGTCAGATCACTAACAATTCAGCTCCCTAGTTTGGCTTCAATTTCACAGTTTCCTTCATTTGCGACGCATAAAAGCGGTGTATTATCTATGGAAAATTCTCCTCGATACCAATTGTACGTAGCGAATGTTTGAAAAGAGGGAAGAGGTCTCATGACCAGGAAGTATGTCAGCTGATTGACAAAAGCTCCAGTCAGGCTCCGAAGTATCACTTTTTGGCTTATGATAGCCTAGAGGTAGAATTATGCTCTTTTGAGTGATAGGTTTTAAGTTCGATACTAGCCATTATTCAACAATGATTAAAACCTAAAATAGCTATAAAGCTCTTCCCCCATTCCAGTAATCAGGCGAAATACCTTTTTGTTCATTTTTATTGCTTTTCTGACAATTCTATGTCCATCTCAAATGGACATAGCACATCTGAAGAGCCATACGATAGATGTTTACACATCAATTAATGAAGAAGCTAACATAAAACTGACAGGATTTTACACTGTACTGATGTTTTGTATGAAAAAAATCATTAAAGGAGGAATCGTAAAATAAACTTTTTATTTGATTTATTGGTCCTTCTCTGATGTAGGAGCATTTCTCCGCATGCCCCTGCCGAAGTCAGGTTTTGGTGTGAGCGAATAGGACAACAGACTTGTTGTAATGGACTTGTAAATAAGTTAGCTATCTTTTGGAAATATACCTATTTTGTCGATCAAGAAACACTGAAAAAGTTCAATCACTTACTTCTATAGCCAGACCCCATTTCTGGAATCAAACCATGAACCTTTTATTCTGAAAACCGTCATTTTATTATCAGGTTACAGTGAATCTCTGTATGTGTGTCTTCCTTGCGATACGCTAATACAAACCACTCTATGAAAAATTATCCAGGAAAGCAATAAAACCATGCAGTTTTGCTTAAGCGTGTTTCAATGTTTCCTCAATAAAATCATATTCTAAATGAGTTACAAAAATTAATAAAAGAATCAGAAAAGAGTTTCGATCTATCGAAAAAAGAGAATCGAATTCGAATTGTGTCGAATGCAAAACGTTTGACTTAGCTACTTGATAATAGTTTTATCTGAATAACTTATACTTGCAAACAAATGGTTAATGCAACTTAAATTATTGGAAATTTTAATCACACACACTGTATTGACAACTAGTTAAGATTATTTACTTTTAGTTATCTAAAATTCTAACAGTTATTGAAATTTGAAAATAAAGCGGAATTGCTATGATTTTTATGCATCTAAACAAAGCAGATTCCAGAAACATCCACCTCGATCCCCTTATATTCATCATCAATATATAGAAGCCCTGTTTATATAAATATTGTTTACATAAAAATAGCATTTATATGAGTAGGAAAACATCAGAAATATTATCAATAAGCTGCTCAGGATTCAATTATTCTGTAGTGAACTAACGTTGCTATATTTCTCAGAAAAAAATGTCTTTCGAATTATCATTTTTTGCCCCCCACTCTGTCTAGTTGTCAACGTGCTTGACTGTGGATAGGGAGGTCCTGGGTTCGAATCCCAGTTCGGGCAATGGGTGTGTACTTTCTCTCTCTCCTGTTTTTATCATTTCCTTGTATGAATATGTTGTGAATAGTGCCTAACGGATACCTACGTCTTTCGGTGTGTGTACTTAAGAAGTCCGATTCCACACCCAAATAAGGTTCAGTTGGGAAAGTGGAGCAGTGCACCCCATATTGCCAGCCTAGTTGGCACAAGACAACAACAATTGAAGAAATGAAATATTTTTATAATCTAAAAATATAATTTGAAAAAAAAAATTTAAACATGAAGGAGAGCTTATCTTTAAAAAAATTTCCACATAAAGTCTTTTACTTAAAAATTGCTTTCGAAAAGTCCGTAACTGACAATTTTATTATTAATACTAAAAGAGAAAAAATATAATTTATATCTCTTATAATATTCGCAGAAATTTTTTTTTCTCCCTATGGAGTTCTACAATCGTAGTAGAGAAGCTTTTTCAGGAGCATAAGGTCTTGGGTTTGATACTACCCATTGTTGAACAACGGGAGATGGATGTTGCGCCTTCGCCTTCTGCATGGGTGAGTGCTTAGGAGTTTTCCGGGTTTTTCTCTTTTGCGACATGTGAATGTAGCCCACATATGAAAAGGCTTCCCTGAAGTTAATTTAAGTGATGGATGTTAAAATTAACTTTAGCTGTCAGGATTTCCGCGATGTGATGTCACAATGGAACGCTACATTATTAACACGTAATAATGTATTAAAATCTGAATTAACTTCTTTACTTGTTAAAAAGGAAACTGGTATTTATAAAACTGAAATGAAAAAATAACTACACAAGCTTAGTGAACAAAAAGTAAAATAATGTAAACATAATGCATTCGAAAGAGGAACAATTATTAAAATAATTAAAAAATATAAATTGATTTCTACAATCTGATCTGAAAATCATACGCATTTTATAGCTTCACAAAGATTGGTATATAAATGAATTAGTGTAACATGCAAAAATATGAAATAGTTTAGGCATGAAATTAAATCAGTTATTTGATCAAAATATTGCCTCCAGTTTTGTAAATTATTAAAAATTAGTTACCAAATTAAAAAAATATTTATTTATTAAGATAAAGGTGTGAGAATTCTTTTTTTTATTTTTTTACACATTATATATGAAAAAACCCAATAAGCAGAATAGTAAATATGCTTGATCAAAACGTACACATTAAAATCAAAAGATTAATTTGAAAATTTCTTTAATAATTAAATTGCAGAAAAATAAGTTATATTTGTCATGAAATTTTTGAAAATTAAAATTTCTGCAAGAATAAAATGATGTATAATTAAATAATTAAACGATAATAATAAAAATAAAAAAAATATCTACCATAACATAAAAGAAAAAATCACATAAATAACTGTGATTTGCAGTTAAATGCAATTATTTGTTACTTAATAAGAGCTGTAATAATAAATCTAATAGCTGTTATTAATTATTTTATTAAATAAAAAAATTGCAGCTCTTAAAACTAAAACAGACTTTGAAAAAAAAAATTATAGAATTCTTACTTTTAAAGTAATGTATGATTGGAAAAACATAAAAATACATTTGAAAAAATTTTAATTTTTTATCCATTTTTTAATTTATTTTGAAATAATTTTTAGAAATGCTTTAACGAGGTAAAGATGAAGAAGTAATATGATAAGAAATTAGCTTTTCTCGAACAAAAATGTTAAATGGCTTTTGAAAGGGGAGTTATTTAAATACCTTTACTGAATTATGTTTTAAAATTTAACTAAAATAAATATTTAGTTTAGTTTTATAGTTAAATAAATATTTAGTTTAATAGATCAATCACACAGATTAAGCTTTTGTGCTAAAAGCTAGCAACCCTAAACGACATTTTTTGGTATTATAATTAATTTGTTACAATAGTGCTGAAAGTGTTAAAATAGTTTAATGAAAAGTGAATATTGTTTTATTTATCCCTTTTTCGCTTTATATTTTATAATATTATTTACGTATTTATAAATTTTAATACTATACAAATATAATTATTTAAATAAATCTTACCGCATTTACCCTCATTTTTTATATTTTCTCTAGAAGTTAACTTTTCCCTAACATTTTGATGTAATTTTATCAGCAATTATTAAATTTATAATAAATCTTTTTTAATTTAAATCCATCAAACTATTTTTAAATTAACATTATTTAAATCATTCCATTTTAATGAAGTATTTTAACATCACAAATAACTCATCTATATAATTATTTATTATTAGAAATGGTATCGAAATAAAAATGATTTAGTTTTAGAATTTTATTATCCTTATTTTAGATGTGTATAAAATTATGAAAGCATAATTTAAAAAAAATAAAAAATATGTATAAACTGTTTATGCCATAAAATATTTACAGCAAATTAAAAAAAAAAATCTTTTTAAACTCTTAGTCCATATAAAAGACATAAAATAAACTAAAATTAATATCGAAGTTAGAATAAGTTTTATTCGTGCAAACGATTTTAAAGCAATCTCACTTTTTATTAACGAGAACTGAATAAGATGTAATAATATGGTTGAGAGAGATGGTAAAATTCGAAAGGAAGTTCACAAAAAAGTTTTTTTCACTGCGGTGGGAAGACGGGAGTATTTTCTTTTTAAAGGAACATTTTTCTTCTTTGATGGACGGCGTCCGAAAGGAGAGGAGAAGTTTCTTCATTCCCGACTTTGCGGTGAGATCCCTCCCTTTGTGCACCCGTTGGATGCAGCGGTAGATTTATTCTTGTCATTCCGGGATTCCTTCCCATCCCACCACCACTTCGGCGGTAAATTAGAGACGCCCACCGCTTTCGCCAACTTACTCAAAGTCCAAATTTTTGCGTAAAATTGGCTTCTGCGAGCCGGCCGCAAACCGAAATCTAAGCCACCGGGGATTTGTAACCCGCGCAATTAGCGAAGTGTGCGACTGGGAGGAGCATCTGTCGCATACAAGCGACCACTCTATACACGATGCTCGGTGTCAGCAAAGCTGAGTGCTGCTGGAGGACGACCCAAGGATGTGGGAGAGCTCCGTAAGGGATTGCTCCCAATTCCCGATTCCCGAGATACAAGTTCAAATTTCACTCGAAATTCCTCCAACTTTTACATGAATTGGAATACTTTTACACTTTATAGCTATCTGTAAAATACATTTTAGCTGGAATGTTTTTAAATTTTGCAATTTTACATGTACTATTCTGAAGTACCTGTATCCCTTACGGCTCTCCTATGACGTCAGACGCGTCAATTCTAGGGTGGGCCATAGTCAGTGATAATTGACGCCGCCATTTTTGACGAAGACTGACACATAGGTAAGCTGCCACTCAAGTTGTTAAAACTATCCGCACTGGGTCTATCTTGTTACGATTTATGAAAGTATATGTATTTTTACATTAATTGTTTGCTGGATATGGAATGCTTTTGAGAAAATATTTGTTTTACTAAGACTTTAAATAACGTGCCGGTGATAATCGATATGTACAGATATTTTGTAGCTGTCTTTCTTTGAGCGCAAAGAGAAATAGTAATAACTTAAAACAAAACTGTTGTATTTTTAAGTGTCATCCTCTTGTTTCCGAAATCTGTAAAATTCTGATGAATGACTTAATCATATCATTTAAAATTAACTGATCTATTCAGATTTCATTAATTAAATTGCAATTTTAACTTAAAAAAGTCTACATTTAATTTTTTTGATTATAAAATTGACGCAACGGAAGAAATTAGAAAAATGAATGGTGAGTCAAATTTAGTTTATTGAAATGTAAGGCATTGATCTTTTCCATGAGTTTTATTAATTTTCAAAAATTTTAGAACTTTTGAAGTACTTTTTAAATTAAAATTAATCTAGAATAGTGTGTTGTTTTAGTGAGTGTTGTAAACAATCATGTTGCCGGGTTAGTTTGATGTACCGCTAGTTGTCTTCAAATCTTTTTCGCTTTGCACTATTTTAAATGTGCTTCATTAGTAAAAACTGATTTGTTATTTCATGCTTATTTATAGCAAAAATCTGATTGTAGATTTTTAATAAAAATATCTCGCGTTAAAATAAGAAAGTTCTTTTATCACTTCCAAATGTATAAAGATCATTTAGGAAATAAAACATTTCTTTATTTCGAAGATTTTATATTATTGTTTTATATTGCGTAATATTACTTTATTTAAAATTTTATTAGGAAAAATTCTAATGATGTTAATCTTTTTTTTTTAAATTTTAGTCATTTTAGGAATATTTAAATTACTGATTACATTTGTTTTTGTATTTTTATTTTTTTTTACAAAAGTTGTGATTGAAAAATTAAATAATAAAAATTCAGTGATTTCTTGTTTTTAGTTTTATTAGCTTAAATAAATACGTCGATTTAAAAATTATATTTTATTTAAGTTATATAAAAAATAAACTATAAGAAAATAAATCATGTATTTTATAAACATTAAACTTCCAAATCTCTATAAAATTATCTACAGTTTTGATCATAAAGAATATTTTTTGATATTTAGTGTATTGTGTAGTTTCTTCAGAAGTATGAAAGATAAACATATCACTTTTGTGTTAAAGCTTATATACATTTCTAACATCTGACTGTTAGTATTCAACTTATTCATTCCAACTGGAAAATTTCTGTATTTATTTAATGAATATTCAGAAAACAGAATGAAGAGATTAATTTTAATGACTTGATTGGAATAAATACATACACAGACTCAAGAAATAGTAAAAATATATTCATTTTTATCTACTTAATTTTTTTCTCATAGAAACCTTAAAAATCTAATAAATTTCATTAAATAGCATTTGAGTTGGTTGATAATTAAAGTTTTGTACTGTAAACTAATTTTTGAAAAGTAGAAAAAATTTAAATTATTTCTGTTTGTACATTTGAATAAATTATGGTAAATCTCTTTTGGCATCTTATGTTCTCATATATGATATAAAATTGTACAAGAAAATTTTATTGCAAATTATCACTGCTCAGTTCATTTTCTTTTATTGTTTAAATAAAATATGAAATTGATAAAACTGTCTTTTAATTATTTTTTATTTTTTACTGTAATCATATATTTACAGTTAGATTTAATTTTGAAACCAGTAAACAAAAAATGAATTGTAAAACAATAAAAAAAAGCAATCTTATACAATTTTTTAAATCAGCAAATCATTAATAATGAAGATTTATATTATGTATTAAATTTTAATATTATTATGTATCATGAAATAATTCATGGACAATTATGAAGAGTATTTTAGTTATTCTTGCATGCAGTGAAATCCCATTAATCTAGATTTCAGAGTATCCATGTTCTGAATAAAACAGAGTATAGATTAAACAAAAGAACACAAATTAAGCTAAGGAACATAAACAAACTAAGGAACAAAGAGAATGAAATATAAAATTGTGTTAGAGAAAACTAAGTATATATATATATATATATATATATATATATATATATATATATATATTATTATAACATAAACATCAGATGAAAAACTACTATGAACATAATGGTCCAGGCTCATTTTCATTTGTGCATGTGCTTGCTCGTTGAAAAACTACCAATATTTTGTTTCCTTACTTTAGTAATTATTTGTCAAACAATTAATTGACATATTTGGCTAAAATGTTTGTAATATCCAAATTTATCTTCATTGCAATTGTGTTAAACACATTTTATCGCAAAATTGAAGTGGTCTTTGATCTCTCTGAGTTTTTGCTTTGCGTTGTCTGTTTCATCATTATTATCTTCATATATTTTTACAGCCATAACTTCATATATGTATACATGCATGTCAGGGTGTCAGGATTATTACAAACATGTAGGTCTATTTCTTGTGAAGACAAATATTTTCCTTTATTTTTAGAGCGATTTTTGTGTCACATGAACAAATTGAAGGTGAATATAAATTGTGAAATTCCTAAAAAGCATTCTTTGTCTCCTATTTTATATGTCCGCATATAAATTTCTTAGAGTTTCACTAAGAATCTCAATCATACTGCCTTTTGGCATAAAATATATGACTAAACTGGCTTTTCAATAGATAACATAAGAGTATAGCATGGAAATTATTAGTCACTCAGTGCTTGTTGTTATCAAAATAAAATTTTTTTTAATATGTGAGGTGATTATGTAAAAAATAAAGTAAGTTTCATAAATGCAATAGAATCAAGTTTTTCTAATTTCTAATTAATATTTTTTTATCTTCAATGACAAGGCAGTTTTGACTTTCTCATTAGTTCATATAAAGACAATATTTTTTATACTTGTTTATGCTTTTAATTGTAAACCATGATTAATTTTTCAGTTTGTTTTTCCCAAGTATGCAAGAACCTTCTCCTGGCAATGGAAAAATAATTACTGGTCTTCCAACAAGTATTGCTGATTTTCACGAATCCGGGATCGCAATGATTGGTCAATGCATGGATGCTTCAGAAGCCGCCCTGGCAAGTGGAAGTCAAGGCATAGGATTGCCAAATCAAAATGTTCCCAATGATCCTCAAACTCAAGCTCAATTTGAAGCAGATAAAAGAGCTGTTTATAAGTACAGTGATTTTTTGATAATGCTCTTGGAACATATGTGTATACCCATTAGTGGAAATTTTTTGTCACTCTTAATAGTCCTAATATGTTTTGCTTCTGATTCAAATACAATTAGACTTGTTATAATGCATTGATTTCTATGATAATTGAACTATTATGTCATGTTTTCTGATACAATTGTTTAATATTATTATAGTTTGGTAATATAAATATTTTAATCATGAATAAATCAATCTGATATAAGAGTATGTGATTTCTGATTATTTAAAATATTATTGAAATTCCCCAATTTATATTAACAAGGATAAGAAAGAATTTAAGAGAGAATTAGGCCATTGTAATACTCTATAATATAAATTACTATATTCTTTTTAAAAATATAAATTTTTTGTTAGTGTAATTTCACTTAATTTCTAATTTATCATGATTTCAGGTTACTTAGTATATTTTACTTTAAAAATTACCATATTATGTTAAAAAATTTGTTGTTTTAGCAGGTAGAAATATAACTATTTTTTTATGGCAGAACATTAATTTTGGCATAAAAGTAATTAAATAAAATAGTTTTATATTTAAATAAGGAATAATTTATTAAAAATCCTACTTAAATATTTTGTTATTTACAAAGTTCAAAATATTTAAAATATCAAAGAGACTTTATGATAATAAATTTATAATGGGCATATGAAATGGTAAGAATTTTAAATAGTGCTTGGATTTTTATCTGCACTTACCCAAAATAACAAAAAGGTTGATTTTAGCAAAAATTTTGTTTTTATGTATATTATTATTATTGTGTATATGTTGTTAAATTTAATTGAATAATATCATATTTATCTCGCTAGATTATTTAGTAATAGAAATTATCATCTGTATTCAATTTGACATCATTATTATTTTCTCTATTTCTGCTAGATATTAACATATGCCTGATACCAATGTACAATTCTTGACTTTCTTCATATACTAAAATTCTGAAACAGCAAAATAAAATTGTATGACAAAAGTAGCATTTACTTATAAGAAAAGGAAAATGTAATTCTTAAGATATTGAAAGTCCACTTAGGGGTACTTTTAAATTATGTTAACAAAATCACAGATTAAATTGGGAAAGTTTTGATGATTATTTGAAATTTTCGTTAAATGTGCAGCATTTTTCAATGTGACTTTCATATAAAATTTAACTGCTATGTTTCTCGTGCTATCACACTATATTCTATATTTAACACTAAATGTTATTCACATGGGATCAAGTTAGCTTTTCTAAATTAATATTATACTTTGCTATTTTAATTAGGAAGCTTAGATACATTAAATATAAATTAGGATGTTGACATAATAATAAAAATTTAAAGACAATAAATGTTACTCATTTATTTTATTAAATTACCACTATTTACTATTTTATTATGTATAAAATTTTACTTTAAAAATTCTGTATCCTTCTTTTAATAAGTTTTTATTTTTTATTTTCAGGCATCCATTATTTCCTTTATTAGCACTTCTGTTTGAAAAATGTGAATTAGCAACTCAAAGTGCTGAAGTTTCATCTTCAGAAAGCTTCAATATGGACATTCAAGCTTTTGTTCAGCACCAAGAAAGAGACAGGAAACCTTTTTTTAGTGAAGATCCAGATGTGGATAGTTTGGTATTAGAAAATTACACAGATGCTTGTTGATATATTTTATGTTTAAGATTTAATATATATATTTTTATGTTTACTCAATAATATTAAGTACTCTTTAAACATATATAATAATGTGCTAAAATATGTTGTAAAAATGTATATACATAGCTATTCTTTTTGATTTTTGAAAATAAAATGATTTATTTTTAACTGGCTCCAGTATATCATGAAACATTAATGTTATTGAATTGCTGAATTTTGTATTTGAAGACATGTTTTAAAGTCCTTTTTTTCATTTTTCTTATATTTGGAAAAATTTTTTTTAAAAATAAAACAGCTATTTTTTTTATTCATATTTAATAAAAATGTTAATATGTTAGATTATATGAGTAAAAAAGTAGATTTGTTGCAAGATTAAAATTCATTAAAAGCTTGCGGAAGGAAAAAATCATAATAAAAATGAATACTTTTAAATATTTAGTTTACTTTAAAATTAAATGTATTTATATAAAATTATTGAATGATATATATTTCTCTTATCATCTTTCTTCTATTTCTCTGGATCTCAAAATATTACAAATATATTTCATTTGTGAAAAAAAGATATTTCTATGGCCACTTTTTAAGGAATACAAGTTCTCTTTTTTGATGGAATTTATTTAATATTTAGAATATTTAAAATAAGTTCCAACTTTAACATTCAGCTTTGATTATTTTTCTGTTAAAATAATAGATTGATAAAATTGTCATTAAACTTTTCTGTTTGTAATTCGAATTTACCGTGGAATGGTATATAAACTAAACTTATAATGCATCTTATCATTCTATAAGAAGTGTTAATTATTAATCCATTGTTATTATTTGTGCTACTTTTTACATGAATAACTGATTGCAAATTTTGCTTATACTATTTATTTAAAATATTATCAATAACATTATTCACATCTTTATAGATATTTGGCTTTTTTATAGTGATTTAGTAGTTAACTAGTAATTTTGATACAATTATATACCAATGAGTTGAAATATTGAAACATAGGATGATTATATCATTAAAATATAAAATATATATTTTTAAATATTGCTAATTATAATTCCATTCATTACAATAAATAATATTCTCAAAATAAAATTAAAAAAAAAAAAAAGATTTAGCGTTTTTTAAATTTGTAACTTTTAAATAATAGATCCCATTCTATTGGGCTTTGATTGTAACTGCAAGGATAACAACCTCAATCACAGCATCTGAAAGGGAATACAGAAGTAATAAAATAAATATATTCTCTCTCTCATTTAGGTGAAATTTCCTATTCATTTTCCCAATCTTCTCATTTCTCTTGATAACTAATATTGTTTTCATATAAAATTATTTTTGATCCAGAATAAAGAATGTTTAATTTATTTATTACAGATGATAAATTAAGGAAAAAAGCAATTTTTGTATTCCATTAAAATTTATTTATATTGAGATAATGATAATTATAAATAAAATTTTTCCAGTAAATAAAATATTTATTAATGTTGCTAAAATATTTATTGATGAATAATATATTTGTCAATAATATTCCATAGGCAATGAATTGATTTATTAAAATTGATATTTTACCCATTTCATCTATAGCATTTAATTTTTGAAAATTGTAGTCGTATGCTTTGATGAATTCCTTGAAAAATAAAATTTTACGTAGTCTTTTCTGAAATGCTACATAAAGGGGCTTTAATCCAACTGTTTTTTTTAATGTAATTAACTCTTTTACTTTTTTTTGGTTGATAAGTTTAAAAGTTGAAATATATTAAATTAAACAATACTAGCATATATAACATGAAATTTTAAAAAAATATCATTTATTAATTGGATTTAGAAATGTAAGTTTTCGTTTTATTATTTATATCGAATTATTTATTTCTTTGCTCAAACTGATTATTCCATATATACATGATTTAAACTGATAGTTTTTCTATCAGTTTATTTTCTTAATTTAAAAATTAATTCGTTTTAACTAAGTTTACAGTTTTACATATTCATATGTTTATTCTTAACTACATTGTAATTGTTTGTTAGTCTTTATTGACCCATCTCGTGTGTGCTAAAGTTTAAAATGTTTGCTTACCAATTATTTTCTGAATGATAACATGGAACTTATATATGAATTGAATTCACATTTCATATGTAACATATTTTTTCTTTGTAGATGGTAAAAGCTATCCAAGTTTTACGAATTCATTTACTTGAGCTTGAAAAAGTACAAGAACTTTGTAAAGATTTTTGTAACCGATATATTGCTTGTTTAAAAAACAAGATGCAAAGTGAAAATTTGCTAAGGCCAGATTATCCTGGTCTTGGAAATAATATGCCAAGTTCTGGTTCTAGTACTCCTTCTAGCGGTGGAAGCAGTTCACAGCCACTACCTGTATGTTAATTGCTTATAATTATACTTAAAATTAACTTGATCTATGAATGGATTGTTTCTCTAAAACTGTGAATACTTTGTATGTTCTCTTGTGATTCAAGATGATTTAATATTTAGGTATAAGAATTTCTTTGAAATTATGGCACAGCTAAATTATTTGATAATATTATGATTTTGATATACTACACATAAAATATTCAGCATTTTTATATTTAGAATTTATATAATTCATATTTGAATTGTTTCTATTAGAGATAATAGATTATGTTGGTTGAGTGTGCTTTATCATATCATTTTATCTTTTAAAGCATTGTTCAAAAAGTTCTTTTTATTTATGTTCATAAAACATTTACAAATACTTAAAAATATAATTAAATGAATTTATATTTCATTGTGTAGTGATATAATAAAGGTTAACTTTTCAGTATAATTTAATGCTTAATTTATTAATATTTACAAAGTTAATCTTATTCAGACATATGTGTAAATTAAAATAAATCAAAACAGAAAGCATGTTGAAATATTTATATGATAGGAAAAGTGCTTTGGAGTTTTAATTTGTATTGGGTCATATCATAAAAACAGGATTATTAGAATTGGAAAATAAATTCCTCTTTTCTTTATTCTATTTTACTTATTTCATCAATGAATTTTCATTTTAACTGATGGGTTTTGCCTGGAGCCAAACTTACATGTTTTCTTTTTATGTATTTTTAATATCGATATTCTACTTTTAATTTTCATTTTACTTTTACTTTTCTTTTTTTGTACTTTATTTTTATAAGTTATATCTCTTATCCTTTTAAGTATATATTGCTTTAAAATAATTATACTATTTCAAAAATATTATATTATTTAAGAAATTTTCAAATAATTACAAATTTAGTTTTATCCTAAGTCAAAATCAGACTTTGTGTGTGTATCATTAATTATCATCATTTAACAGTTATTATAATTATATTACAAAATTATTATACTATTATATTACAACAATATTGTTTACAATTTACATCTGTTTTTTCATAAATTTTCTATATTATATTATTATTTCATAAAGTTTCTATACTATACATATTTGAATTTTGTTATTCTCTATCAAAATTTTAATGAGACTTATTGAAGCTTAGTTATAATTTCAATCAATCTTTTGAGACTTATGTTATAGCTCCTGATATTTGTTAGTAAATGATATTTACATTCTGTGTTTCATCAATGAGATAGTCAGAACATGCCTAGTATTCCACATATAATAAAGAAATTGTTACATATCATCCATTTATCCATTAAATTTTCTTTTTAAATATTGCTAGTTATTATCTAAACAAATGAAATAACATCGTATTATCGAGTTCTATGCAATTTTTTATGTGCATTCTATGGGCTATTTAATATTTTCCAACTTTCTCTCTATTTCTGTCATTTTCATAAAAGAATTTGACTTTTGCTGATTAATAATCATATGCAAGCTATATTTATTCTCACAAAAGTGAAGCTCATTAAACAAATTGTGAATTATATATTTTTAATATTAGATTAAAAAATGCAGTGATGTTTATTTTAAACTGCTATAATTATAAAAGTAATTTAGTTACTTTTCAGAGATGGGAACTTTTGCACCTTTAGAAGTTCCTAAGGGTTTTTAATTATTAACTTTAAAATTTAAATTTATTATAAACTTTAAAAGTGTTAATAATAATAAATTTATTTGAATGTTTTTCATATATTAACAGAATTTTCTGGCTTATTACAGTTATTTGTTGGTAATTTATATCAAAAGAATTCTGATGTATAAACTTGAGCCTAAATGGATTAACAATGCCATTTATTGTCCTTCAGTACAAAATATATTTTTAATTTCTTGACTTACAAAGGTTTTTGAATTCTTTGGAAATAAAATCATTTTACTGGTTTATTTTTACTGGAATGCAAAATTTTTAAACTTCACATGTGTTAAAAATTATTTTTTAGTGACTTACTCAATGATTGTGAACTTCTTAAAACTTTTGAATCATTTCTTATATATCCTCATTCATTTTTTTGTGCATAAAATCATATTTTGATTTGTGCAAAAAAAAAAAAAAAATCTCCCAATTTCTTGTATTTTTATTTTATAGACAGTGCTTATTGTGTATAGTCAAATTTAAATATATTCCTTTGATTTGAATTTTGTATTTATATATTTTACTTGTGTTTATATTGAACTTTAGGCAGTAGTGGCCTTGTTGTTTAGTGCATTCACTATCATTATCAGTAGGTAGTAGGACTGAATCTCAACCAACCAAAGATCTGCTGTATTCATTAATGGTAGCTTGGGGCATATAAAATATGTTTGTGGTCCCAATGTCTTCCAAGTAAAATGATGCATCTAAGGTGAGGCAGGCCAAGTCTGGGGATCTTCTGCTGAATCCCTGCTTCTAAATTATAAAGATCTGTTTTCTCAGTTAAATGCTTTGCAGGCTTGTGGCAGAAATCTCTTCAGCCTTTGATGCTTCACAGCCTTGAAACTTGAGAAAACTTCTGAAATTACATCTCAAATCATTGTGACCTGTCCGAGTTCATGAACTTGATTGATGCCTTTGTGAAATAAAACAACTGTATTTAATATTTTCTCGGCTTAGATAATATAATTGTGTTTAAATAATATGTAGGTGTTCATGTTTAAATAGCATTTAATAAATTGTTTTTAAGCCAATATTATAAGTTACTTTTGAAATAATGAAAAATGGCACTTATGCAAACATTTTATAATTAATTATCTATTACCATTCTTATTAAATTTCATTTTTGTTTTGATTTACAGGTACCTGGGAGCAATGGCACAATCAATAATTATGTTCTGCAATCTGGTGTTTCTCCTAATCCCATGCCTGTAAATAACAATATTCAAAACCAGATTGTATCTGGTGGAAGTTTGTATCAAATGGTTCAGACACCTCAAGGTATCATGGCCCAACCTATACAGGTATGGTTTAGTCTTAAGGTTAAGATTTAATTATTATATATTAAGGTTTGTTAAATATTTACCTTGAGATGGAATGGATTCTGACTGTAATTTACACAAATTGTTAATGTAGGTTAGTCCTAACTCAAGTGCTCACATAGTTCATGGAAGCACCCCATTATCACAAATTGGTGCCACATCACTTTCTCATGATAGGATGCAAGCTATTGGTAAGAAATAGCATTCTGATCTTAAATCTATTTTTATCGTTAATGCCACCTGTTGTTTAATACCACTTGATCGTTTTTTTTATCTTTCAGAATTTGTATTTCTTTCTTGTAAAATGTATGATATATATGTATATATATTTTTTTGGGGAGTCAAGTTGTTGCATTAATTTCTATTATTTTAATTTTTGATTATGGTTTTGCTTGATGAATAAAATAAGCAAATATAAATCCTGATCAAAATTTATTTAAATGTTCTTAATTTTTCTGACTTTAATTTTAAGCAAAATTGTTTATTTTATTTACTTTTATTATATTTGTCTGATGTTTTTGTTCTGCTCATTCAATGTGATTCATATTATGAGAATATGTTTATAAGATTATTTATTTATTGTACAAAAATTGAACAATTGTTTTCCAAATGAACTTAATCTTTTCTATTCAAAGTTAGATTAGCAATCATGTTAAAGCTTACTGTGTTTATTTGCGAACATTTAAAAACAATGCAATTCCAATGATTTAATATTTTCCAATTTTCAGCTTTGTCATTTATTAAGAATTAAACAGAATGTAATTTTATTTTTTGAAATTATTTATTTTAAAATTTATAATCTTTATACCACAATACTTTTTATGTCAAAATTATTTTAAAAATGAACATGTATAGCATAATAATATAGTAATCAAACAAGTATTGGTACTTGCTTGAGTTTTAAAGGTTTATAAAAAATTATTAAGAATTCTTAGTAATCCTGCTATTATAAGTGTTATAAATTTTGAAACACTGGTTTGCGAAAAATTATTTGTTTTCTGTTGTTGCTATTTTTGTTTTCCAACATTTTCTTTTATGCCAAGCTGGTAGCTGAATAGTTAGCACTCTTGCCTTTAGTTTATGGGTAATGTAATAATTATAAGAGTTTATGGGTTGAAATCCAACCTTGGGCTTTGATATTTGTAGTAGTTTGAAATACACCTTAAACTATACGTCCCTGTTTAATTAGCCCTTGTGTACAAAAATGACCATTGAGTGGCAAAAAAAACCAGAAATCATCTTTTTTTGACTTGTATTTCATTTTGGTGATTGTTTTTTCTTAGTAACTTTGATATTTTGAAAGTAAATGGCAATCAATGCAGAGTAGTATATAAAAATCAGTTTTGTTCATTATTATTTATAAAGTTAAAATAGTAATTGGTGCATTTATTATACAGTTTTTTTCTCATGACAATCAAATTTAGTTTTATTTGCTTTTTCATTATGAGAAATGATTTTTTTAAAATTTTTTCTCCAACAAATTGGTTGATTGTTGGAATTATTTATTATACATTAAATATTTATTGAAGAACATCTATGCACATGTTTTAGTAACAAAAGAACCCTAAAATTATGATTTATTATATTTTTTGTTGGTTTTCAGCTGCAAAATATTTCATGTTAAAAGTTTTATAGTCTATCATATTTTCTACAATATATTTCTTTCATAAATATTTCTTGAAATTTTGGATGAAGTAAAAGATTTTAATTGAATAATATAGCCATTTGTATTCTTCATTTAAATCCTTAATTTTATTTCTATATTTTTATTGATCTGCTAAAATTTTAATAACAGGCTTAATGATTCATAATTATAAAATTCGTTGCAAATCTTTTGTAGTGTTTCATAAATTTGAATTTGAATAATTCCTCACTTTATGTAATATTAAATAAGAAAACTAAATAAAAATAGAGTTCTATTTAATTTCTCATTTCTGTTACACTTAAGTTATTTTGGGTAAAACTGCTTCTTTAGGTTGGCCTATTGTATCCTTGTCAGTGATAACATATAAAAAAATAATTGAAATACAATAAAAATCTTAATATATAATCATTAAAACAATAGAAAATGCATAAAACGTTTTCTACGTATATGCATAAAAATAATAAAAATGAAAGAAAAAGTCTTCAATATTCTAGGATATTCTGAAGTGTGGTAGAAGTTGTTGCTTGAATTTAGGCATTTCCCCTGTATTTTCAACTTAAAGCTGCATCAACTATTTTATGTAAAATGCAGTAGAGTCTGCCCCTCAGTATTTGAAAGATTGTTAAACAATTGTTTTACTTTGTTAAATGTCCAGATTAACTTTTTTATCCCAACAATGTAATTTTGTACCATGAAAGTGAGTGCCTCAGAAGATGGCTATGTTCAGTAGTTGTACAATGAGAGTGAGTCTCAGAAGATGGTATGATACAGCAGTTGTACAATGAGAGTGAGTCTCAGAAGATGGCATATTACAGCAGTTGTACAATGAAAGTGAGTCTCTGAAGATGGCATGGTACATCAGTTGTACCATGGATTTTTTCCCACTTCCTGCTCAAATTTCTTTGAGCAGTTGAGGGAGATTTTATTGCTGCTTTTTTGTGCTTGAAAGTTCTAAAAATTAGGTAAAGGTCAGAGCAGAAAATTTTAGTAAAAAAACTGATTTATGAGCACTTTTTATACAGAAAGCATATTTATCCTTTTAGCATATTTTTTCTTAATAACAGTTGCTCTTTTAGTCACTTGACGAAATATTTTTTATGGCTTCACATCATAAGAGTTTGATTCTTGACGAAATTAAAAAGTTATAGAATAAATTGGAAAAAGAAAATTTTGCAAATAAAAATTATGATTGCTTTGTTTAATAGCTGTGTGCTGAAATTCAAGGATAATTAGTTGTTTTTCTTATGACAGTAACAATGTAAATATCTCTGTATCATTCAATTTTGATTGATGTAATGCTAAAACAAATTACAAACCTATAATTTTTGAATTTATAATATTTCTGAATAAATAGATGATTTAGTTAATAAGCTTGAATTTTTTTAAATTTAATTTTTATAAAAGATATTTTAAATTTTATTGCAGATGAAACAAATAGGTATGCTTCACATATAATTAAATAGAATGTGTATATATATATATATATATATATATATATATATATATATATATATATATATAAATAAAAAAAAAAAATATATATATATATATATATATATATATATATATATATATATATATTACTAAAAATAAAACATATATATATATATACATATTTAAATGTTTTATTTTTAGTTGTTATAAAAAGAAATTCAATTACAGCTTTGTTGATTGTATTTATCTGTTTATTTAATGTTTTTAAATTGTACAATTTCATATTTATGTGAGTGAGATTCTCAGTGATGTATGAGTTGAAGTATTTTGCAACTTTTAACTATGAATAATTTGGTAGGCTGCACCACAGTTGATTAATTCTTTCCTATTTTCAAAACATCCTGGAACAAAAACATTACTGTCCTTACATTATTAACAATTATAATCCCTGACAATATAACTATCTTTGATCCAACCCCAATCAAAATTGCTTGTTTTTAGACTACTATTCAATCAGTTTATGTATTGAATTCTGAATGGAATATTAAATTATTCTTAAAATTATTAACACAGGAAAATATAAATGATAGAAAAATCCCAATTCAAAGACTTTTAAAAAAAAAAAAAAAAAAAAAAAAAACATTGTCCTTTTTTTACATTTGTAATATTATCATACAATATAAAGTAATGGATAATTATATTTGAAAAAAAATTTTTTTGATGTGTTTTAATTTATACATTTGTGATTTAATAAAAAAAATTTAATTTCATGTTTAACTCTGATGGAGTAATGTGTAATCGTTAAGGTGTTTCTGCAATTTTGTTTCCATTTTTCCTTGAAATATTTTCATTATGAAACGAATCTTATTGCAATATGAGAGCTTAATGTCTTCTCTCACAGAATTAATTGCGATTTAGTGCTCAGAACTTGCTCTTTGAGGGGTGATCCATCTGATTCAATCTCGCTTTGCTACTGGATAATAAGGATTAAATTTAGCATCTTTTTTTTCTTTGTATAGGTATATTGAAATATAATTTAGACAACTTTTTAGAGTCTCTTCCTTTTGACATTTAAGTAAGGCCTATTGTTTATGGGTATATTTTAGAATGAACTTGTACTTTTTTGATCTCACATCTGTTGCATGCGTGTAGAAATGAATAGAGATAAAATTTAAAATGAAAATGAACTGTGATGCATATTTAAAGTTATTTTACAGTTTATTTACTGTACAATTTTAACTTCTGCCCAAAGTTAAAATAAACATGATTTTGGTATTTTTAAAGATAATTTAATAAGTATTCCTTTATGCAAACTTTAAAACACTAAAGACAAAAATTTATATTTTGTATTGCACTAAAATGGTTTCTTCATTGCATATAGGAATTTTATTGAAATATTTTCTGTGACTAATATGAGTACATATTGGAATGTAGGCTTTGAATGAACAATTTTCAAAGTTTCATTCTTTGGAAAAGGAACAGAATTTTATAATTTATTTTGTGTCAAAAACAATTTTATAAACAATTAACCTGAATACTATATATCAAAGTAGTTCAACTCAAAATTAATTGTTACATACATTAAACGTTTCATACTTAGCCACAGAAATGCAGAAGGGGAAATTCCAGTTTAAAGATTTTTGTCCCAAAAGAGCAAATGATAAAAAAAGCACATATTTTAATTTGATGAATATAGAAAGAACTTATAAGACAAAATGAAATAAAAATCATTAATACTATTAACATGCAGATTATAATCTTCTTCATATACAACTTTGGTAATTTACATGTATTTGGTTATAAACAAAAAAATTTCGTTTTAATTAACTTAAGTTATATTTTTTAATATCAGTGCTATTTTTAGGAATGTTTGAGTTTATTTAATTAGTTTATTGTATATCATTTTTCTTATAGACAATTATGCTTCATTATTTAAAAATATCTGCTATTTTAAATATGCACTTTGTTGTCTAAGAATAAAATAAATCAATGAAATTTATCATGTAATTATGTTAAACAATAATTTCAGAAAATTCTCTGTAATAAATTTATATTTACCATATGATAGTTTACAAAACAGACTAATATTCACATATGCAAGTATGTATCATAACATTTTTGTAATATTTTTTAATCTGATTATGTTAAACAACGAATGTAAAAAAGTTGATTGCTTATCTATAAGTATCCTATTTATGGTAAGCCCAGTGTGGGATATCACACTGAAAAGATAAAGATGCGTCATGGTGAAATTTTCAGTATTTAAATAAGGTGAAAATGCCCAAAATTTCTGTCAGGTGTTAGGAAAGGTCTTCCTCTTGTGCAATTATAAGAAAATTTTTTTGAAACAATGACACTGACTCTAAAGGTTAAATAAATTTAGCTTTAAAATAACTTTAGAATTAGTTTTAAATTATGTAAAATTTATCAAAATTGAAAGCTTACAGAAATTACTTTTTCATTATCCACATGTAGACTTATTTTCTTTATAGTGATAATTTAGAGTAAAAACAAAACATCTCATTGATTGATATTTAAAATGTGTGAGATTTTGTATTATTTAAGAAAATTCTGTTTTAAATTTGTCTGTTAACCTGGTGTCAGACCAATGAAAGCCATGTTGTAGTTATATTGAGTTATTTAATGAATTTTTAATAAGATTCATAAAACTGATTATTTAATTTTTTTGTGAAACTTCTAACTGTTTGCTAATTTATTATATTTTCTAAATTTGTTTTTATGTTTTAACTAGGTTAAATTTGACATGACCTATTTTCATTGATAAATTCTCTTATTAAAATCTTAAATCATAACATATGAAATATTGACAGATTGATAAACTCTCAAATTACACAAGTTGAAATATTTTTTTTATTATATTTCAATATGTTTCAGCTATTGATACTTAGTTCAAATTATGATATTTTCTAGAATGAAAAGCAAAGTTTAAAAATTAATTTCATATCTTTTCTCCCATGCTTTATGTAAATGTACTTTTTATGTGTTATAAAGATAGTTCTGCATTATTTCATTCTTTCTCACTTATTAGGTTTAAAAAAATTGGTGAAATTAAATTTTTATATTTTCTTTTAAGCTCCTAGACCTATTATTCCAAGTGGGGATGATGATGATGATGATTTAATGAGCAAAAAGAAACAAAAAAGGGGTGTCTTGCCTAAGCATGCAACAAGCATTATGAGGTCATGGTTATTTCAGCACATAGTGGTAAAGATTTGATTTATATTATTTTGAATTAAAATTCTATATGAAATACAATATTATAATGTAAGAATTATTACTCAAAAGTAAGTTATTAAATTCAAAATTTTCCAAATATAAATAAGGTAGAAGTAAACAATTGAATGCAATTGTTTATTATTTATTATGCTTATTTATTAAAAATATTTATTTTGTTATTATTTTTTAACATTTTTTATTTGTTAATATTTATAAATTGAAAATTTAATTTTTAATGTGCACAGTAAATTTAATTTTCTAAGTAAATTTCATTAAAATTTTTTATTTAGTTGAGTTTTAACCGTCTAGTTAATATAATTGAATTCAGACTTGGTTTGTATAGTTTATGTAGATATTAAGTTGCATAGTTGCATATTTTTAACAGAGAAAAAATTATTAATAAAATATTAATTTAATTACTTTTAAAACATGTGTACATTTTGCATACTTTCAAATTATTAAATTATCATTAGGAAATATACTTTTTAACTAATTATAGGTAATAGTTTACATATTTATTTCTATATGTAAAAATAGCTAATTAGCATGTTTTTATAATTAACCCAATTAAGTATATTACCTTAACTTATGGCAGTGATTGGTAGATTTTAAAGCAAAAGTTGTTCTATAGAAACACCTTTTTAGTAAGATCAGATTGATGTATACTGTCTAGAAATGTGTCATAAGGCGGTTAAATTTTTTTTTATCTTTCTTGCGAAGAATTTTGTGCTTCATTTGAGTTGCTAAACAATATCTTATATTGAAATCTATTTCACCTTAAAGTTTTATTGCTATTCATTACTTAACCTAGAAACTTTTGTTGAAAGACGATTTTTTGCCAAGAAAATATTAGTTCAAATGAGGGAAAGAATGATGTATGCTATTAGTAGTCTAAATAATTGTAGAATCACTGTGGTTTTTCAACTTTTTATTCATAAAAATGAAGGAAATTTTCAGATGTTTGGATATTTGCAAACATTATTTAACTCATTGGTAATCTGTTTTCAGTTATTTAACTGTAAGAAGAGTAATGCTTAAAATAGGTTAATTGGTGCATTGCTTAAATATTTACAAACTTATGAACAACTTTTCTCTTAATGGCCATTGCTTGTAGATTAGATTCATAATATATTAATTATTATTCAATCAAAAATCGATTATTGGAAGCATCTCAATAATTTCACTAAATTATAAAAACCTACAGATTTAAGATTTTGATAGGATGTCACATTTAATGAATTGAAAGTAAGTGATGTGAATAAGAGTGATTTCTTTCATAAAGGGTTAACATTTATTGAAATTATATTTATAACTGAACAATTAGATATTAATATTACTACATAATTAAAAGCTGATAAATTGCTTTTAAATTTTATCATGCTCATTAAATTCTCAAGAATACATTAGAATGCTTATTTTTTGACATGTACTGATCTTTGTCTTCTATTTACTAATGATTTACTATTTTGATTTCAAGTTTATTGCTCATGAAATTTTTTTAAATATCTTTCGTAAATGCAGTTATGTGCTCTGTATTTATGGTATTTTTCTTTTATCATTCGTTCCATTTTTCTATTATTCCTTAATTATAAGCATTAATTTCTATGTATGAATGTTATTTTGATAATATAATTCATAATTAGAAATAGTAAATGCCATTCTTCCTAAAAAGTAAACTATTATTATTGATTGTAGAAAAATAACTTGAAATAAAAAGAATGATAAATAAATTTTATGTTAAATATTTGTAAAAATGTAATTGGCTAAAGTTAGAGTATTTGCATAATTGAAAAATGAATTTTAAAATTGTATATAGTATTTTATAATTCCGACCTGTCTTCGATTATGGAGCCGAAATTTTAATAAGTGCCTCAGATACTGTTTTATCGAAACTCAATGTTGCTCAAAACAGTGCTCTTAGGCTTATCACTGGGGGAGCCTTCTCAACTCCAATACCAGCTTTGGAACTTCAGACTGGCCTTGACTGTTTGCATGACAGGAGAGTTTTTGCTACTTTGGTCCTTGGTGAAAGGTTACTATGTAGGGAGGGTTTTTGGACTAACTATCGACCAAGCACTCTAAGACTAAAAACACAACAAACATTTTTATCAGAATTCCAAAGAATTTCCAGCTCACTTTGCACTCCAAGTAATAGAGCCCTTACAGCCAGACCCCCTGTCTTCCCAGGTATGCTGAAATATGCCACCCCTGTTTTCGACCTTGTCCTTCCTGTGCAGAAGGGAGTCTCCCCACAGGCGGAACTTAGGGCTGCTGCTCTTGATACTATTAATGAGAGATACCCACTCGACAATTGGATGCACACTGACAGCTAAGAGAAGTACTGGGAGAGCGGAAGCTGGTGTCTTCTCCAAATTTTTCCAACTCAAAGAGCCTTTGGAAAAAAACACAGACAATTTTGATGGAGAAATGTATGCAATTTACATGGCTCTCCAAAAAATTTTAGATTTCTCGAAAATGAAATTTGTTTTTCTTGTTGACTGTCAGGCTGCCATTCATACAGTGGCAAATTATACTTTCCTACCTACATCTATAGAATTTAACTGTAAGACCATTATTAACATTATGCCAATAAACATAAATTTCCTTAATTTATGACTTTTTTTGAAAGAGAACTAGAGAGTGTGATGTAATTTTCTTTGAAAAATTATTTTTCAATTAAAAGTTAAGGAAAATTTTTAATTTTTTTTATCTTAAATGTAATGATATTACGTGCTGCAAGGCAAGTTGTTGACCTAAAATTTTTGAAGGCGTAGTTTTTGAAATTACTATGCAGCTATTATTGCAAAATTCATTATCATAACTAATGTGGAATATGTAAACAACAATATTATATTTTTGCTTATTGCATATTAGTTACTATTTAATATTTTATGTTTATATTCCATTTAATATTTTGACAACTTGAAATATATAAAGAATTTGTGATTTCATTTAATTGGTACTTTACAATTTCTTTATTCAATCAAATATTTTTTATTTAATTTATTTTTAAAACTTGTTATAAAAGCTTTAATTAAAAAATAAAATGAATCATTATTTAATGTGTCAGTTCAATCAGATTCACATGCTTTTATTTATTTGTATTGATTTCTTATACTCTAAATCCTACTACATCTTTCTCAGATTTTGCTTATTCTGTGTCATAATGTTTTTTTGATTTGTAAGTTAATAATATTTAATAATTTTATTTTTATTTTAAAGGAATGTAGGAGGTATGAAGTGATAAAATCTTATGAATTATTTCATTTGCCTGCATTTGCTCTATTTTTATGCCATTTTATTTTTATTCAGATATTAATTTAATTACAATTCTTAATTTAAAGTGACTTAGTATTTTTAAAAAACAATATTTAAGAAATTGGAATGATTGTGTCAGTTAATTTAGAATTTGTACTTGAAATTTAAATAAGTGTTTTAATAGTGTGAAATCAAAAAATCACAATAGTTTTATATTAATATGTAGTTCTTAAGCTTAAAATATTAAAAATAGAAAACAATTTATTTTTTCAACTTTTATTATTAAATTTTCTTCTACACTTTTTATCAATTTTTGTTTTTAACTGTAAGGAATTCAAAATAATATTTTTACTGCTTTAAGACTAAATTTATTAGCTGAAGTTATTGATTTAAAATTACTATCAATGTTTCAAAATTTAATCATAATATTTATTGAAACATTTATTCATAGAAATGTTCAATTAAGTGAATTGAGTTTAAGAAAAAAATCAAATTGTTATTCATTTTAATTTATTTTTCTCATAAAAAATCCTTTAACAAATTCCATTATCGGATTCAAGAATTTTTTTAGAACACTTGATACAATTAAGTATTCTTAAGAATTTTTTAAAGGAATTATTTAATGCTAATTTGATTCATAAATATTCTAAATAGAATTTGCTGCAAACTGTAACAAAACAAAAGAACTTTATGAATTAAATGATTTCACAAATTAAAAAAAAAAAAAAATAAAAAATAAATAAATAAATAAATAAAAATTAAAATTCATTCACTGAGATTTTTTTACTGAGAAACAAGACTTTGCTAACTATTACTGAGTAATCTAACTTTTACCCAGTAATAATTATCCATTCCTTAACTATAGCTTAATAAGTAATAGTTATAAAATTTTTGTTATTGCTCAGTAGTGTGACAAGTGATTTGAGTAAAGGTTAAAAAATTCTTATTACTTTCTTAACTCAGAAGAAATTGCTAATTATTGCTGTGCAGTAATTTAGAAATCACAAACTATATAGCTATATCTGGTAAAGTGGTTATTACTGATGAAAGTAATAGTTATCAGTAATAACTAATATTACAAAGCAAGCATTATTTTCTCCCTATGATACTTCTCCCCTCCTTGTCATCGATTTCCTCTCAGTCAACGGATTCCTAGATTTGATCTGACTCTGTCAGACCCTTAGAGATAAGCAACAGTATTTTAAATAGATAAACAGTTACTTTTCCATGATAATTCTTAACTCAATTTTTTTGATTATACACCAGCATATAGTTCTTTTTTTAAAAGTTATATCATATGTCATTCATTATTTTATTAGGTAAAAGGTTTTTATTGTTTCCAGAGATATTTGTCAAATTGTATAAAAGTCATGCTACATGTGAAACTTCTAAAAATTACTTTGTTAAACAATTGCTTTTTGAAATCATACTTAGATTTATAGTTTTGTTTATTGTGATCCAATAAAGATTTCTAAATTGCAGAACAATGGTGGAAATTAAAATATAGCAATTGTTATCAATTTCATTTTAGCATCCTTATCCAACAGAAGATGAAAAGAAACAAATTGCTCACCAGACAAATCTTACTCTCTTGCAAGTGAATAACTGGTAAAAAATACAAATAACTCATTAACAAATTTCTTACTTAGATGTAATTGTTTTGTGCACATAGTTTCAGCGATTTTTTTCCTTCAATTTTTGATTAGGTTTATCAATGCAAGACGTAGGATCTTACAGCCTATGCTTGATGCTAGCAACCCAGAGACAAATCATAAATCTAAAAAATCCAAAACACAATCAAATCGGCCTGTCCAGAGGTTTTGGCCTGAAAATATTGCCTCTATTCAACCTCAGGTACAGAATCCTAATGATTCTGAAGGTAGTCCTAATGGCGAAAACAATCAGTTAGCAAACCCTGGTGATCCTCAAGCAAGTACTTCAGGTAATTTTTCTGCTGTCATATTTACAAACAAAGAACTGTTACATTTTCATGCAAAATAAGGTAAACTTAATTGTAATTAGTCAAATTTAGTGAATGTTAACTTATAAAAATTCATAATGATTTATTACGGAAAACACTTATAGAGAAGTTTTATGATTTCTGTATAGGTGGTGGACAAACGAGTGATTTAAAATAGAATTCCTAATTGTTATTAAAATATTGGAATTGTTCTAATGCTATCATATATGTATAGACTGTTATTTTAAAGCTTCCGATCATCTTTTTGGGTACAGCTTAGTCATTTATGTGATTAATTAAGCTGTATTGTATTCTTGTGTTATTTAGAGCATAAAAAATAATTTTGTCTTATGAATTTCTTTATTCATCTTTCACTTATTATAATGATGATGTGAACATTTTGTAAATAAGTATGCTCTATTTCCATTTAGCTAGTGAAATTAGTAATTAAATAGCATATTTATTGAAAAATAAATTACCCATAAAGATATCTGTTTTGAATTATGTCTGACAACAATTTTATTGATTATATATTTGTTCAGCTCATATTATCTTTTTCCATTTCAATATGTTGAACTCAGCTGAATGATAAGTGCTTCGATTCCCATTTTTGTATGTGTTCAGCTCACAGCTGAGTTTACCATATTCAGCTATTTATTAATACTTATAATAATCAACTCTTGTCTTCAATTTATCAGTTTGTTATTTATATTCATACTAAAATATGGTTCATTATCCACTATTAATTGTACATTTGATTGAATCAGTCCTTGTGTAGAAAGTGACTGAAGAGTTATAAACAAAACAAATCCACATAGGCATTAATGTTTATAAAATATTGGGGTTCGATTTATATTGTAAGTGCTGATCTAATAGCCATCCTGTAAACAAAGTGAGTGGAGAGTATCAAAGAAACCAAGCTAAGTACTTTTAATAGAATTTTTCTTGTGAGGTAAAATAACGGATTTATAATGATGCTGTAAAATAAATCTTTGGTTTTATTCTGTGCATCAGCACTACTCAATATACTAATAATTGCTATTTCAATCTTTGTTAAAGTAATGTTATTAAAAAAAAAAAGTTGTCAGATTTTACTGGAAATAATTATGGCTGGATACTTTGAAAATAATTTGGCAGAATGCTATAGTTGTAAATGTGTATAGGAATAAATTTCAAGCTTTTAGAAAATTTTCTAATTTCTGATTAGTAGTATAATATTTTCCAATTTTTTAATCTGGTTTTTTGTAAAAATTAGCTATTTATTTAAGGTTTTAATACAGCTTCTGAACTATATTAATAAACAAAAATTACTGAGAATTCTTTATTTTGCTATTCCTTTTTGTATATTTTAAATTTACTTAGTCATACAATTTGATAATTCATTTTCTGTTCACTTAATAGCATTTTTAAAGAAATTAGTAATAATATTATTTGGGAAATTTAATGAGTGAATAAAAAAGTAAACATTAAAAGTAGAAAACGTTTTTAAATTTTTAGAAAAGGTTGAATCGATTTTATATTTAAAAAAATTATTGCTTTTATACTAGTTTTAATTTTGGCTTTTGATATTTGTTTGGTAACTTCTTCAATATTTTGAAACATTTGAAAGTATTTAAAATTTTAGAAAAGCCTGAAATTATTGTATAAATTCTTTCTTTAATTATTTAAAGTTTTCATTTTGCTTAATTCTGAATATTTTTATTAATAATTGAATATCTTTAAAGTGGATAGTTCTTCAAAAGTTTTCAGATATTCAAATTGTATTTTAGTAGAAATTTGAATAAGATTTCATTACTCTTGAATCCACAAAAAAGTATTTAATGTTATTTAATAGAATTAAAATTTTCTTTAAGCAAATTAAATCTTTTAACTTGTTTATAAAGATAAATTTTTATTATCTTACATTTTATATTTTTAAGTGTAATCAATTAATTAATATTTTGTAAAATTTTTAATTTATATAATTTATATTATATGAAACACCTGCATATTTTAGTTCCAATTATGAATTAGCATCTGAATTTGGTAAAGATTTATTATCTTTTTTAAATGTAATTATTGAAATTTAAATTAATATTATATGTTATTTTAGTAATTTTTTAAAAGATATTTTGCACTACTGTACAACTGCTTGTAGTTAAATTCATAAAGTAATAAACATAAAATTTACTTAGAAATATTAATATTGTTTTAGGTATAAACATTAATCAGCAATGTAATCACTATACTGGAGGAAGTAGCACAACTCCTGATACTGGTCACTCTTCCCCAGATGGTAATATCAGCCAGAATTGCTCAGATGTTGAAGCAAATAAAGTCCCTTCTATCGGGAGCTTAGACGAACTTAGCATGAGCTGCAATACAAGTACAGATGAAGATAATGATGAAGATGATAAACGATAGCTAATCTGTGAATTTGACCCATGCAGTTCTTTATAGCATGAACTTATCACTAATCATTTGTTTTGTCATGATTTCATTAGGTGTATTAAAAAGTGATTTTTTTATTAATTACGTTTGTGATTTTAAATAAGATTTTTATTGCAATGTGGATATTTTTAAAATCAGAACTTTTTCTTTTGTTGCATTTTTGGACTTGTGTATTAAAGTCAGAGAGGCCAAATTTGAAGAAATCTTTTAAAATATAAAATTACTTATGGCTTGCAATCAGTAGACTGATATATTATTTGACATGAACTGAATTGGCAAAGAGTAATATTTTAACACAGAAAAAACTTTTAAAATGTGTTGCATAGAAAGGAGGATTTTTCATGTGTGCTAAAGGATGCTTGCTTTGATGTTGTGCAAATATAAAAAAGTTCTTTTAAGGAACCCAAGTTCTTTTTAGACACATGAACAGTGTTAGTTTATTCTCAACAGAAGTAATTGTCTTTTTTTTAAAGACTTCTTTACAGTTTCGTTCTCGATGTTTCTAAGAAGGTAATAAAATAGTATTCTTATAAATGAAGTAAAAATACTGTACATAAAAAAAATGCAGAACGAAATTATTTAAACTTTTCATAAACTTTTTACAAAAGTAGTCTATTCAATAATTTAAACTTTTTCTTTTTTTAAAATTAAATGAGTAATTTTTAGAATACACATAGTTTGCTATTTTGTAGTTCAATTTATTTTAATGTTAAAATTCATTGCTATATTTATAGAATAATACTTTTTTCATATTTTTCCATTTGTCATTATTATTAATTCAGTTTGTATTGCTTTTAATATGGATTTACTATATATATATATATATATATATATATATATATATATATATATAACTGCCATAATTTTGTAATTTATGATTGTTAAAAAATTAAGGAAACTTAGATATGGTGATAAAAAAATTTCATATTAAAATGAAAGATAATTAAAAAACTTTTTGAGTCATCAATGATGAAAATCGGTAAAAAATAAATAAACTTTTATTCTTTTTTTTTTAAACCCTGATGTCCGTAAGATTATATTAATTATGTATGCTGGGAAACAGACATATTTACAGCTGTGGACAATTATAGTTAAGAAAATTACAAATTATTTTTATTTTCTTGTAAAATATGTTGACGAAATTATTTTCAATAAAAAATGTCTACTACTAAAAATAAGTTTTAATGATTGATATTTTTGTACTTAAAAATCGTGAGAAATATATTAATAAAAGATTCTAAAATTTGGCATCTCTTAATATTATGCATCATTATTTTTTATTATTAATTATGTGTTTCTTTCTTTTTAATATTTCTTTATTCATATTATTGGCATTTTATTCAAATTGTTTATTATATGACTGAACTTTAAAAGTAAACAGCTCATTGGACTGAATTTTAAGTATGAAAATCCATTTTTCAAAATCAATAGTATAAAATGTGTCTGTAGGAAAAAGGTGACATTTTTATTTGAATTCAAAATTCTCTTATGAATGAAGGGGTACTCACAAAAGTAATTTGGATTTTAAAGTAATATTAAGAATTTTTGTGCTGATGTTTAATTTCTTTCAAAACATTTTCTTTCTGGAAAAATTTGTTTTTAAGAATATTCTTGTTGAAGAGGGACAAGGTTTGTGATTATCCTCGAACTTTTTTTTCCATGAATCAGAATCTTTTTGCTTTATAAAAAAGGACATAAAATTGGACATAAAATTGTACCAAATACAGTTAAACTGTAAAGGAGACCAAGAAATACATTTCTTAATGAATTGTTTTTGCTGCACAGAAAATCATTTCTCTTATGACTGGTTATTTATGCCATATTTTTACAAAAGCTTTTCAAGGATAGATGGAACTATTAGCCATATTAAAGCTTATCAAACTTTTCAGTTAGGAATAATATTTATGAAAAAATCCATTGAATGCCATTGCTTGCTCATATTTCAAATTTTGTCCCATTTTATTTCTTGAAGTTTGATTTGACATCCTTATACTACGTAGTTCTTGAAAGAGCTTTGAGTTAAACACTAACATTTTACTGTGTTCCATAATTAATATATCATAGCACTTAATGGCATCACTGTATAATTTTGAAAACTATTCATCCAGAGTTCCATTTTAAATATTGTAAACATCATACACTTAATGGCACTTAAATATAATATTAGAGTTTAAATTACAGTAAATTTGAGTACCCCTGCATGTTGCAAATTTTGTACAAGTAAGAATGTAACACAAAAAATGTGAAGAAAGGTTTCGGTTTGTTATAAGTTTAATGACTTTCCTACAAAAATAAAAATGTCAAAGGGATTTAGAAGTTGTTAGTTTTGTATATATGTTTCATGATTTTTTTCCTTGCCATTGAGAGAGCTTATTTAAAATTTCATTTGAGAATTAGGAATGTTTTGTTATATTCTAGAGAATTTCATATCATACCAGGAGAAGGAATGACAGCTATATATTCATATTGTTTCTGTTAAAAGTTTTATACACACCTTTTTTATGAATTATTTTGTATACTTTAGATTTGTTGGGTATATGTTGTTTATTGTTTTTATTATTGTGCATATTTCACAGTTTGTTTAAAAAAATTGATAAAGTTTAAAATTTCCTGAGAATATTGTTGTCAGTAATGAAGTCTAAATTGTAATTGGAAAAATTGTGGTAGTAAAACTTCCTACATTTTCTAAACTTGCCTAAGAAATTATTCCTAGAACTAAAGAATCTGTTATTGAATCTTGTTATGACATTAATTATCATATTGCACTTTTATCTGTATAGTAAAAATTAGAGCCAGTTATGAATTGAGAGCATATTGAAATTTGAAAACATTTTTTATTTAAAATGAATACTTAGCAAATTGTAAGAATTTTGCATTCTGCAATAAACTTACTCATATTTTATTTCATAAAATAATTGTTTTTATTTATTCATTTTATTGAAAACATCTATTTGTTATTGGTTAAAAAATATTACTGAATTGTGTACATATTGGTAAATAAATAAAAAACAAACAAATTTCAAACTTATTTGAAAAAACAAAAATTGTATATTTTATTAATGGCATTGAAGTAAACTTTATTTAAAAATTCAATAAGAAAAAAAATGTAGGGAAAATTTTCGAAATTTGCACTTCATCAGCTTAGTAAATGAATATGTCAAAAATTATTAATACTAATTCCATCTTAGCTTTTATGGGAGAAATATATCTAATTGGGAAAAAATTTAAATGTAGCAATTTTCTCTCTATTTTAACATTAATCATTCCAAATCTAGTATCTATATTTACTATGCTATAATATTTTAAAACTTAAAAGTTTGTTATTTTCTTTTTTCACATTATTAAAACAGTTTTCTATATTAAGCTAATTAAAGATTTCAGTTGGCAATTCCTAAATATTGTATATGAATATTATATATTTATGTATGCTTTTTTTATATATTATATATAATATTGATTTTTGATGTAAATTAACTGTGTCAAGTTAAAACTTTGATTTAAATTACTCAAGGTTAAAGCTGTGAGAATCCATATTTTTTCTGTCACTGAATGACAAAACGATACTTATGAATTAGTTTTAGTAATCATATTAATAATAAATTAAACATCAAATAAAGAAAGTGTATTTCATTATAATCTATAACTAATCGTTTTAAAAAATTTAAATTCTTATTATTGTTGTGATTTTATTTAAATTTATTATGTCAATGTTTGTAATAAATTTTAACTATTAATAATAAAAATTAAATAGAAATAATCTATATTACTTTAATTTTACATCTGCTTTCACCCTTCTTATTGCTTTTTTATGTTTTGCTAGTTTTGTAGTATGTAAATTATTTCTTGGCATTTTTTTTATATCAAAAGTTATATATGAATAATTATGTAGCCTTTTGTAGTTAAATTTTATTTCCCTAAATTCCAAATTATTAATGTGATATAAATGAATAATAATTTCCGTAAATTTTCATTGATTTCCTTACAAATTTTTTTTTACTATTGTTTGTTAATCATATATCTATTCGTGATGGTATCTAGATTGTTATATTGTGTCTTGCTCTCTTCTATTCTCATTTTATAATAAATTGTGTAATATTTTACTGATATTTTTAGTTTAAATATCATATTTTAAAAATGCATTGCAAAATTTTATTTTAGAGAGTTTTGGCAAGATGTGAAAACTACTTGCAGTTCAGTTACTTACATTTTAATAAATAATATAATGGTATTCAAGTTTGTGCACTGGCCAACTGATCTTTTTATGCAAAAATGCTTTTTTTTTTGAATATTTAGCTTTTGTTAAATTTTTCATGTATTATTTTTTTTATCATTTATCCTCTTTTGTTATTATCTAGTCTTGTGAGGTAAAAATCAGTTTTAGAACATATCAATTTACATTTTAATAATAGAACCAAAAGTTTATTCTATTATTAGAAGTATATTGGAATGTGAATATTGAATTATTTCTTTTGTATTGTGCAATTTCTTTTCTTGAAATTAATATTATATTATTTTATGAATGCTTCTTGCCTGCAAGTATGTGATTTCTTACACAACTATTGTAGTTAATTGTATATAATAACTAGCTTTTAAAAATTTCAAGTTGGAGAAACAGAAGGTGATGTTGACTTGTGGTTAGAAATATCTAACCATTGTTACTGTAAAAAGTTTTAACAACTTTTGCATTTGTTAATAAAAAAATGAATTCTTTAAACATTTTTAGTTACTTTTTTCACTGCCTCCCACAAAAAAATTGAGTTATACAAATATACATTATGCGTTGAAGACAATGAAATTAAAGTTGTTCTTCTTTGAGTGGGGATTATAATATAGGTCACGATTTGCAATATTAAGTTTGTTAATCTTAGTCTTAAAATATCTTTGAAATTAAAATTAAGTTTTATTGTTTTTAAAATTGAAACTTGGTTTCTTGTGTTTATTATACTTTTATAAATTTAATTACTGTTGAATAAGAAAATGATTATTTGCTTTGTAAATTTTAGAGTCTCCGAATTTCATGGATCCTTGAAAGTTAAATAAAATTCTAGTTCTAATATATATTTCCAGGTACATTAATTTTCTATGGTGTAGTAATTTAGAAATCACTTTATAGTGAAACTTAGTGTCGAATTAACTTGTGGAGTGAGAAATAAAGGAAGCAATGTTTATTAAAATTCAGTATTAAAAATTTGATAAATTAAACACAATATATTTTAGAAAAATAATTTTAGTGAAATTAAAAATTATTCATGAACATATATTTCAATGTTTTTTTATGTAATGCATAATTATATAATTGTAATTTTTAATTAATTTATCCCATTATCACTTCCCTGTTATGAAAAGTAGAGCATTGTTTATATTCTTTACTTATATGAATATACTATGCATTGTTTTAATTATAGTATCTATCAATTTTTAAAATAGTTTGAAGCAGCTTTTCAATTGTTTTTTTTTATTCTGATGTTAATAAATTTTCAGAAGTATACACAAAACAGTATTTTTATGTAACTATTTTTCTCAGGTAAAGAAATTAAATAAATTAAATTTATAATTCACAAGTATAAAAAATTCTTTTGATATCCTTTATTCATTTTGGCATCATTTTTTTAGCTTATTTTTCACATATATATTTTATTTAATTTTATAATTTAATAAAATTTTCTTTCTGTATGCATTAGTCTCACAAGATTTGAAAATTTTAGCATTTCTTTTATAATAGTTGAGCTGCTTATAATTTATCTTAAATTATTTTATGCTTTGTAAATTGTATTTACATTTCATCAACTGAAATCAATTGTAATTCGTTATATTATTTTGTTCTAAAAATTTGCATTAGTTTTGTATCTAAATTCAGATTAAGAATGATAATTTCTTATTTTCGAATATTTCTTAATGCATAACATATTTGTGTTGTAGTTTTATTTTATGTAATCGTTCTGTAGTTTTTATGAATCATTGTAATCATCTTAAATTTGTTGGTAAAATTGAATGCATCAATGATACCAAGACAAATCTGGTGTTAGCAGCTAGGTGAGAAGGGCCAATGGCACGGGTTCTTTTCATGCAGTTTTCTTAAGAAAGACCATCGATCGCGGAGCCATGTGCAGAAGATGCACACAAATCAAGATTAACGCTGAGCTCTTCTCACTAGTAAGAGGCGATCCGAAATGATTCTCTAAAATTTTTCTTCTAAAGATAACTTAGTAGTCGATACCAATTTAAAAATTGCGGAAAAATAGATCGCTTTGAGGACTTAGACATATTCGTATGGGGTGGAATCATATTCGATGAACTTACACCATTCCAAATTTTTACTGTGGAAGCAGAACGGCTTAATTATGAGATTCTCAAACTCTATATGCGAACTTTTTCGAAGAACTGTTAGCGATGTAATATTTCTCTGTGGCGGATAATGCCTGATTACACAGGGCTGCATTTTTCGACGATTATATGGAAAGTTCATTCCATATGGTTGTTGCAACAGCATACTTCCCTGTACCTAGCCTTGAGTTAGCAGTTAGATAGAAGCAGCCGGGTGAAGTCTTCGTGATTTTGAAGCAGGCACTACTCCCAGAGTTATCATTTCACTTGGAAAACATTACGACCACGCCAAGTTTTAATGTGCCCCAGCCACCTTTGTCTTCATATAATGAGAACGACGCCTTAACCAACCAAGCCATCGCCACCCACTTTCTTTATGGCTATTGCCTACAAAGTCTCCAATTATTAATCCCATAAAGCAATTGTGGAATCGCAAGGAAGAGCCATTAACAATGACATCTTCCTTTCCAGACCCACCAAGCGAATAACTTCCCACGTTGATATATATGGTAAAGAGACAGCAGATGTTTTGGTTGAAGAGAATAGTAGTTGGCGTTATATACTGATTCATTTGGAGCTTTTCTCGAGAGCTAAAATTATCTGTTTATACTCCTTAGACCATCCCACTTGTTCACGATTGCTACCAGAGTAAGTGACCTGGGGACGCCTTATCATTTAATTGTTGGCGCGACCAGACGACCATCACTAGGCTTATCAGAGAGTGGACATTTGAGATCTATGTCCTACTTTCATGGAAAAAAGGTTTTCTTATCCTGTTTGAAGTGTGTTTATCATCAACCTACTTTTGACCATATTCTAGTAGATTGATCCAGGCTTTCTAGATTTGATTTTTTCACAAGATATTCATACAAAAAAATAATCCAATTAAGCGAATCAGCATTCCTAACATCTGTGACATATTATCGTGTCATAAAAACTAGGAAAATTGCAATAAAGTTTGTGGAAATTTCGTAATTAATTACATAATATAAATTTTATTAAAATTTTTGTATTAGACATTATTTTCATAATGGCAAAAATCTAACATTCTAACTCAATTTACCAAATTAAAAATTTTTTCCATCGTTTTTAGAAAAATTTTAATTTATCCGAAAATGTAAATAAAGTTAATATAAATTTGTGTTTATCTTATTTAAATAAATTGTTTCTGCTGGATGCTTAAATTGCTGAAATTAGTGCTCTGACAGATCTCATTTTGATTTTTTTCAATCATTCTTGTTTGCCATTCGTATTAATAAAAATCCCATAGTGAATTTTTATAGAACTACATGAGCTTATAAATCTAAAGAAGAACTAATAAAATTTGAAGAATTAGTAATAGAATTATTACGAAATGTTACCAATAAAGGTATTACTGTTTATTAATTCTTCCTACTTTGAAAATGTTATAATTTTTCTTGCTTTCGTTGATTATGTGAATGACAAAAAGTTTCTCCTTTAGATTTGCTTGATATCACAAAATGCATGTGCTCGATACGTTGATGAAAATTTTTTTTCCAATGGCAGATTGTAGACAGTTACAACTGCAACAGAGTCTATTAATCTATTGTTCCCTGATACCAAGGAACCGGCCAGACACAGCGATCTTTTAGCCTCCGAGGCGTTGCCCCGGATGCACCACAGGGGGTGGGCCACCATCGCACCCTCACTCATGCCTTAGGGACCCGTTTATAGGGTACGCATCATTCATACTTCATTCACATACACAAGGAAAGGGCAAAGACATTATATATAGAGAGAAAGTACATCCATGCCTGAACCGGATTTCGAACCCAGGACCTCCCTATCAATAGTCAGGCACGCTGACCACTAGACAAGTTGGCCGGCCGTTGATGAAATTTATAATATGGTATAATCTTAAAAAAAAAAAAAACTACTACTTAAAATTATTAATTTAATCATATTATATTTGGTCTGAATGCATACTTCAGTACGATATCTCTTTAAGTTGAAGAAATTATCAAAATTCCATCAGAAGCTTTTCTAAATTTGAAATTTTAAAATCTTTGCCACATCAACCGAAATATTTTAGAAACATTTAAAAAGCACATATTTTTAATTCTAAAAATAAGTAACGAAGTAAAATGCGTACATCAATTTTTCAGCCCTCATATATTACCTTATGTTTATTTTCTTTTTTCACTAATTTCACATTTATTCTAAAATATAAAAATTTATTTTCATTAAGTGCGATTTTATATACAAATATTTCATCTATTTTTTATTTTTCATGGGAAATTTTTCCTGCTTTGAAATGGGTATTTCTTACTGAAAAAAAGGTTTTCTTTATATTGTTGTTACCTATGACACTTGGACAAGCCAAGCTTTGTATGCCGTTGGCTATGCGAATTTAAACAAATCTCTATATTCTAAATAAATAGTTTAGTTATATATAACACACAGAAATCTAGAAAGCACATCTCGTGGTAGCTTGGCTGAGTGGTCTAAGCGCTGGTTTTAGGTACCAGTCTTCACAGAGGCGTGGGCTTGAATCCCACCGCTGCCAAGCATGGAAGATTCTTTTATACTGCTTTGAATAAAAATCAGCCCGTAGCCAAAGTATAATCTTTCGAGATACGTATTACTGCGACTTCAAAGCGTCTCACATGAAACTTTTCTTTTGATACAATGCATTCGTATTTATTAAGTTAGTAGGGTGCATCGTTCGTTTAACCAGAGCAACATGAAGGTAAAAGTATGACTATGCTCTAAAATTCTCTTCTTGCTAATCCCTCTGATCTAAAATCAGATGATAACCATGAGGTCGTCCGCTTTTAATTTCAACACAACCAAACCAGGCTCCTTTAGAGCCTTGTCCATCATCAAATGCTCTCCCATCTATCATGTAAGAATTTTAGGGAGTTTATGATTTGCTTATTTTGCTGACAAATAAGTTGAATACTCTCTGTTATACTTATATAAAATTTGTCCACTCCCCCCCCCCCCGAAAAAAAAAACATCCAAATAGTATGAAAGGAGGTCCTCACGAAGTAGAGCAGCGCTGTCTAAAAGATGTTTGGGACTGGCCTCTTCAAGGTGGCATTTGGCAACATCTTGAAGCCATTAGAAAATCGAAGGGTTTTTAAATGTCCAGTGCACAGTCGAGCCACAGCACGGTATCTGAAGATATAAGCGAACTATATATATATTCATACTAAAGGGGAAAATGAGCAGCTTCGTTTCGTACAAAGTACCTGGAGCACCATGGGGTTGAAGTCTGACTTTGCTCCTACGCCTGCTGTCTGTAGATCAACAATCCAGCAGCTCCTAAATGGAGAACTGATGCTGGGTTTGGATCGGAATTTTCCTTCTCCTAAGTATCTTTCTTGGTCTGGCTCCTACACAACGAAGACCTGTCCGGCAAAGGAGATTCTGCAAGTAGCTAAGCTACCACTACCGATATGCGAAATGACAATTCGCCTTAAGACTTAATAGCATGCTCGGAATTAAAGATATTTCCTGACCTCGAAATTCTTCGCTTATTTGTTGTAATCCGTCAGTTTAGTGGAGGTTATCAAGAATTAGTGAAATGTATGTGTGTGGGCATTGGCGTATTTCCTTGTACTTGGCTCAGAGTTGCGCTCTGTCATTTAGGTGGAAGCTGCTGGGGGGATCTTTGTAGTTTAGAAGGGACCAATCAGAAGACCCCGTATATTTAACACGCCATCCCTAAGGTATTATTTTATCTTAGAGGACATTGCGACTGCGGCATATTTAACGTGCCTCAGATGCCTTTTATGAACATGACGGATCTTCAGCTAAGTTGGGATTCAAACTCACTACCATCTGATTAGACAATCCACTCCCCTCCCGCAGCCTCTCAAATGTACGTGTGCATAAGTTTAAAAATATAAAATGCCTTAGTGTAAAAAATGTGATGAAATATAATTCAAAATGTCAATCCTTGTTATAAGAAGATTAATTTTAATTGCTCATAATTTTTGCATGAAAAATAAAATTCTTCAATAAAAAAGATAAATTGTATTTTGTACAAAACTTTCATTTTTCTTTATGCATTTGAATAAATTTTTAACATATGTATATTTTTGATGAATGAGCGTGATTTATTGATCCTTAGCATGATAAAAATGAATAAATTTACATTGCACGTATAATAATTTACAGATCTTTACATATAGCTCTGAAGACAAAATTATGTATGAAAATACTTTTAGCTTTATTTTTAAATCTTTTAAAAAAGTTCTATAGACACATATATGCAATTTTATTTTTATTTAAAATTTAATTTTATTTAGTTAAAATTTTAATGCTAAAGAAATGAAAATTTTCCCATTGATTTATTTGAAAGCTTTTCTTGTTTATCTGATATTAGCATTTTTCGCATTTATATTAAAATCTTCATTGCTTTGTAAAGGGGTTTCTTTTCTTTCTTTTTCTCTCCGATTAGTTTTCTGTTTGACATTTAATGGAGAAACACGGCAGGATTGAGAAGGGGCGACTTGTTTGGGGAAATCCTACTGCGACAAGCTTATAGGATCAACGGGACATATCAATTATTTTTAAGACTGGCTGACTTTTTCGGTCATAAGTAGCCGGGAAATAAAAGATTGCTTCATGAAGGAGACAAAACATGTTGGTGAAAGGGATATAACAACAAATTGGCGGAAGGAGTTGACAAGTTGATCTTCCGTCTTATTTTATTAAGAAAGGAAATTGATTTATGAAGTGTTACTATGGGTTTATAACATATTGATGGTAAAATTGAAAGAGCACACGTAAAAATATTTGTTTTGAATATGATGCTGTAAAAATTATTTATTAAAGTAAGTTAACTTTTTAAAAATTCATTGAGTAATTAACGAGTGACAAGGCAACTGATAAAGTGATAGAGGGCATTTTATAAATTTATACTTCATAGATATTTCATTATTAAATAAACTCTGAGATCTCGTATAATTGTAATTTTCCACTAAAGCTTCGCAAAAATATTGAAGATATGATGAAGTTACGGAAATTTCAGATACAATTGAACGTGGTAAAATGGGGAAAAAAATTCCATTTCCTGTTCTCAACTTTTGAACTGTGATAAAATGAAATGAAAATTATTACACCTTACAGACGATGGATTAGCTATAGATAAGTAATATTTAATATAAGAAGTTGATTATTATTATTTTATATTAAATATTGTTATTAGGATTATTTAAGTATATTAAAATAACTTTCTTTCACTTTTCTACTGGTATGCATCTAGTTAAAAATATTTTTATTAAATATATAGCTGTGTTTCAACAGGATAGTCTCCTGATCGTTGTTCAAAATAATGAGGCGCTTGGTGGCAGGCGAGTGTTCTAAACCCATTAACCTTAAGGTACTCTCCAGATTTCGCGATCTCTCTTTTGTAAAATGTAGGGAAAATGTAAAATATTTAATTATAAAAGTGATTCAGTTGGTACCTCGTTGAATTTAAGCACCCATAAAAAATTGAAGCTATATGGTGACAAAGTATTTGAATAGAATTTAAAAAATATATGCAACTTACCATTATCACAAAACATTGGTATAGTATTTTTCATGACAAATGGAAATTGGTTAAATAGTTCTAATTAAAAAGTTTTCTTTTCATTTACACTACAAAATTAATTTGATTATTACATTTTAAAGTCAAGTTTAGCAATGCTATCAATAAGACTTCAATTTTATTTTCGAAAAATAAGTTGAAAAATTTTGATTTTATCCGTTGTTCTTACTTATGACTCTTGGACAAGCCAAGTTCGCTATGCGAATTTAATTAAATAGAGTGCGCCTTTTATTAATTAGAACACCATGAAAGTGAAAGTACGACTTTATAATATTAATTACGACTTTGCTCTAAAATCCTCCGATAGATGGCACTACCAGAAGATTCGATCCCTTAATTGTGACATTGATGTGGAGGGAGATTATATTTAGACCACACATTACACTCACGGTAACTGCTCAACTACTGACCAAAGGAATTTCAATTCCACAGATTCAACGAGAATGTATATCGCATATACTGGGTTGGATTGGGAATCGAACCCCATCCTTCCAGAAGGAAGGGTGATGCCCCTAATCACTACGCTACCGCGGCTTTAATTTTAGCTTACTAACAATGTTAAGTAAATTTAAATATGCTAAGTAAAATGAAATTGACTGTAAATTTACTTTTACTGGGTGTGTGGCTTCATAAAATGTGAGTCGAATTCAATTTATATTAAATAAATTGTAAATATAACATAAATGGAATAGTTTTGTATTAAATTTATATTTTAATAATTTATAGAAATTATGAAATCAGCCAAAGTCATAAGATATTACATAGTTTTTGGCAGAAATTATTTTTTATGCGAAATATCAATTTAACCTGACATAAAAATTTAAATACTTTTCGATAAATACTTTATCTACTACGCCTTCTGCGAAATATTTTTATATATTTCAGATTACAAATTCTCCTCCAAGAGTAAGAACATTTCATCATCGTAGAGTACATTTTTCTTGATATCTACGAGAATAAATTTCTTATCATGGAAGGATTTGAAATATATTTTTTAAATATAATAATCCTATTATCTAACTTCTCCCCAAGCTTAGAATAAATTATTTTACATTGGTTTTTACCTTGCAACGCCAGAATTTCTTGCGTAAGAAAAAACCGAAATGTTTTCTTCATTTCAGAATTACCTTATCGAGAATACATGAAAAAAAAAAAAATTACAAATCACCAAGAAAACGTGTCTTTTCTGTTATAAAAGTCCAAGTATAAAAGTGAGCTGAGTACTTCTGTTCTTTGTTAATTTGCTCTCGTTTATCACGTTGATGCATTTATTCTATTTCTGGAGACATGCCACAATGGAAATTGGAAGTAAATTGTTTTTCCAAAGACAAAATTCGTTTTTTTCTTCTGACTCCATTACGCATTTGATCAAATATATTTTTCTTTATTTATGTCCTAATATTCGAGAGTGGTAGGAAGATATTTCATATCAATGAAAGAATATTTTGTGGTCAAAAATACGGAACGTGTAAAGTTTTAAATGAGAGGGAAATAAATGAGAAAGAATAAAAATTTTTATTTAAAAATATTGTTGGGAAATGCATCAATTCGTTAAAAGTTAAAATTAGCGTTCACACATATATTTGCACCGAAAGAAGATGACAGCCTTATCGATTTTTAGAAATAATTGTATCTAGCCTCAAAATTATGTTTTGGAACACATAATGATTCTTAAAATGAAATTGAATGGTGCGTTAAGCACTTGAAAATTCTCTTCAATTTCAAAATTAGTGAATATTTAATTCGGGGCACTATAGCCATCATAGTTCTACTATATTTCTGGGGTCTTTGACGGATTGGGAAACGTTTAAATACAATAAGATAAAATTATTGTTTCAAAAAATAGGGGGAGGAACATGAACAAAACAATTGCATTTTTGAGGCCAGTGGAGGCCTAGAACTATGCTCTAAATTTGATTGTCACTCAATGATCATTTCTTGCTAATTAGACCGGATTTACGGTTTAAAACGGATTTAGAACAACTACAAACCTCTATATCCAAAGGGGGATTCAAACCCACGTACTGTTGAACTAAAGGCAAGAACGCTTCGCATTCGACTACCAGCTCGGCCCAGAACTGTGTGTATCTTGGCATACGTAACTTAACAGTAAGTTCAATTTAGTCTTAAAATGTATTAGACATTTGTCTAAAACCATACCTGTGGAATGACAACCCATATAGGTTAAGGTTTACAGAGCCAATATCTGTTTTCCGGACTGAGGGTACTAGTGTTCGAAGAATATGCTGCGGTTTTATGGTCAGCCTAAGGCGAAACCAACAGTATTTTGTTCTCAAGCATACTTGGTACTAGGTTTATCAATTCACTGAAGGGATAAAAAGCTGAATCGAAATCGCCCAGCCAGCCCAAGGATCGAACATGTGCTTTGGGAGAGCTACCGATAAGCCACCAGGTGATATATATATATATATAAAGTAGTAAATACATTTATTTTAAAACAAAAAATTACCAAAAAATATATATTGTGGGTAATCTAACCAGTGTAAAAGCAGCTAAAGAGAGATTTGCCAATATAAATTAAATACAACATGAAGAAAAATAAAATTAGTAAGTCAAAATATGAAAATTACTTACAAGAATGCAACAATATACAATATTAAGAATAGGTGGTAAGCATAAGGACCACTTCTTCATCAGGAAGGATATGGTCAGCTACGCCAATTATATACACTTTTCTGACATGCACGAATGGCAAATGTCTGAAGATTTTCGAGCAATTCCCCCGAAGAGTTTGTGGCAACTATCTTTATTCCAATATTTAAATTGGTTCTGTTTTTCTGGTATCGATATTTTGAAACTATATCTGTAATTTCTTCTACAATGGATTAGTTTACTTTTTCTGATATACTTTTTTACTTTAATTTTTGAAGCAAATATCCTTATGCGTTTTTTTTTTAATAGAAACATTCTTCTAGGTAATTACTCGAAGATCTTTAGACATTTATCATTCGTGCATGCTATAAAAGAGTGTTTTGTTTTCATAATTGACCATCTCCCTCCTGATGAAGACGTGGTCCCTATATGCTTTCCTCCTATTCTTTGTATTGTATATTGTTGTGTTTTTTATTCTCAGGGATTTTCAAATTTTGTCTTGTTTGTTTATTTTCTTCATGTTGTATCGTAATATATGTATGCGGACATACATACATACATATTTATATATATATATATAAATAAATAAATATATATACACACACACACACACACTACTACTACTACTTTAAAGATGGAATACTACAATTGTTGTTTCAATAAAATATTTATTGTGTGTGTGTGTGGAATCAATTTCAAATATAATAATTTAAATAGTGTTTGACAAATTCTTATAACATATTTTAATAAAAACGGTAAATTTGTTGTTATACAAGATATGTTTTTAGTGTGATTCACAAAATTTATTATCAAATCCTAATTTTTATGTAGTACTAGTTTTACAAAATGGTTAATAAAATTGTCATATTTCAATGGTACATAAATTTAATCGATTATTTTAATATTTAAATTTCTCTATTGCAAGAAAAAATCATCTCAATCAAGAGTAATTTTTAACCTTTTCTATTTAAATGGAATGCATATTTTTTTAAAACTGAATATTAAGAAAGAAATTATCTTTGTCTATGGCTCTCAGCGTTTGCAATTTTTCATAAATATAAATGAAACTCAACAACAAAAAGTTTTTTTTATATATATTTATGTACATAAGAAACATATTTTTTAATATAATATGCAGAGAATGAATGAGACAAATGCTGATTCAATTCTAGCTATTGATTCTTAACAAAGGGATGCTGAGAAACAGATAAAAAAGAAATTATCAAAAACTCGTATTGTTTTCATTTTTTATTATCTGATCTGGGAACTTCTTTACGAACAAGGAAAAAGGGAAAAAAAGTGACATTCAATGATGATCTTATTAAAAAAAATAACATATGAAGAAAATGTGATTTATGTCTTTGGGTTATGTCAGAATTTGGTTTATGGAATGTAATAGTTTTTTTTATCAGTACCAGCCTTTGAGCTTTGTTGTTTATTATTCTGTTTTTTCCCCATCTCATCTCTTTCCTTTTTCTCTTTGAGTTCGAAGTCTCTTTTTTGCCATTTGCAAATGAAAATGGAATATTCTGTCGAACATTCGATCCTCAATTTTATCTCATGCTTAATGATTTTTTTCAGTCATAAAAAGAATTGAAGTGTAGTTTTAATATAAAATTTCTGTTGACGAAATTTCTAAATATCTATTCTGATAAAAGGATTAAAGCGTAAGCATTCAATCACGATGAGTGAAATCAGAGAATTTGATTTTTAACAATCTATGATAATCACGTGACTCCTATTTCACAATCATCTATCAGGTAGTTCTTATTTCCTTCATAATTGTAAAATAAGTATCACTTGACTGGTGACAGTATTTTTTAACACATGAGGAATAAGAAGAACGGGGATTTTATTTAATAAGAACTTTTTTCTTAAACAGTAAGCTTTAAGTTTTTAAACTGTGCATTTAATATAGGAGTTTAAATTATTGTTTTATTTCATTTATAAATATATAAAAAGAACAAATGTAATAGGACTTGAAAATTCTAACGCAGATCCAAGATATTAAGTCTAAGAAGGTTAACTGCGTTTGATTTAGTTGTCTTCTATTTGATTAAAATAGTTATTTAAAAAAAAAGAAGTTAATAAATTTTAATATCTTCTACTTCTGACTATGAGGATTAAATTATAAACTATTACCCTTTTTAAATCTTTCATATAATTTTGGCAATATCCGATTCTGCATTCTTAATTTGAAATGAAAATACATTTAAATTGCTACTAAAAAGTATTATAGTTTTACAAGCAGTTCACTATTTTAATTCATGTCAGAAAGTGTATTAAGAACATATGTCAAGAATTAGTAATGAAGAAAATAAATAAAACTGTATTAAGAACACATACCAAGAATCACTCATTAAGAGAGAATAAACAGTTTACTATTTAAATGCATGTCAGAAGCTGAATTAAGAACATATGTTAAGAATCAATAATTAAGAAAATAAATAAAACTATATTAAGAATATATTTCAAGAACCAATAATTAAGAAAATAAATATAACTGTATTAAGAACATATGTCAAGAATCAATAGTTAAGAACAAGCAATTCATTATTTAAATTTTAAATTTGGTGATTATAATTAAAGTCCTGATTTTAAAAATCGATAATTTTAAAACTACTGGTCAGAATGACTTGATATTTTAGCAGAACAATCGTAAGGCAATGGAATTTTATTTGGCGATGGAAAAAATAGTTCTAAAATGTGCCGATAGATGGCGCTGTCGTTCACATTGTCTAGATATATGCAAATTACTAATACGTGACATGCGCACATGAAACTTAGCTGCCATAAAAATGCAGAGCACCAACTCTTTGCCTAAATGCTTCATCATGACTGAGTATGAAGGATCGCGCTCTGATCTTGAAGTTTTTTTTATAAGAACGATGACAGTGCATTTACAGCTATTAGGAAGTTTCGGACATTAAAATCCATTAAATGGGGTCCAATAACCGCAAAAGGTCTGCGAAAAATGATTGCTAAAATCGAAGAGACCGGTTCATTTGACGTTAAACGGGGTAGAGGAAGAAAACCAGTTTCGGCTGCGGCAGTGGAAGATGTGGCTACAGCATTACAAGAACAGACTAACAGTGATGTTGGAATCAGCAGAGCACGGGGAATTGGCCGAATGCTGGATATGCCGAACAGCACGGTGCGTAAAATCCTACGGAAGATCTTGCTCTGTTATCCGTATAAGATAACTCATGTGCAGGAGTTGCTACCGGCTGACCTGGAAGCACGTCAATCTTTTGCACAGCAATTTTTTGCCCGGATGGAAGTGGACAATGGATGGCCATGGAACATTCTATCGTCTGACGAAGCCCACTTTCATTTGCAAGGTTCTGTAAATACGCAAAATTGCAAGATATGGGCAACCGAGAATCCGTCCCAGCTGCAGCCATTACCTCTTCAGCCTGAAAAGGTTACTGTGTGGTGCGGAATAACGTCAGCGTTTATCGTTGGTCCGTTTTTCTTCGAGGAGATCACACCTGGGGGTCCCGTTACCTGCACCGTTACTGGCAAGCGGTATGAAACACTTTTGCGTAACCATGTCCTTCCGGCACTTCAGCAGCGTCAGTGTGTGGATCGCACAATATTCATGCAAGATGGCGTTCCTCCGCACATTGCTACTCCTGTGAAGCAGCTACTGAGTGCTAATTTCGGAGGTGACAGGATCATAAGCCGTCATTTTCCAAGAACGTGGTCGCCACGTTCCCCCGACTTAAACCCGTGTGATTTTAGGCTTTGGGGGTACCTGAAGAATGTTGTTTACAGCGGGAGTTTTCAGAATCTAGCCGACTTGAAGGCAAGCATCACACACCACATCCATTGCATCAGTACAGATACCCTCCGATCTGTTGTGGAGCATGCCGTTTTTCGCTTCCAATTAGTAGCAGAACAAGGCGGAGGGCATATCGAACAACTTATGCTTTAATCATCAGCAAGGGGTTGATTCCATGAAGCTCTTTTTTTTGTCATAATCGCTGTATTGTCGCTGTATTCTTGTCTTTTTGCTAATAAATCTTTAGTAAATCCCTGAACTCTAATTTTTTTCTTTTTGCTAACAACATTTCTGTGTTTAACGAATACATTTTTGGACTTTCCTCTTGATATTACCAGGAAAGCGCCATCTATCGGCACATTTTGGAACTATTTTTTTCTTTCGCCAAACAAAATTCCATTGCCTTACGATTGTTCTGCTAAAATATCAAGTCATTCTGACCAGTAGTTTTAAAATTATCGATTTTTAAAATCGGGACTTTAATTATAATCACCCGGTACATATCAGTAATTGGATTAGGAATGTATGTCAGGAGTCAATAATTCAGAAAATAAATAAAACTGGAGTAAGAACACATGCCAAGAATCAATGATTAAGAGAGAATAAACAGTTTACTATTTAAATGCATGTCAGAAGCTGAATTAAGAACATATGTTAAGAACCAATAATTAAGAAAATAAATATAACTGTATTAAGAACATATGTCAAAAACCAATAATTAAGAAAATAAATATAACTGTATTAAGAACATATGTCATGAATCAATAGTTAAGAACAAGCAATTCATTATTTAAATACATATCAGTAATTGGATTAGGAATGTATGTCAGGAGTCAATAATTTAGAAAATAAATAAAACTGGAGTAAGAACGTATGTCCCGAATTAACAGCAAGCAGTTCACCACTTAAATATATGCCAGAATTATTTATTTCAAACTGGATTAAAAACATATGAGTCAACTAGTATTGATGTGTTTTAAAATAAGTCTGTTTATTAAATTGAAATTCTGAATGAGGCATAATTTTATTCATGAAATGTGCGAATGGTCCTAGAAATGAAAATTTGAATCTTCATTATCATACAGAATTTTGATAACATTTTCCGGTATCAGAAAAAGAAGTAAAACGGAGAACGTTAAAATATTCAACTATATCTAATTGATTGCGTCAAATGATGGTAGGGACAAAATTAATTTTATGTTATTAAAAATTAATGGCGACAATCAATCCAAGATTTCATTTTTTTATCACTGTCTAAAGAAAAATACATTTTCTTTGATTCTTGTAATTATTGTTGGAATATATTTCGTAAACACTGCACTAAAATTGTATGCTTACAATATGTGGCTGAATTGAAAAGTTAATGAGAATTTAACCTTTAGTAGTTATACAGGGATTATTCTGATTATTAAATCAAAACGTAAAATTCAATTACTTATAAAAATTTAATAATTATATAAAAAGGAAAATCTTAATAGTTAAATGTAAAATTTGATTTATAGTTGATCTGGATTAATATTCAAAATGAATATAATATTTTTTAGCGTTAGTTAGACACAAGAGCTTGATACATGTAAGATAATTTGTTTTTAAATTTTATGGAATTATTGGTAGTTTGGTAGTCTTTGTTGATATTGTTCAAAATAAGTATGTCATTCAAAAAAGTTACATTTTGAAATCATGGTGTGTTACTTTTGAGCATTGATTGAGCTATTAATGATTATAATATGAGACTATTTCCATATATTTTAACAGAAAGCATCTTAATTAAACTCACCAGTTTTCAGGAATTGGATTGTATTCTTCTGAGGAGAAGGTTTCTGATACAGTTTCAGAAATTGAGGAACAAAAATTAACAATATTAATGACATATTTTCATTCTTTGATGACAAACAAGGATTTTTACACATTTTGCAATGAAATGAATATTTTGTTTCATGGTAAAAATTTACTCTTTACTATACATTTTATTCAGAAAATATTTAATTTTGTTTCCACAAACAATAAATTGTGCTATTCTTGAAATGCTCAAGAGGAAATTCACTTAAATATATCAATGAGAAAATAACTACTTGACAATAAAGTAAAAGTAAATATTTTATTATCAAAGGCTAATGAAAATTCGAGAAGCACTGTTCTGAAAATATCAAGGATTATTGTCATGAAATTATTCACTGGTGCTTCAAGTTGAACATTTTTGAATAAAATATTCTTCTCATTTTAATATTTGATTCAAAATGAATGCATAGGAGTCTGGGGAATTATGAAACAAATTATAAAAATGATGTTTCTTGTATTCAGTTTTTATTCCATACTAAAAATGTTCTTGAGAGAAATAACCAGCATATCTGCTGAAATTAACCCCCCTCTGTGTTTCAGAAATCTTCTCGTTTATAAGCTTTTCTTCACCTGATTGTTTAATTCCAGTGCTGTACTAAAAATCATTTTCTCATGTTCATACTAAGTAAAAATTTCATTTCTCCTCTAAAACTAAATTTAATTGCAATATCAATAAGAATGAATTTTAGTTACTGTAAAGTAAAAGCCAACTTTAAGGAACATTCTGCTTGCAGTTTCGATAAAATTTAATAAATACTTCTTCGATGAAATGCCTAGTGTTTGCAAGTAACATTCTAAATTACTTATATACGTTCTCGTTAAATCTGTGGAAGCGAAAATCCTGTGGTCTGTCGTTGAGCAGTTTTCATGGGTGCAGTGGTCTGGAAAAATTTAGTCCCCCTTCAGATCAATGCCAAAATTGAACGAGTATATCCTCTGGTGCTGCCATCTATTGGAGGATTTGAAGAGCAGTGTTCATACTTTCACCTTTATGGTGCTCTAATTAAATGAAAGACGCTCCAAATTGAGTTAAATTCACATAACGAACTTGGCTTGTCCAAGAGACATTAATAACAACAACAATTAGTCTGCCTTGAGCCTAAGAGCTCTAGAGAACTACTAGAGGCTCAGTAGTTTTCTGCACCCAGATTAATTGAGCAATGGGAATCATCATTTACCGAGCGCAGTGATTGGGAGGGTGACCACATTCTCCCACATTGGGTTGCTAGAGATCTAGGAGAAGAGGGCGTGTTCACAATAATCTGTGATGTCCAGAGTTCTCCCTTAGTGTGTGTGGATGTGGAAAAGAGGTTGTAACATCAGGTACGACCTCGTCACCTGACCATGGTTCAAAATGACGAGGCGTTTGGTGATGAACGAGAATTCAAAAACCGTTGAACTTAAGCTACAATCTGGGGCTCACCTACCAGAGATATGTTGGTATGTTGTGAGCCTTTGAATTCTTCTGATTTCCACTTCACCGGATAAAAAATATTTCGTTTGAGAAATGCGTGGGGAATCTACGAAGAAATTAACTTTATTTGAAGGCATTTATTGCATTTGCAATATGTGGTTTTACATTGCAAGCGAGTCAGAAATAATCTCTTTCAAATTTTAATTAGTATTGGTTAACTTTGAATTAAGAAATTTGTAGTACGTAAGAGTTGTGATATCTGTAAAAAGTAATAATATTAATCTAACCATATGGTAGAAACTCGTGAGATATGCATTGTCGTAGTATACTTCTTTTGGATATAATATCAGAACTTTTTCTTGATATATTTGAGTCACCTTTTCTTTTTGTATGAAACGCTTATTATTACTTATTTTATGGCTACCTTGCACAATGCTTCAAAATCCTTAGCTAGAATCCAATTCATTAATGTAGTGGGTAAAGCACGCATTTCAAGATATTAATCAAATTTTCAATTTGTAGTGTTACAATCCATCAACTTAAAAACTAAGATTTTCTCATATTAATTAATGATGTAAAACAAAGGTTTGTTAAATAAATAGAAAAGCAATGGATGTTTAAAAAAATTTCCATGTCCAAGCTTTAAATTTGCAATAATACGCATTGTTTTTTTTATTCAAAGCAGTATAAAAGAATGTTTCATACTTGACAGTGGTGGAACTCGTACCCACGTCTCTGCGGAGACTGGTGCCTAAAACCAAAATCTTAGACCGTTCGGCCATGATATCATGAGAATCCCTTTCTAGTCACCTTTTATGTAAGTATACTGTTTATTTGAAATATAAAAATGTGCTAAATAAGTACGAAAGCAATGGATGTTGAAAAAAAGTTTCACGTGAGACGCTTTGAAGTCGCCAAAGATTATACTCTGGCTACTGGTTGATTTTTATTCAACGCAGTATGAAAGAATGCTTCATACTTGTTATAGCAGTGGGATTCGAACCCACGCAACCGTGGACACTGGTGCCAAAAAACAGTGCCTTAGACCGCTCGGCCACGCTACCACACGATGCGCTACGTAGGTTCCTGTGTGTGTTATATATAAGTAAAATATTTAAAATAAAAATATGTGTTTAATAAGACAAAATTAATGCATGCAGAAAACATTTCTCATGTGAGAATCTTTGAAGACGCAGAAATACGCATCTCGTAAGAATATACTATGGATAATGGCTGATTTTTATTCAAAGCAGTATAAAAAAGTGTATCACATTTATTAATAATCGCTGGGATTCGAGCCCACGCCTCCGTGGTGTCTAGATCCAGCGTCTTCGACCTCTCCGCAACGCTACGCGAGATGCACATTCTGGACTCCTATTTATGTATAAGTAAACTGTTTATTTAAAATATAAAGATGTGTTCAATGAATAGGCAAGAGCAGTGGATGCATAAAAAAGGTTTCATGTGAGATGCTAAGAAGCCGCAGTAAAACGCATCTCAAAGGATTATATTCTGGTTAAGGTCGATTTTTATTCAAAGCAGTATAAAATACTGATTCATACTTCGCAGCGGAGAGATACGAAACCACACCTACGCAGATACTTGTGCTTAAAATATGCGTCTTATAGCTCTCGACCATGCTACCACGTGCACATTTTAGCAAGAACCGTTATTACAACTAAACAATTCATGTAAAATAAAAAGAATTTTTAAACATCTACGAAAAAAAAAGCAATTTAAGCTAGAAAATTTTTTTATTGAAAATAGATTTTAGGTTGAAGGAGAACATAGTTCGAAATAATTTACTCTGCAAAAGGCTGCTTTTTTATTTTCAAATACTTAAATAATTCTGTCGTTATTAACAGCGGTTGGAATGGAATCCTCGGCTCCAGGGAGATTAATGCCGTAAACCAACGCCTTAGATCACTCGCTTGACTACCTCGTGAACATCTTAGCAAGAATCATTATTAAGAAAATTTATATAAAACGAAAAGAATATTTAAATATCTACGAAAGCAATTCATTTCAGAACACAATTTATTGTGAAATTCTATAAATTGAATGCAGTAGTTGTCTCGATCTATTTTATTTGGAAATCTGCTTTTTATTTAACACAGCTTTAAAATAAATGTCGTTACTGGCGGTGTGGGATTCGAACAAACCATTTCGGGGAGTTAAATGCATAAAACCAACGCCTTAGTCCACACTGGCACGCTGCCGCGTGATCATCTAAGCAACAACTATTTATAAAAAAACATTTTATATAAAATACAAGAAATTTTTAATATCTTCGAAAGGAATTCATGCTGGAAATTATTTTATTTTGTACCGATTTAAGGCGCAGTAATACGTGACTCGAAACATTTTACTTTGCAAGTGTGCTTTTTATTTACCACATGCTATAAGATTCGGCTCTTATTTGCAGGGGTGGGATTTGAACCAACGCTTCATGGAGACAAGTTCCCATAACCAGCGCCATAGCCATGCTACGACGTGAATATCCTAGCAAGAACGGTTATTACATGTAAAAAAATTTATATATAATGAAAGAAAAATTTAAATATCTACCAAAGCATTTCATGTTTGAGCAAATATTGTGAAACGCTTTTATGTCGATGGAGTACGTGTGTCGAAATATTATGCCTTGCAAAGAAAAAAGTCTGCTTTTTATTTGACCCAAGCTCAAAAATTATTTCGTAACTGGTCCGGTTGTTTTCTAACCCACACCTCATATGAGACTGATGCCTTAAACAAGGGTCTTAGACAGCTTGGACACGCTTCCATGTGAATATCTTAGGAAGAACCACTAATACAACAAAATAATTTAAGTAAAATAAAAGGAAATTTTAAATATCTTCGAAAGTACATCATGCTGGAAATATTTTTATTGTGAAACGATTTTATCTCGTACGAGTACGTATCTCGAAATGTTTTACTCTGCGAAATTTCTTTTTACCTATAAAATGCTAAAATATCTTGTCATGATTGGCAGCGTTGGGACTCGAATAAACGTCTCCGGTAAGATGGGTATATTGAAGCAGCACCTCGGCCACGCTACAACGTGAATACCTTAGCAAGCGCTGTTAGTACATCCAAATATTTTACAGAAAATGAAATAATTTTTATATATCAAAGAAAGTAATTCAGGTTGGAGCAAATTTTGTTGTGAAATGCTGTTAATTCTCAGGCATAGTTGTCTCAATATATTTTCCTCTGAAAAAGGCTGCTTTTTATATACTAAATATTTTTGATGTTATTGGTAGCGTTGTGACTTCAATCCACGCCTCTGTGGAGATTGGTGCCTAAAGCTAGCACCTTAGACCGCTCGGCCAGGCTATCACAGCTTCATCTAAGCAAAAACCATTATTGAAACAGAAGAATTTATATAAAAGTAGATGAATTTTTAAATATCTACGAAGGAATTCATGTGTAAAATTATTTTATTTTGAAACGCTTTAACTCGCAGGAATACGTGTCTCGAAATATCTTACTCTGCAAAAGTCTGCTTTTTTTATCACAGGTCAAAAATTTCAGACATTTCTAGCATTGATTCGAATCCATAATTTCGAAGAGACATGCGTCTTATACCAGAGCATCAGACCGCTCGGCCGAGGTTCCTATAGAGTATTTAAGCAAAAGCCATTATTTATATCCGAAATATTTAAGTAATATAAAATAATTTTTATATATCAACGAAGTTAATTCATGCTGGAAGAAACTTCCACGTGATACAATTTTAAGTCGCAGGATGTTCATTTTTCGAAATATTTTACCCTCCAAAATACTAATTTTTATTCAACACAGCTTTAAAATACTCTCGTTATAGTCAGTAGAGGGATTGGAAACAACGTTTCCGAGGAGACTGGTGACTTAAATCAACGTTTGTAACCGCTCGGGCAGGCTACCACGCTAACATGATAGAATGAGCAGTTATTACAACTAAATTATTTATATAAAACTTGAGGAATATTTAAATATCTAAGAAAAAAACTATTAATCTGGAGCAAATATATAACAGTGAAACGTTTATACGTCGATTGATTAAATGTGTCGATATATTTTACTTTGCAAAAGGATTCTTTGTATTTCAAACAGTTAGAGAATTCTTTCGTTATAGCAGCTGTGGCATTCTAACACTTTCCTCTGACGAGCTTGTTGCTTTAAAGCAGCTTATTTGTCTGCTCGAACACAAGTGTGCATTAAAAAAAAGTGTACTACAAAGTGTGCATTAAAAATTCCATTAAATTTACATAAATTTATTTGTATTAATAATGTTTTTGTTATGATGTTTAAGAGGTATAGCATCGTCGAGCGGTCTAAAGCGCTGGTTTTAGGCAACAATCTCCTTTGAGGTTTGGTTAGAAACATACCAATAGCGGACAAATTTTTAGTCTCGTTGTAAATAAAAAACAGCTTTTTGCAGAGTAAAATATTTCGAAACACGTACTCCTGCGATTTAAAAGTGTTTTTTACAATAAAATATTTTCCTGAATGTGAATTGCTTCTTTAGATAATTAAAAATTTTGTTCATCTAACCTAAATTGTTTAGCTGAAATAACGGACCTGACTAATATTTTCATGTGGTATCGTGGCCGAGCGGTCTAAGGCGCTGGTTTTAGGTATCATTCTCCTCGGAGGCGTGGGTTCGAATCCCACCGCAGTCACTAGAGGAAAATACTTTTATCTCGTGGTAAACAAAAAGTGCCTTTTGCAGCGTAAAATATTTCGTAACGTGTAATATATCGACTTAAAAGTATGTCAAAATAAAATTTGCTCCAGCATGAACTGCTTTCGAAGACATTGAAAAATTGCTTTCATTTTATATCAATTGTTTAGTCTCAATAGTTTCTTCCTAGATTGCACACGTTGTAGTGTTCGAGCAGGCAAATAAGCTGCTTTAAGGCAACAAGCTCTTCGGAGGAATAGGTTAGAATACCACAGCTGCTGTAACGAAAGAATTCTCTAACTGTTTGAAATACAAAAAAGACTTTTGCAGAGTAAAATATATCGACACATTTAATCAATCGACGTATAAGCGTTTAACTATTATATTTGCTCCAGATTAATAGTTTTTTTCTTAGATATTTAAATATTCCTCAAGTTTTATATATAAATAATTTAGTTGTAATAACTGGTCATTCTATTATGTTTGCGTGGGAGCGTGCCAGAGCGGTCACAAACGTTGATATAAGTCACCAGTCTCCTAACAAGCGTTGTTTAGAATGCCTCTACTGACTATAACGAGAGTATTTTAAAGCTGTGTTGAATAAAAATTAGTATTTTGGAGGGTAAAATATTTCGAGAAATGAACATCCTGCGACTTAAAATTGTATCACGAGGAAGTTTCCTCCAGCATGAGTTACATTTGTTGATATATTAAAATAAATTTTATATTACTTAAATATTTCGGATATAATAATAGCTCTTGCTAAAATACTCAAGTGGAACCTTGTCCGAGCGGTCTAAGGCGCTGGTATAATACGACAGTCTCTTCAAACACATGGATTCGAATCCCAATGCTGCTAGTAATGACTGAATTTTTCAGACTTGTGATAAACAAAAGGCAGACTTTTGCAGAGTAAGATATTTCGAGACACGCGTATTACTGCGACTTAGTGACTTTTAAAATAAAATAATTTCACGCATGATTTCCTTTCGTAGATATTTAAAAATTCATCTACTTTTATAATAGATTTGTTTCAATTATGGTTTTTTCTCAGATGATTGTGTGGTAGCCTCGCCGAGCGGGCTTAGGTGCTGGATTTAGACACCAGTCTCCACAGAGGCGTGGGTTGAAGTTCCAACGGTATTAATAAAAAGAGAAACATTTAATATTTATAATTAAAAAATTGGCCTTTTTAAGAGTAAAATATTTTTTGACATTAATGCCTGAGAATTAAAAGCATTTCACAATAAAATTTGTTTCAACCTGAATTACTTTCTATGAAATAAAAAAATATTTCATTTTCTGTAAAATATTTGGATGTATTAACAGCGCTTGCTAAGATATTCACGTTGTAGCGTGGCCGAGGTGCTCTCTCTCTGCTTCAATATACCCATCTTACCCGAGGCGTTTATTCGAGTCCCAACGCTACCAATCATGACAGGATATTTTAGCATTTTATACGTAAAAATAAGTTTCGCCGAGTAAAATATTTCGAGATACGTAATCGTACGAGATAAAATCGTTTCACAATAAAAATATTTCCAGCATGATGTACTTTCGAAGATATTTAAAATTTCCTTTTATTTTACTTATATTATTTGGTTGTATTAGTGGTTCGTCCTAAGATATTCACATGGAAGCGTGTCCAAGCTGTCTAAGACCCTTTTTAAGGCAAGAGTCTCACATGAGGTCTGGGTTAGAAACCAACCTGACCAGTTACGAAATAATTTTTGAGCTTGGGTCAATTAAAAAGCAGCCTTTTTTCTTTGCACGGCAAAATATTTCGACACACGTACTCCATCGTCAAAAAAGCGTTTCACAATAATATTTGCTCAAGCATCAAATGCTTTCGTAGATACCGAAATATTCCTTTCTTTATATATAAATAGTTTACATGTAATAACTGTTCTTGCTATGACTTTCTCCTCTTAGCTAAGCTATACCGCTGTTTTTGGGCTCAAGTCTCAAAGAAGGCGTTGTTTCGAATCCCATACATGCAAATAACGGCGTTTTCTTTTAGTCTGTGGTAAATTAAAAGCAGCCTTTTACAGAGCAAAATGTTTCGAGTCACGTATTACTGCGACTTAATTCGTTTCAAAATAAAATAATTTCCAGTATGAATTTCTTTCGAAGATATTAAAAATTCCTTGTATTTTATATAAATTGTTTTTTTATTAATGGTTGGTACTTAGATGATCACGCAGTAGTGTGCTAGACTGGAATAAGTCGTTGGTTTTATGCATTTAATTCCCCGGAATGGTGGGTTCGAATTCCACGCCACCAGTAACGACACTTATTTTTAAGCTGTGTTAAATAAAAAGCAGATTTTCAGGAATAGAATAGATCGAGACACGTACTGCATTAAATTTAAAGCGTTTCACACTAAATTGTGATGTGGAATGAATTGGTTGCGTGGATATTTAAATATTCTTTTCTTTTATAGAAATTGTTTATATAGCTGCAATAACGGTTCTACATAGAATGATCAGGTCTTTGAGTGGCCGAGCAGTCAAAGATGCTATTTATAGGCAACACTCTCCCTGGAGTCGTTGGTTAGAATCATACCGCTGCTCTAACGAAAGACTTAAGAATGTTTTAAATAAAAAGAAGACTTTAGCAAGCTAAAATATATATAAGCTTGTCCTCAAACGACATAAAAGTGTTTTGCAATAATTTTTGCTCCAGATTGAATTGCTTTTTTTTGTAAATATTAAATTATTTTCTTTCACTTTATATAAATTCTTTAATTACGGTTATTGCTATCATGTTTAAGTGGTAGCGAGGCAGAGCGGTCAATGGCGCTGTTATAAGGGAAGAGACTCTTTTGATGTGTGACTTCCAATCTTTCCGCTGCAATTAACGTAAGAATTTTTGTTGACTCAGGTAAATAAAAAGAACCATTTTGCAGAGTTAAATATTTCAAAACACGTATTTGCTGCTACTTAAAATCATTTCACACAATAAAATATTTCCCAGAATGTGAAGTGATTCCCTAGATATATGAAAATTTTGTTTATTTTACCTGAATTTTTTAGCTCAAATAACGGACCTGATATTTGCCAGTGGTAGCGAGGCCGAGCGGTCTATGGCGCTGGTTTAAGGCATCAGTCTCCTCGGAGCCGTGGGTTCGAATCCCACGGCTGCCAAGAAAAGAATGATTCTTTATCTTCTGATTAATAAAAAGTACTTTTTTCAGCGTAAAATATTTTGAAACGCGTACAATATATATTTAAAAGCGTTTGCCAATAAGCTTTGTTCTGCATGAACTGCTTTCGTAGATATTTATAACTTCCGTTTATTTTATATAAATTGCTTAGATGTAATTATGGTTCTGGCTAAACTTTTCCCGATGTAGAATGGCCGAATGGTAATAGGCGCTGGTTCAAGGCAAAAGTCAACTTCGAAGGTCATGTTCGAATATACCGCTGCCGATGACGACCGTTTTTAAGCATGTGTTTAACATAAAGCAGCTTTTGGCAGATTAAAATATTTCGGGAAACGTACTCCTGAGACTTAAATGCGTTAAAATTTGTAGCAGCATGAATAGTTTTTTTAGATATTTTAAAATTCCTTTTATTTTAAATTAAATTATTTGGTTGTAATAGTGGTTGTTCCTAAAGTAGTCACGTGGTAGCCTGGACAAGAGGTCTAATGCACTAGTTTAAAGGAATGTTCCCCTATGTGCTTGTGGTTAGAAACACACCGCTGCCGATAACGAAATAATTTTCTTAGTCCACTTTAAGTAAATAGTGCCATTTTGTAGAATAAAATATTACGACACAAGTTCTCCATCGTTTTTAAAACGTTTGACAATAAAATTTGCTCCAGAATGAATTTTTTTCGGAGATATTTAATATTCCTTTTGTTTTACATAAATGTTTTATATGTATTAACGGTTTATGCTAAGATATTCAAGTGGTGGATTTTCAAAATGGAGGCGTGGGTTTGAATTCAATCGCTGCTAAAAACGAAAGAATTTCTTTTCGAAAACTAATTAAAAATCTTAAGCATTTTTATATAAATAGCAGTTTTGCAGAGTAAAATACATTGTGACTGGTTTTCCTTCGTTATAAAAGCGTTTAAGAGTAAAATTATTTCCAAAGTGAATTACTTTCTTATTTATTTAAAACTTCTAATAAATTTACATAAATTTATTTGTATTAATAATGTTTTTGTTATGATGTTAAAGAGGTATAGCATCCTTGAGCGGTCTAAAGCGATGGTTTTAGGCAACAATCTCCTTTGAGGTTTGGGTTAGAAACATAACAATAGCGGATATATTTTTAGTCACGTTGTAAATAAATATCAGCTTTTTGCAGAGTAAAATATTTCGAAACACGTACTCCTGCGATTTAAAAGTGTTTTTTACAATAAAATATTTTCCTGAATGTGAATTGCTTCTTTAGATAATTAAAAATTTTGTTCATCTAACCTAAATTGTTTAGCTGAAATAACGGACCTGACTAATATTTTCATGTGGTAGCGTGGCCGAGCGGTCTAAGGCGCTGGTTTTAGGCATCAGTCTCCTCGGAGGCGTGGGTTCGAATCCCACCGCTGCCACTAGAGGAAAGTTTTTATCTCGTGGTAAACAAAAAGTGCCTTTTGCAGCGTAAAATATTTCGTAACGTGTAATATATCGACTTAAAAGTATGTCAAAATAAAATTTGCTCCAGCATGAACTGCTTTCGAAGACATTGAAAAATTGCTTTCATTTTATATCAATTGTTTAGTCTCAATAGTTTCTTCCTAGATTGCACACGTTGTAGTGTTCGAGCAGGCAAATAAGCTGCTTTAAGGCAACAAGCTCTTCGGAGGAATAGGTTAGAATACCACAGCTGCTGTAACGAAAGAATTCTCTAACTGTTTGAAATATAAAAAAGACTTTTGCAGAGAAAAATATATCGATACATTTAATCAATCGACGTATAAGCGTTTAACTATTATATTTGCTCCAGATTAATAGTTTTTTTCTTAGATATTTAAATATTCCTCAAGTTTTATATATAAATAATTTAGTTGTAATAACTGGTCATTCTATTATGTTTGCGTGGGAGCGTGCCAGAGCGGTCACAAACGTTGATATAAGTCACCAGTCTCCTAACAAGCGTTGTTTAGAATGCCTCTACTGACTATAACGAGAGTATTTTAAAGCTGTGTTGAATAAAAATTAGTATTTTGGAGGGTAAAATATTTCGAGAAATGAACATCCTGCGACTTAAAATTGTATCACGAGGAAGTTTCCTCCAGCATGAGTTACATTTGTTGATATATTAAAATAAATTTTATATTACTTAAATATTTCGGATATAATAATAGCTCTTGCTAAAATACTCAAGTGGAACCTTGTCCGAGCGGTCTAAGGCGCTGGTATAATACGACAGTCTCTTCAAACACATGGATTCGAATCCCAATGCTGCTAGTAATGACTGAATTTTTCAGACTTGTGATAAACAAAAGGCAGACTTTTGCAGAGTAAGATATTTCGAGACACGCGTATTACTGCGACTTAGTGACTTTTAAAATAAAATAATTTCACGCATGATTTCCTTTCGTAGATATTTAAAAATTCATCTACTTTTATAATAGATTTGTTTCAATTATGGTTTTTTCTCAGATGATTGTGTGGTAGCCTCGCCGAGCGGGCTTAGGTGCTGGATTTAGACACCAGTCTCCACAGAGGCGTGGGTTGAAGTTCCAACGGTATTAAAAAAAAGAGAAACATTTAATATTTATAATTGAAAAATTGGCTTTTTCAGAGTAAAATATTTTTTGACATTAATGCCTGAGAATTAAAAGCATTTCACAATAAAATTTGTTCCAACCTGAATTACTTTCTATGAAATATAAGAATTATTTCATTTTCTGTAAAATATTTGGATGTATTAACAGCGCTTGCTAAGATACTCACGTTGTAGCGTGGCCGAAATGCTCGCTCTCTGCTTCAATATACCCATCTTACCGGAGGCGTTTATTCGAGTCCCAACGCTACCAATCATGACAGGATATTTTAGCATTTTATACGTAAAAATAAGTTTCGCCGAGTAAAATATTTCGAGATACGTAATCGTACGAGATAAAATCGTTTCACAATAAAAATATTTCCAGCATGATGTACTTTCGAAGATATTTAAAATTTCCTTTTATTTTACTTATATTATTTGGTTGTATTAGTGGTTCGTCCTAAGATATTCACATGGAAGCGTGTCCAAGCTGTCTAAGACCCTTTTTAAGGCAACAGTCTCACATGAGGTCTGGGTTAGAAACCAACCTGACCAGTTACGAAAATATTTTTGAGCTTGGGTCAATTAAAAAGCAGCCTTTTTTCTTTGCACGGCAAAATATTTCGACACACGTACTCCATCGTCAAAAAAGCGTTTCACAATAATATTTGCTCAAGCATCAAATGCTTTCGTAGATACCGAAATATTTCTTTCTTTATATATAAATAGTTTACATGTAATAACTGTTCTTGCTATGACTTTCTCCTCTTAACTAAGCTATACCGCTGGTTATGGGCTCAAGTCTCAAAGAAGGCGTTGTTTCGAATCCCATACATGCAAATAACGGCGTTTTCTTTTAGTCTGTGGTAAATTAAAAGCAGCCTTTTACAGAGCAAAATGTTTCGAGTCACGTATTACTGCGACTTAATTCGTTTCAAAATAAAATAATTTCCAGTATGAATTTCTTTCGAAGATATTAAAAATTCCTTGTATTTTATATAAATTGTTTTTTTATTAATGGTTGGTACTTAGATGATCACGCAGCAGTGTGCTAGACTGGAATAAGTCGTTGGTTTTATGCATTTAACTCCCCGGAATGGTGGGTTCGAATTCCACGCCACCAGTAACGACACTTATTTTTAAGCTGTGTTAAATAAAAAGCAGATTTTCAGGAATAGAATAGATCGAGACACGTACTGCATTAAATTTAAAGCGTTTCACACTAAATTGTGATGTGGAATGAATTGGTTGCGTGGATATTTAAATATTCTTTTCTTTTATAGAAATTGTTTATAGCTGCAATAACGGTTCTACATAGAATGATCAGGTCTTTGAGTGGCCGAGCAGTCAAAGATGCTATTTATAGGCAACACTCTCCCTGGAGTCGTTGGTTAGAATCATACCGCTGCTCTAACGAAAGACTTAAGAATGTTTTAAATAAAAAGAAGACTTTAGCAAGCTAAAATATATATAAGCTTGTCCTCAAACGACATAAAAGTGTTTTGCAATAATTTTTGCTCCAGAATGAATTGCTTTTCTTTCCATATAAATATTAAATTATTTTCTTTCACTTTATATAAATTCTTTAATTACGGTTATTGCTATCATGTTTAAGTGGTAGCGAGGCAGAGCGGTCAATGGCGCTGTTATAAGGGAAGAGACTCTTTTGATGTGTGACTTCCAATCTTTCCGCTGCAATTAACGTAAGAATTTTTGTTGACTCAGGTAAATAAAAAGAACCATTTTGCAGAGTTAAATATTATGAAACACGTATTTGCTGCTACTTAAAATCATTTCACACCATAAAATATTTCCCAGAATGTGATGTGATTCCCTAGATATATGAAAATTTTATTTTACCTGAATTTTTTAGCTCAAATAACGGACCTGATAACTTTTGCCAGTGGTAGCGTGGCCGAGCGGTCTAAGGCGCTGGTTTAAGGCACCAGTCTCCTCGGAGGCGTGGGTTCGAATCCCACCGCTGCGAAGAATTCTTTAGCTTCTGGTTAATAAAAAGTACTTTTTTCAGCGTAAAATATTTTGAAACGCATACAATATATATTTAAAAGCGTTTGCCAATAAGCTTTGTTCTGCATGAACTGCTTTCGTAGATATTTATAACTTCCGTTTATTTTATATAAATTGCTTAGATGTAATTATGGTTCTGGCTAAACTTTTCCCGATGTAGAATGGCCGAATGGTAATAGGCGCTGGTTCAAGGCAAAAGTCAACTTCGAAGGTCATGTTCGAATATACCGCTGCCGATGACGACCGTTTTTAAGCATGTGTTTAACATAAAGCAGCTTTTGGCAGATTAAAATATTTCGGGAAACGTACTCCTGAGACTTAAATGCGTTAAAATTTGTAGCAGCATGAATAGTTTTTTTAGATATTTTAAAATTCCTTTTATTTTAAATTAAATTATATTTGGTTGTAATAGTGGTTGTTCCTAAAGTAGTCACGTGGTAGCCTGGACAAGAGGTCAAATGCACTAGTTTAAAGGAATGTTCCCCTATGTGCATGTGGTTAGAAACACACCGCTGCCGATAACGAAATAATTTTCTTAGTCCACTTTAAGTAAATAGTGCCATTTTGTAGAAGAAAATATTACGACACAAGTACTCCATCGTTTTTAAAACGTTTGACAATAAAATTTGCTCCAGAATGAATTTTTTTCGGAGATATTTAATATTCCTTTTGTTTTACATAAATGTTTTATATGTATTAACGGTTTATGCTAAGATATTCAAGTGGTGGATTTTCAAAATGGAGGCGTGGGTTTGAATTCAATCGCTGCTAAAAACGAAAGAATTTCTTTTCGAAAACTAATTAAAAATCTTAAGCATTTTTATATAAATAGCAGTTTTGCAGAGTAAAATACATTGTGACTGGTTTTCCTTCGTTATAAAAGCGTTTAAGAGTAAAATTATTTCCAAAGTGAATTACTTTCTTATTTATTTAAAAATTCTATTAAATTTACATAAATTTATTTGTATTAATAATGTTTTTGTTATGATGTTAAAGAGGTATAGCATCCTTGAGCGGTCTAAAGCGATGGTTTTAGGCAACAATCTCCTTTGAGGTTTGGGTTAGAAACATAACAATAGCGGATATATTTTTAGTCACGTTGTAAATAAATATCAGCTTTTTGCAGAGTAAAATATTTCGAAACACGTACTCCTGCGATTTAAAAGTGTTTTTTACAATAAAATATTTTCCTGAATGTGAATTGCTTCTTTAGATAATTAAAAATTTTGTTCATCTAACCTAAATTGTTTAGCTGAAATAACGGACCTGACTAACATTATTGTGTGGTAACGTGGCCGAGCGGTCTAAGGCTCTGGTTTTAGGCACCAGTCTCCTCGGAGGCGTGGGTTCGAATCCCAACGCTGTCACTAGAGAAACAAAGTTTTATCTTGTGGTACATAAAAAGTGCCTTTTGCAGCGTAAAATATTTCGAAACGCGTAATATATATCGACGAAACGCGTATATCGACTTTAAATGTATGTCAAAGTAAAATTTGCTCCAGCATGAATTGCTTTCGAAGATACTGAAAATATGCTTTCATTTTATATGAATTGTTTAGTCTCAATAGTTTCTTCCTAGATTGCACACGTTGTAGTGTTCGAGCAGGCAAATAAGCTGCTTTAAGGCAACAAGCTCTTCGGAGGAATAGGTTAGAATACCACAGCTGCTGTAACGAAAGAATTCTCTAACTGTTTGAAATACAAAGAAAACTTTTGCAGAGTAAAATATATCGACACATTTAATCAATCGACGTATAAGCGTTTAACTATTATATTTGCTCCAGATTAATAGTTTTTTTCTTAGATATTTAAATATTCCTCAAGTTTTATATATAAATAATTTAGTTGTAATAACTGGTCATTCTATTATGTTTGCGTGGGAGCGTGCCAGAGCGGTCACAAACGTTGATATAAGTCACCAGTCTCCTAACAAGCGTTGTTTAGAATGCCTCTACTGACTATAACGAGAGTATTTTAAAGCTGTGTTGAATAAAAATTAGTATTTTGGAGGGTAAAATATTTCGAGAAATGAACATCCTGCGACTTAAAATTGTATCACGAGGAAGTTTCCTCCAGCATGAGTTACATTTGTTGATATATTAAAATAAATTTTATATTACTTAAATATTTCGGATATAATAATAGCTCTTGCTAAAATACTCAAGTGGAACCTTGTCCGAGCGGTCTAAGGCGCTGGTATAATACGACAGTCTCTTCAAACACATGGATTCGAATCCCAATGCTGCTAGTAATGACTGAATTTTTCAGACTTGTGATAAACAAAAGGCAGACTTTTGCAGAGTAAGATATTTCGAGACACGCGTATTACTGCGACTTAGTGACTTTTAAAATAAAATAATTTCACGCATGATTTCCTTTCGTAGATATTTAAAAATTCATCTACTTTTATAATAGATTTGTTTCAATTATGGTTTTTTTTCTCAGATGATTGTGTGGTAGCCTCGCCGAGCGGGCTTAGGTGCTGGATTTAGACACCAGTCTCCACAGAGGCGTGGGTTGAAGTTCCAACGGTATTAATAAAAAGAGAAACATTTAATATTTATAATTAAAAAATTGGCCTTTTTAAGAGTAAAATATTTTTTGACATTAATGCCTGAGAATTAAAAGCATTTCACAATAAAATTTGTTCCAACCTGAATTACTTTCTATGAAATATAAGAATTATTTCATTTTCTGTAAAATATTTGGATGTATTAACAGCGCTTGCTAAGATACTCACGTTGTAGCGTGGCCGAAATGCTCGCTCTCTGCTTCAATATACCCATCTTACCGGAGGCGTTTATTCGAGTCCCAACGCTACCAATCATGACAGGATATTTTAGCATTTTATACGTAAAAATAAGTTTCGCCGAGTAAAATATTTCGAGATACGTAATCGTACGAGATAAAATCGTTTCACAATAAAAATATTTCCAGCATGATGTACTTTCGAAGATATTTAAAATTTCCTTTTATTTTACTTATATTATTTGGTTGTATTAGTGGTTCGTCCTAAGATATTCACATGGAAGCGTGTCCAAGCTGTCTAAGACCCTTTTTAAGGCAAGAGTCTCACATGAGGTCTGGGTTAGAAACCAACCTGACCAGTTACGAAATAATTTTTGAGCTTGGGTCAATTAAAAAGCAGCCTTTTTTCTTTGCACGGCAAAATATTTCGACACACGTACTCCATCGTCAAAAAAGCGTTTCACAATAATATTTGCTCAAGCATCAAATGCTTTCGTAGATACCGAAATATTCCTTTCTTTATATATAAATAGTTTACATGTAATAACTGTTCTTGCTATGACTTTCTCCTCTTAACTAAGCTATACCGCTGGTTATGGGCTCAAGTCTCAAAGAAGGCGTTGTTTCGAATCCCATACATGCAAATAACGGCGTTTTCTTTTAGTCTGTGGTAAATTAAAAGCAGCCTTTTACAGAGCAAAATGTTTCGAGTCACGTATTACTGCGACTTAATTCGTTTCAAAATAAAATAATTTCCAGTATGAATTTCTTTCGAAGATATTAAAAATTCCTTGTATTTTATATAAATTGTTTTTTTTATTGGTACTTAGATGATCACACAGCAGTGCGCTAGACTGGAATAAGTCGTTGGTTTTATGCATTTAACTCCCCGGAATGGTGGGTTCGAATTCCACGCCACCAGTAACGACACTTATTTTTAAGCTGTGTTAAATAAAAAGCAGATTTTCAGGAATAGAATAGATCGAGACACGTACTGCATTAAATTTAAAGCGTTTCACACTAAATTGTGATGTGGAATGAATTGGTTGCGTGGATATTTAAATATTCTTTTCTTTTATAGAAATTGTTTATAGCTGCAATAACGGTTCTACATAGAATGATCAGGTCTTTGAGTGGCCGAGCAGTCAAAGATGCTATTTATAGGCAACACTCTCCCTGGAGTCGTTGGTTAGAATCATACCGCTGCTCTAACGAAAGACTTTTTAGAATGTTTTAAATAAAAAGAAGACTTTAGCAAGCTAAAATATATATAAGCTTGTCCTCAAACGACATAAAAGTGTTTTGCAATAATTTTTGCTCCAGAATGAATTGCTTTTCTTTCCATATAAATATTAAATTATTTTCTTTCACTTTATATAAATTCTTTAATTACGGTTATTGCTATCATGTTTAAGTGGTAGCGAGGCAGAGCGGTCAATGGCGCTGTTATAAGGGAAGAGACTCTTTTGATGTGTGACTTCCAATCTTTCCGCTGCAATTAACGTAAGAATTTTTGTTGACTCAGGTAAATAAAAAGAACCATTTTGCAGAGTTAAATATTATGAAACACGTATTTGCTGCTACTTAAAATCATTTCACACAATATAATATTTCCCAGAATGTGAAGTGATTCCCTAGATATATGAAAATTTTATTTTACCTGAATTTTTTAGCTCAAATAACGGACCTGATAACTTTTGCCAGTGGTAGCGTGGCCGAGCGGTCTAAGGCGCTGGTTTAAGGCACCAGTCTCCTCGGAGGCGTGGGTTCGAATCCCACCGCTGCCAAGAAGAGAAGATTTCTTTAGCTTCTGGTTAATAAAAAGTGCTTTTTCAGCGTAAAATATTTTGAAACGCGTACAATATACATTTAAAAGCGTTTGCCAATAAGCTTTGTTCTGCATGAACTGCTTTCGTAGATATTTATAACTTCCGTTTATTTTATATAAATTGCTTAGATGTAATTATGGTTCTGGCTAAACTTTTCCCGATGTAGAATGGCCGAATGGTAATAGGCGCTGGTTCAAGGCAAAAGTCAACTTCGAAGGTCATGTTCGAATATACCGCTGCCGATGACGACCGTTTTTAAGCATGTGTTTAACATAAAGCAGCTTTTGGCAGATTAAAATATTTCGGGAAACGTACTCCTGAGACTTAAATGCGTTAAAATTTGTAGCAGCATGAATAGTTTTTTTAGATATTTTAAAATTCCTTTTATTTTAAATTAAATTATTTGGTTGTAATAGTGGTTGTTCCTAAAGTAGTCACGTGGTAGCCTGGACAAGAGGTCTAACGCACTAGTTTAAAGGAATGTTCCACTATGTGCTTGTGGTTAGAAACACACCGCTGCCGATAACGAAATAATTTTCTTAGTCCACTTTAAGTAAATAGTGCCATTTTGTAGAAGAAAATATTACGACACAAGTACTCCATCGTTTTTAAAACGTTTGACAATAAAATTTGCTCCAGAATGAATTTTTTTCGGAGATATTTAATATTCTTTTTGATTTACATAAATGTTTTATATATATTAACGGTTTATGCTAAGATATTCAAGTGGTGGATTTTCAAAATGGAGGCGTGAGTTTGAATTCAATCGCTGCTAAAAACGAAAGAATTTCTTTTCGAAAACTAATTAAAAATCTAAAGCATTTTTATATAAATAGCAGTTTTGCAGAGTAAAATACATTGTGACTGGTTTTCCTTCGTTATAAAAGCGTTTAAGAGTAAAATTATTTCCAAAGTGAATTACTTTCTTATTTATTTAAAAATTCTATTAAATTTACATAAATTTATTTGTATTAATAATGTTTTTGTTATGATGTTAAAGAGGTATAGCATCCTTGAGCGGTCTAAAGCGATGGTTTTAGGCAACAATCTCCTTTGAGGTTTGGGTTAGAAACATAACAATAGCGGATATATTTTTAGTCACGTTGTAAATAAATATCAGCTTTTTGCAGAGTAAAATATTTCGAAACACGTACTCCTGCGATTTAAAAGTGTTTTTTACAATAAAATATTTTCCTGAATGTGAATTGCTTCTTTAGATAATTAAAAATTTTGTTCATCTAACCTAAATTGTTTAGCTGAAATAACGGACCTGACTAATATTTTCATGTGGTAACGTGGCCGAGCGGTCTAAGGCTCTGGTTTTAGGCACCAGTCTCCTCGGAGGCGTGGGTTCGAATCCCAACGCCGTCAATAGAGAAACAAAGTTTTATCTTGTGGTACATAAAAAGTGCCTTTTGCAGCGTAAAATATTTCGAAACGCGTAATATATCGACTTAAATGTATGTCAAAATAAAATTTGCTCCAGCATGAACTGCTTTCGAAGATATTGAAAATATGCTTTCATTTTATATGAATTGTTTAGTCTCAGTAGTTTCTTCCTAGAATGCACACGTTGTAGAGTGTTCGAGCAGTCAAATAAGCTGCTTTAAGGCAACAAGCTCTTCGGAGGAATAGGTTAGAATACCACAGCTGCTGTAACGAAAGAATTCTCTAACTGTTTGAAATACAAAAAAGACTTTTGCAGAGTAAAATATATCGACACATTTAATCAATCGACGTATAAGCGTTTAACTATTATATTTGCTCCAGATTAATAGTTTTTTCTTAGATATTTAAATATTCCTCAAGTTTTATATAAATAATTTAGTTGTAATAACTGGTCATTCTATTATGTTTGCGTGGGAGCGTGCCAGAGCGGTCACAAACGTTGATATAAGTCACCAGTCTCCTAACAAGCGTTGTTTAGAATGCCTCTACTGACTATAACGAGAGTATTTTAAAGCTGTGTTGAATAAAAATTAGTATTTTGGAGGGTAAAATATTTCGAGAAATGAACATCCTGCGACTTAAAATTGTATCACGAGGAAGTTTCCTCCAGCATGAGTTACATTTGTTGATATATTAAAATAAATTTTATATTACTTAAATATTTCGGATATAATAATAGCTCTTGCTAAAATACTCAAGTGGAACCTTGTCCGAGCGGTCTAAGGCGCTGGTATAATACGACAGTCTCTTCAAACACATGGATTCGAATCCCAATGCTGCTAGTAATGACTGAATTTTTCAGACTTGTGATAAACAAAAGGCAGACTTTTGCAGAGTAAGATATTTCGAGACACGCGTATTACTGCGACTTAGTGACTTTTAAAATAAAATAATTTCACGCATGATTTCCTTTCGTAGATATTTAAAAATTCATCTACTTTTATAATAGATTTGTTTCAATTATGGTTTTTTCTCAGATGATTGTGTGGTAGCCTCGCCGAGCGGGCTTAGGTGCTGGATTTAGACACCAGTCTCCACAGAGGCGTGGGTTGAAGTTCCAACGGTATTAATAAAAAGAGAAACATTTAATATTTATAATTAAAAAATCGGCCTTTTTCAGAGTAAATTATTTTTTGACATTAATGCCTGAGAATTAAAAGCATTTCACAATAAAATTTGTTCCAACCTGAATTACTTTCTATGAAATATAAAATATATTTTATTTTCTGTAAAATATTTGGATGTATTAACAGCGCTTGCTAAGATACTCACGTTGTAGCGTGGCCGAAATGCTCTCTCTCTGCTTCAATATACCCATCTTACCGGAGGCGTTTATTCGAGTCCCAACGCTACCAATCATGACAGGATATTTTAGCATTTTATACGTAAAAAGAAGTTTCGCTGAGTAAAATATTTCGAGATACGTACTCGTACGAGATAAAATCGTTTCACAATAAAAATATTTCCAGCATGATGTACTTTCGAAGATATTTAAAATTTCCTTTTATTTTACTTATATTATTTGGTTGTATTAGTGGTTCGTCCTAAGATATTCACATGGAAGCGTGTCCAAGCTGTCTAAGACCCTTTTTAAAGCAACAGTCTCACATGAGGTCTGGGTTAGAAACCAACCTGACCAGTTACGAAATAATTTTTGAGCTTGGGTCAATTAAAAAGCAGCCGTTTTTCTTTGCACGGCAAAATATTTCGATACACGTACTCCATCGTCAAAAAAGCGTTTCACAATAATATTTGCTCAAGCATCAAATGCTTTCGTAGATACCGAAATATTTCTTTCTTTATATATAAATAGTTTACATGTAATAACTGTTCTTGCTATGACTTTCTCCTCTTAACTAAGCTATACCGCTGGTTATGGGCTCAAGTCTCAAAGAAGGCGTTGTTTCGAATCCCATACATGCAAATAACGGCGTTTTCTTTTAGTCTGTGGTAAATTAAAAGCAGCCTTTTACAGAGCAAAATGTTTCGAGTCACGTATTACTGCGACTTAATTCGTTTCAAAATAAAATAATTTCCAGTATGAATTTCTTTCGAAGATATTAAAAATTCCTTGTATTTTATATAAATTGTTTTTTATTAATGGTTGGTACTTAGATGATCACGCAGCAGTGTGCTAGACTGGAATAAGTCGTTGGTTTTATGCATTTAACTCCCCGGAATGGTGGGTTCGAATTCCACGCCACCAGTAACGACACTTATTTTTAAGCTGTGTTAAATAAAAAGCAGATTTTCAGGAATAGAATAGATCGAGACACGTACTGCATTAAATTTAAAGCGTTTCACACTAAATTGTGATGTGGAATGAATTGGTTGCGTGGATATTTAAATATTCTTTTCTTTTATATAAATTGTTTAGCTGCAATAACGGTACTACATAGAATGATCAGGTCTTTGAGTGGCCGAGCAGTCAAAGATGCTATTTATAGGCAACACTCTCCCTGGAGTCGTTGGTTAGAATCATACCGCTGCTCTAACGAAAGACTTAAGAATGTTTTAAATAAAAAGAAGACTTTAGCAAGCTAAAATATATATAAGCTTGTCCTCAAAAGACATAAAAGTGTTTTGCAATAATTTTTGCTCCAGAATGAATTGCTTTTTTTTCCATATAAATATTAAATTATTTTCTTTCACTTTATATAAATTCTTTAATTACGGTTATTGCTATCATGTTTAAGTGGTAGCGAGGCAGAGCGGTCAATGGCGCTGTTATAAGGGAAGAGACTCTTTTGATGTGTGACTTCCAATCTTTCCGCTGCAATTAACGTAAGAATTTTTGTTTACTCAGGTAAATAAAAAAAACCATTTTGCAGAGTTAAATATTTCAAAACACGTATTTGCTGCTACTTAAAATCATTTCACACAATAAAATATTTCCCAGAATGTGAAGTGATTCCCTAGATATATGAAAATTTTGTTTATTTTACCTGAATTTTTTAGCTCAAATAACGGACCTGATAACTTTTGCCAGTGGTAGCGTGGCCGAGCGGTCTAAGGCGCTGGTTTAAGGCACCAGTCTCCTCGGAGGCGTGGGTTCGAATCCCACCGCTGCCAAGAAGAGAAGAATTCTTTAGCTTCTGGTTCATAAAAAGTGCTTTTTCAGCGTAAAATATTTTGAAACGCGTACAATATACATTTAAAAGCGTTTGCCAATAAGCTTTGTTCTGCATGAACTGCTTTCGTAGATATTTATAACTTCCGTTTATTTTATATAAATTGCTTAGATGTAATTATGGTTCTGGCTAAACTTTTCCCGATGTAGAATGGCCGAATGGTAATAGGCGCTGGTTCAAGGCAAAAGTCAACTTCGAAGGTCATGTTCGAATATACCGCTGCCGATGACGACCGTTTTTAAGCATGTGTTTAACATAAAGCAGCTTTTGGCAGATTAAAATATTTCGGGAAACGTACTCCTGAGACTTAAATGCGTTAAAATTTGTAGCAGCATGAATAGTTTTTTTAGATATTTTAAAATTCCTTTTATTTTAAATTAAATTATATTTGGTTGTAATAGTGGTTGTTCCTAAAGTAGTCACGTGGTAGCCTGGACAAGAGGTCAAATGCACTAGTTTAAAGGAATGTTCCCCTATGTGCATGTGGTTAGAAACACACCGCTGCCGATAACGAAATAATTTTCTTAGTCCACTTTAAGTAAATAGTGCCATTTTGTAGAAGAAAATATTACGACACAAGTACTCCATCGTTTTTAAAACGTTTGACAATAAAATTTGCTCCAGAATGAATTTTTTTCGGAGATATTTAATATTCCTTTTGTTTTACATAAATGTTTTATATGTATTAACGGTTTATGCTAAGATATTCAAGTGGTGGATTTTCAAAATGGAGGCGTGGGTTTGAATTCAATCGCTGCTAAAAACGAAAGAATTTCTTTTCGAAAACTAATTAAAAATCTTAAGCATTTTTATATAAATAGCAGTTTTGCAGAGTAAAATACATTGTGACTGGTTTTCCTTCGTTATAAAAGCGTTTAAGAGTAAAATTATTTCCAAAGTGAATTACTTTCTTATTTATTTAAAACTTCTAATAAATTTACATAAATTTATTTGTATTAATAATGTTTTTGTTATGATGTTAAAGAGGTATAGCATCCTTGAGCGGTCTAAAGCGATGGTTTTAGGCAACAATCTCCTTTGAGGTTTGGGTTAGAAACATAACAATAGCGGATATATTTTTAGTCACGTTGTAAATAAATATCAGCTTTTTGCAGAGTAAAATATTTCGAAACACGTACTCCTGCGATTTAAAAGTGTTTTTTACAATAAAATATTTTCCTGAATGTGAATTGCTTCTTTAGATAATTAAAAATTTTGTTCATCTAACCTAAATTGTTTAGCTGAAATAACGGACCTGACTAATATTTTCATGTGGTAGCGTGGCCGAGCGGTCTAAGGCGCTGGTTTTAGGCATCAGTCTCCTCGGAGGCGTGGGTTCGAATCCCACCGCTGCCACTAGAGGAAAAAATTTTTATCTCGTGGTAAACAAAAAGTGCCTTTTGCAGCGTAAAATATTTCGTAACGTGTAATATATCGACTTAAAAGTATGTCAAAATAAAATTTGCTCCAGCATGAACTGCTTTCGAAGACATTGAAAAATTGCTTTCATTTTATATCAATTGTTTAGTCTCAATAGTTTCTTCCTAGATTGCACACGTTGTAGTGTTCGAGCAGGCAAATAAGCTGCTTTAAGGCAACAAGCTCTTCGGAGGAATAGGTTAGAATACCACAGCTGCTGTAACGAAAGAATTCTCTAACTGTTTGAAATATAAAAAAGACTTTTGCAGAGAAAAATATATCGATACATTTAATCAATCGACGTATAAGCGTTTAACTATTATATTTGCTCCAGATTAATAGTTTTTTTCTTAGATATTTAAATATTCCTCAAGTTTTATATATAAATAATTTAGTTGTAATAACTGGTCATTCTATTATGTTTGCGTGGGAGCGTGCCAGAGCGGTCACAAACGTTGATATAAGTCACCAGTCTCCTAACAAGCGTTGTTTAGAATGCCTCTACTGACTATAACGAGAGTATTTTAAAGCTGTGTTGAATAAAAATTAGTATTTTGGAGGGTAAAATATTTCGAGAAATGAACATCCTGCGACTTAAAATTGTATCACGAGGAAGTTTCCTCCAGCATGAGTTACATTTGTTGATATATTAAAATAAATTTTATATTACTTAAATATTTCGGATATAATAATAGCTCTTGCTAAAATACTCAAGTGGAACCTTGTCCGAGCGGTCTAAGGCGCTGGTATAATACGACAGTCTCTTCAAACACATGGATTCGAATCCCAATGCTGCTAGTAATGACTGAATTTTTCAGACTTGTGATAAACAAAAGGCAGACTTTTGCAGAGTAAGATATTTCGAGACACGCGTATTACTGCGACTTAGTGACTTTTAAAATAAAATAATTTCACGCATGATTTCCTTTCGTAGATATTTAAAAATTCATCTACTTTTATAATAGATTTGTTTCAATTATGGTTTTTTCTCAGATGATTGTGTGGTAGCCTCGCCGAGCGGGCTTAGGTGCTGGATTTAGACACCAGTCTCCACAGAGGCGTGGGTTGAAGTTCCAACGGTATTAATAAAAAGAGAAACATTTAATATTTATAATTAAAAAATTGGCCTTTTTAAGAGTAAAATATTTTTTGACATTAATGCCTGAGAATTAAAAGCATTTCACAATAAAATTTGTTCCAACCTGAATTACTTTCTATGAAATATAAGAATTATTTCATTTTCTGTAAAATATTTGGATGTATTAACAGCGCTTGCTAAGATACTCACGTTGTAGCGTGGCCGAAATGCTCGCTCTCTGCTTCAATATACCCATCTTACCGGAGGCGTTTATTCGAGTCCCAACGCTACCAATCATGACAGGATATTTTAGCATTTTATACGTAAAAATAAGTTTCGCCGAGTAAAATATTTCGAGATACGTAATCGTACGAGATAAAATCGTTTCACAATAAAAATATTTCCAGCATGATGTACTTTCGAAGATATTTAAAATTTCCTTTTATTTTACTTATATTATTTGGTTGTATTAGTGGTTCGTCCTAAGATATTCACATGGAAGCGTGTCCAAGCTGTCTAAGACCCTTTTTAAGGCAACAGTCTCACATGAGGTCTGGGTTAGAAACCAACCTGACCAGTTACGAAATAATTTTTGAGCTTGGGTCAATTAAAAAGCAGCCTTTTTTCTTTGCACGGCAAAATATTTCGACACACGTACTCCATCGTCAAAAAAGCGTTTCACAATAATATTTGCTCAAGCATCAAATGCTTTCGTAGATACCGAAATATTTCTTTCTTTATATATAAATAGTTTACATGTAATAACTGTTCTTGCTATGACTTTCTCCTCTTAACTAAGCTATACCGCTGGTTATGGGCTCAAGTCTCAAAGAAGGCGTTGTTTCGAATCCCATACATGCAAATAACGGCGTTTTCTTTTAGTCTGTGGTAAATTAAAAGCAGCCTTTTACAGAGCAAAATGTTTCGAGTCACGTATTACTGCGACTTAATTCGTTTCAAAATAAAATAATTTCCAGTATGAATTTCTTTCGAAGATATTAAAAATTCCTTGTATTTTATATAAATTGTTTTTATTAATGGTTGGTACTTAGATGATCACGCAGCAGTGTGCTAGACTGGAATAAGTCGTTGGTTTTATGCATTTAACTCCCCGGAATGGTGGGTTCGAATTCCACGCCACCAGTAACGACACTTATTTTTAAGCTGTGTTAAATAAAAAGCAGATTTTCAGGAATAGAATAGATCGAGACACGTACTGCATTAAATTTAAAGCGTTTCACACTAAATTGTGATGTGGAATGAATTGGTTGCGTGGATATTTAAATATTCTTTTCTTTTATAGAAATTGTTTATATAGCTGCAATAACGGTTCTACATAGAATGATCAGGTCTTTGAGTGGCCGAGCAGTCAAAGATGCTATTTATAGGCAACACTCTCCCTGGAGTCGTTGGTTAGAATCATACCGCTGCTCTAACGAAAGACTTTTTAGAATGTTTTAAATAAAAAGAAGACTTTAGCAAGCTAAAATATATATAAGCTTGTCCTCAAACGACATAAAAGTGTTTTGCAATAATTTTTGCTCCAGAATGAATTGCTTTTTTTAGTAGATATTAAATTATTTTCTTTCACTTTATATAAATTGTTTAGCTTTAATTACGGTTATTGCTATCATGTTTAAGTGGTAGCGAGGCAGAGCGGTCAATGGCGCTGTTATAAGGGAAGAGACTCTTTTGATGTGTGACTTCCAATCTTTCCGCTGCAATTAACGTAAGAATTTTTGTTGACTCAGGTAAATAAAAAGAACCATTTTGCAGAGTTAAATATTATGAAACACGTATTTGCTGCTACTTAAAATCATTTCACACCATAAAATATTTCCCAGAATGTGATGTGATTCCCTAGATATATGAATATTTTACCTGAATTTTTTAGCTCAAATAACGGACCTGATAACTTTTGCCAGTGGTAGCGTGGCCGAGCGGTCTAAGGCGCTGGTTTAAGGCACCAGTCTCCTCGGAGGCGTGGGTTCGAATCCCACCGCTGCCAAGAAGCGAAGAATTCTTTAGCTTCTGGTTAATAAAAAGTACTTTTTTCAGCGTAAAATATTTTGAAACGCATACAATATATATTTAAAAGCGTTTGCCAATAAGCTTTGTTCTGCATGAACTGCTTTCGTAGATATTTATAACTTCCGTTTATTTTATATAAATTGCTTAGATGTAATTATGGTTCTGGCTAAACTTTTCCCGATGTAGAATGGCCGAATGGTAATAGGCGCTGGTTCAAGGCAAAAGTCAACTTCGAAGGTCATGTTCGAATATACCGCTGCCGATGACGACCGTTTTTAAGCATGTGTTTAACATAAAGCAGCTTTTGGCAGATTAAAATATTTCGGGAAACGTACTCCTGAGACTTAAATGCGTTAAAATTTGTAGCAGCATGAATAGTTTTTTTAGATATTTTAAAATTCCTTTTATTTTAAATTAAATTATATTTGGTTGTAATAGTGGTTGTTCCTAAAGTAGTCACGTGGTAGCCTGGACAAGAGGTCAAATGCACTAGTTTAAAGGAATGCTTCCCTATGTGCTTGTGGTTAGAAACACACCGCTGCCGATAACGAAATAATTTTCTTAGTCCACTTTAAGTAAATAGTGCCATTTTGTAGAATAAAATATTACGACACAAGTTCTCCATCGTTTTTAAAACGTTTGACAATAAAATTTGCTCCAGAATGAATTTTTTTCGGAGATATTTAATATTCCTTTTGTTTTACATAAATGTTTTATATGTATTAACGGTTTATGCTAAGATATTCAAGTGGTGGATTTTCAAAATGGAGGCGTGGGTTTGAATTCAATCGCTGCTAAAAACGAAAGAATTTCTTTTCGAAAACTAATTAAAAATCTTAAGCATTTTTATATAAATAGCAGTTTTGCAGAGTAAAATACATTGTGACTGGTTTTCCTTCGTTATAAAAGCGTTTAAGAGTAAAATTATTTCCAAAGTGAATTACTTTCTTATTTATTTAAAACTTCTAATAAATTTACATAAATTTATTTGTATTAATAATGTTTTTGTTATGATGTTAAAGAGGTATAGCATCCTTGAGCGGTCTAAAGCGATGGTTTTAGGCAACAATCTCCTTTGAGGTTTGGGTTAGAAACATAACAATAGCGGATATATTTTTAGTCACGTTGTAAATAAATATCAGCTTTTTGCAGAGTAAAATATTTCGAAACACGTACTCCTGCGATTTAAAAGTGTTTTTACAATAAAATATTTTCCTGAATGTGAATTGCTTCTTTAGATAATTAAAAATTTTGTTCATCTAACCTAAATTGTTTAGCTGAAATAACGGACCTGACTAATATTTTCATGTGGTAGCGTGGCCGAGCGGTCTAAGGCGCTGGTTTTAGGCATCAGTCTCCTCGGAGGCGTGGGTTCGAATCCCACCGCTGCCACTAGAGGAAAAAATTTTTATCTCGTGGTAAACAAAAAGTGCCTTTTGCAGCGTAAAATATTTCGTAACGTGTAATATATCGACTTAAAAGTATGTCAAAATAAAATTTGCTCCAGCATGAACTGCTTTCGAAGACATTGAAAAATTGCTTTCATTTTATATCAATTGTTTAGTCTCAATAGTTTCTTCCTAGATTGCACACGTTGTAGTGTTCGAGCAGGCAAATAAGCTGCTTTAAGGCAACAAGCTCTTCGGAGGAATAGGTTAGAATACCACAGCTGCTGTAACGAAAGAATTCTCTAACTGTTTGAAATATAAAAAAGACTTTTGCAGAGTAAAATATATCGACACATTTAATCAATCGACGTATAAGCGTTTAACTATTATATTTGCTCCAGATTAATAGTTTTTTTCTTAGATATTTAAATATTCCTCAAGTTTTATATATAAATAATTTAGTTGTAATAACTGGTCATTCTATTATGTTTGCGTGGGAGCGTGCCAGAGCGGTCACAAACGTTGATATAAGTCACCAGTCTCCTAACAAGCGTTGTTTAGAATGCCTCTACTGACTATAACGAGAGTATTTTAAAGCTGTGTTGAATAAAAATTAGTATTTTGGAGGGTAAAATATTTCGAGAAATGAACATCCTGCGACTTAAAATTGTATCACGAGGAAGTTTCCTCCAGCATGAGTTACATTTGTTGATATATTAAAATAAATTTTATATTACTTAAATATTTCGGATATAATAATAGCTCTTGCTAAAATACTCAAGTGGAACCTTGTCCGAGCGGTCTAAGGCGCTGGTATAATACGACAGTCTCTTCAAACACATGGATTCGAATCCCAATGCTGCTAGTAATGACTGAATTTTTCAGACTTGTGATAAACAAAAGGCAGACTTTTGCAGAGTAAGATATTTCGAGACACGCGTATTACTGCGACTTAGTGACTTTTAAAATAAAATAATTTCACGCATGATTTCCTTTCGTAGATATTTAAAAATTCATCTACTTTTATAATAGATTTGTTTCAATTATGGTTTTTTCTCAGATGATTGTGTGGTAGCCTCGCCGAGCGGGCTTAGGTGCTGGATTTAGACACCAGTCTCCACAGAGGCGTGGGTTGAAGTTCCAACGGTATTAATAAAAAGAGAAACATTTAATATTTATAATTAAAAATTGGCCTTTTTAAGAGTAAAATATTTTTTGACATTAATGCCTGAGAATTAAAAGCATTTCACAATAAAATTTGTTCCAACCTGAATTACTTTCTATGAAATATAAGAATTATTTCATTTTCTGTAAAATATTTGGATGTATTAACAGCGCTTGCTAAGATACTCACGTTGTAGCGTGGCCGAAATGCTCGCTCTCTGCTTCAATATACCCATCTTACCGGAGGCGTTTATTCGAGTCCCAACGCTACCAATCATGACAGGATATTTTAGCATTTTATACGTAAAAATAAGTTTCGCCGAGTAAAATATTTCGAGATACGTAATCGTACGAGATAAAATCGTTTCACAATAAAAATATTTCCAGCATGATGTACTTTCGAAGATATTTAAAATTTCCTTTTATTTTACTTATATTATTTGGTTGTATTAGTGGTTCGTCCTAAGATATTCACATGGAAGCGTGTCCAAGCTGTCTAAGACCCTTTTTAAGGCAACAGTCTCACATGAGGTCTGGGTTAGAAACCAACCTGACCAGTTACGAAATAATTTTTGAGCTTGGGTCAATTAAAAAGCAGCCTTTTTTCTTTGCACGGCAAAATATTTCGACACACGTACTCCATCGTCAAAAAAGCGTTTCACAATAATATTTGCTCAAGCATCAAATGCTTTCGTAGATACCGAAATATTTCTTTCTTTATATATAAATAGTTTACATGTAATAACTGTTCTTGCTATGACTTTCTCCTCTTAACTAAGCTATACCGCTGGTTATGGGCTCAAGTCTCAAAGAAGGCGTTGTTTCGAATCCCATACATGCAAATAACGGCGTTTTCTTTTAGTCTGTGGTAAATTAAAAGCAGCCTTTTACAGAGCAAAATGTTTCGAGTCACGTATTACTGCGACTTAATTCGTTTCAAAATAAAATAATTTCCAGTATGAATTTCTTTCGAAGATATTAAAAATTCCTTGTATTTTATATAAATTGTTTTTTTTATTGGTACTTAGATGATCACACAGCAGTGCGCTAGACTGGAATAAGTCGTTGGTTTTATGCATTTAACTCCCCGGAATGGTGGGTTCGAATTCCACGCCACCAGTAACGACACTTATTTTTAAGCTGTGTTAAATAAAAAGCAGATTTTCAGGAATAGAATAGATCGAGACACGTACTGCATTAAATTTAAAGCGTTTCACACTAAATTGTGATGTGGAATGAATTGGTTGCGTGGATATTTAAATATTCTTTTCTTTTATAGAAATTGTTTATATAGCTGCAATAACGGTTCTACATAGAATGATCAGGTCTTTGAGTGGCCGAGCAGTCAAAGATGCTATTTATAGGCAACACTCTCCCTGGAGTCGTTGGTTAGAATCATACCGCTGCTCTAACGAAAGACTTTTTAGAATGTTTTAAATAAAAAGAAGACTTTAGCAAGCTAAAATATATATAAGCTTGTCCTCAAACGACATAAAAGTGTTTTGCAATAATTTTTGCTCCAGAATGAATTGCTTTTTTTTTCCATATAAATATTAAATTATTTTCTTTCACTTTATATAAATTCTTTAATTACGGTTATTGCTATCATGTTTAAGTGGTAGCGAGGCAGAGCGGTCAATGGCGCTGTTATAAGGGAAGAGACTCTTTTGATGTGTGACTTCCAATCTTTCCGCTGCAATTAACGTAAGAATTTTTGTTGACTCAGGTAAATAAAAAGAACCATTTTGCAGAGTTAAATATTATGAAACACGTATTTGCTGCTACTTAAAATCATTTCACACCATAAAATATTTCCCAGAATGTGATGTGATTCCCTAGATATATGAAAATTTTATTTTACCTGAATTTTTTAGCTCAAATAACGGACCTGATAACTTTTGCCAGTGGTAGCGTGGCCGAGCGGTCTAAGGCGCTGGTTTAAGGCACCAGTCTCCTCGGAGGCGTGGGTTCGAATCCCACCGCTGCCAAGAAGCGAAGAATTCTTTAGCTTCTGGTTAATAAAAAGTACTTTTTTCAGCGTAAAATATTTTGAAACGCATACAATATATATTTAAAAGCGTTTGCCAATAAGCTTTGTTCTGCATGAACTGCTTTCGTAGATATTTATAACTTCCGTTTATTTTATATAAATTGCTTAGATGTAATTATGGTTCTGGCTAAACTTTTCCCGATGTAGAATGGCCGAATGGTAATAGGCGCTGGTTCAAGGCAAAAGTCAACTTCGAAGGTCATGTTCGAATATACCGCTGCCGATGACGACCGTTTTTAAGCATGTGTTTAACATAAAGCAGCTTTTGGCAGATTAAAATATTTCGGGAAACGTACTCCTGAGACTTAAATGCGTTAAAATTTGTAGCAGCATGAATAGTTTTTAGATATTTTAAAATTCCTTTTATTTCAAATTAAATTATATTTGGTTGTAATAGTGGTTGTTCCTAAAGTAGTCACGTGGTAGCCTGGACAAGAGGTCAAATGCACTAGTTTAAAGGAATGTTCCACTATGTGCATGTGGTTAGAAACACACCGCTGCCGATAACGAAATAATTTTCTTAGTCCACTTTAAGTAAATAGTGCCATTTTGTAGAAGAAAATATTACGACACAAGTACTCCATCGTTTTTAAAACGTTTGACAATAAAATTTGCTCCAGAATGAATTTTTTTCGGAGATATTTAATATTCCTTTTGTTTTACATAAATGTTTTATATGTATTAACGGTTTATGCTAAGATATTCAAGTGGTGGATTTTCAAAATGGAGGCGTGGGTTTGAATTCAATCGCTGCTAAAAACGAAAGAATTTCTTTTCGAAAACTAATTAAAAATCTTAAGCATTTTTATATAAATAGCAGTTTTGCAGAGTAAAATACATTGTGACTGGTTTTCCTTCGTTATAAAAGCGTTTAAGAGTAAAATTATTTCCAAAGTGAATTACTTTCTTATTTATTTAAAACTTCTAATAAATTTACATAAATTTATTTGTATTAATAATGTTTTTGTTATGATGTTAAAGAGGTATAGCATCCTTGAGCGGTCTAAAGCGATGGTTTTAGGCAACAATCTCCTTTGAGGTTTGGGTTAGAAACATAACAATAGCGGATATATTTTTAGTCACGTTGTAAATAAATATCAGCTTTTTGCAGAGTAAAATATTTCGAAACACGTACTCCTGCGATTTAAAAGTGTTTTTTACAATAAAATATTTTCCTGAATGTGAATTGCTTCTTTAGATAATTAAAAATTTTGTTCATCTAACCTAAATTGTTTAGCTGAAATAACGGACCTGACTAATATTTTCATGTGGTAGCGTGGCCGAGCGGTCTAAGGCGCTGGTTTTAGGCATCAGTCTCCTCGGAGGCGTGGGTTCGAATCCCACCGCTGCCACTAGAGGAAAAAATTTTTATCTCGTGGTAAACAAAAAGTGCCTTTTGCAGCGTAAAATATTTCGTAACGTGTAATATATCGACTTAAAAGTATGTCAAAATAAAATTTGCTCCAGCATGAACTGCTTTCGAAGATATTGAAAATATGCTTTCATTTTATATGAATTGTTTAGTCTCAATAGTTTCTTCCTAGATTGCACACGTTGTAGTGTTCGAGCAGGCAAATAAGCTGCTTTAAGGCAACAAGCTCTTCGGAGGAATAGGTTAGAATACCACAGCTGCTGTAACGAAAGAATTCTCTAACTGTTTGAAATACAAAAAAGACTTTTGCAGAGTAAAATATATCGACACATTTAATCAATCGACGTATAAGCGTTTAACTATTATATTTGCTCCAGATTAATAGTTTTTTTCTTAGATATTTAAATATTCCTCAAGTTTTATATATAAATAATTTAGTTGTAATAACTGGTCATTCTATTATGTTTGCGTGGGAGCGTGCCAGAGCGGTCACAAACGTTGATATAAGTCACCAGTCTCCTAACAAGCGTTGTTTAGAATGCCTCTACTGACTATAACGAGAGTATTTTAAAGCTGTGTTGAATAAAAATTAGTATTTTGGAGGGTAAAATATTTCGAGAAATGAACATCCTGCGACTTAAAATTGTATCACGAGGAAGTTTCCTCCAGCATGAGTTACATTTGTTGATATATTAAAATAAATTTTATATTACTTAAATATTTCGGATATAATAATAGCTCTTGCTAAAATACTCAAGTGGAACCTTGTCCGAGCGGTCTAAGGCGCTGGTATAATACGACAGTCTCTTCAAACACATGGATTCGAATCCCAATGCTGCTAGTAATGACTGAATTTTTCAGACTTGTGATAAACAAAAGGCAGACTTTTGCAGAGTAAGATATTTCGAGACACGCGTATTACTGCGACTTAGTGACTTTTAAAATAAAATAATTTCACGCATGATTTCCTTTCGTAGATATTTAAAAATTCATCTACTTTTATAATAGATTTGTTTCAATTATGGTTTTTTTTCTCAGATGATTGTGTGGTAGCCTCGCCGAGCGGGCTTAGGTGCTGGATTTAGACACCAGTCTCCACAGAGGCGTGGGTTGAAGTTCCAACGGTATTAATAAAAAGAGAAACATTTAATATTTATAATTGAAAAATTGGCCTTTTTCAGAGTAAAATATTTTTTGACATTAATGCCCGAGAATTAAAAGCATTTCACAATAAAATTTGTTCCAACCTGAATTACTTTCTATGAAATATAAGAATTATTTCATTTTCTGTAAAATATTTGGATGTATTAACAGCGCTTGCTAAGATACTCACGTTGTAGCGTGGCCGAAATGCTCGCTCTCTGCTTCAATATACCCATCTTACCGGAGGCGTTTATTCGAGTCCCAACGCTACCAATCATGACAGGATATTTTAGCATTTTATACGTAAAAATAAGTTTCGCCGAGTAAAATATTTCGAGATACGTAATCGTACGAGATAAAATCGTTTCACAATAAAAATATTTCCAGCATGATGTACTTTCGAAGATATTTAAAATTTCCTTTTATTTTACTTATATTATTTGGTTGTATTAGTGGTTCGTCCTAAGATATTCACATGGAAGCGTGTCCAAGCTGTCTAAGACCCTTTTTAAGGCAACAGTCTCACATGAGGTCTGGGTTAGAAACCAACCTGACCAGTTACGAAATAATTTTTGAGCTTGGGTCAATTAAAAAGCAGCCTTTTTTCTTTGCACGGCAAAATATTTCGACACACGTACTCCATCGTCAAAAAAGCGTTTCACAATAATATTTGCTCAAGCATCAAATGCTTTCGTAGATACCGAAATATTCCTTTCTTTATATATAAATAGTTTACATGTAATAACTGTTCTTGCTATGACTTTCTCCTCTTAGCTAAGCTATACCGCTGGTTATGGGCTCAAGTCTCAAAGAAGGCGTTGTTTCGAATCCCAGACATGCAAATAACGGCGTTTTCTTTTAGTCTGTGGTAAATTAAAAGCAGCCTTTTACAGAGCAAAATGTTTCGAGTCACGTATTACTGCGACTTAATTCGTTTCAAAATAAAATAATTTCCAGTATGAATTTCTTTCGAAGATATTAAAAATTCCTTGTATTTTATATAAATTGTTTTTTATTAATGGTTGGTACTTAGATGATCACGCAGCAGTGTGCTAGACTGGAATAAGTCGTTGGTTTTATGCATTTAACTCCCCGGAATGGTGGGTTCGAATTCCACGCCACCAGTAACGACACTTATTTTTAAGCTGTGATAAATAGAAAGCAGATTTTCAGGAATAGAATAGATCGAGACACGTACTGCATTAAATTTAAAGCGTTTCACACTAAATTGTGATGTGGAATGAATTGGTTGCGTGGATATTTAAATATTCTTTTCTTTTATAGAAATTGTTTATATAGCTGCAATAACGGTTCTACATAGAATGATCAGGTCTTTGAGTGGCCGAGCAGTCAAAGATGCTATTTATAGGCAACACTCTCCCTGGAGTCGTTGGTTAGAATCATACCGCTGCTCTAACGAAAGACTTTTTAGAATGTTTTAAATAAAAAGAAGACTTTAGCAAGCTAAAATATATATAAGCTTGTCCTCAAACGACATAAAAGTGTTTTGCAATAATTTTTGCTCCAGAATGAATTGCTTTTTTTTCCATATAAATATTAAATTATTTTCTTTCACTTTATATAAATTCTTTAATTACGGTTATTGCTATCATGTTTAAGTGGTAGCGAGGCAGAGCGGTCAATGGCGCTGTTATAAGGGAAGAGACTCTTTTGATGTGTGACTTCCAATCTTTCCGCTGCAATTAACGTAAGAATTTTTGTTGACTCAGGTAAATAAAAAGAACCATTTTGCAGAGTTAAATATTATGAAACACGTTTTTGCTGCTACTTAAAATCATTTCACACAATATAATATTTCCCAGAATGTGAAGTGATTCCCTAGATATATAAAAAGTTTGTTTATTTTACCTGAATTTTTTAGCTCAAATAACGGACCTGATAACTTTTGCCAGTGGTAGCGTGGCCGAGCGGTCTAAGGCGCTGGTTTAAGGCACCAGTCTCCTCGGAGGCGTGGGTTCGAATCCCACCGCTGCCAAGAAGAGAAGATTTCTTTAGCTTCTGGTTAATAAAAAGTGCTTTTTCAGCGTAAAATATTTTGAAACGCGTACAATATATATTTAAAAGCGTTTGCCAATAAGCTTTGTTCTGCATGAACTGCTTTCGTAGATATTTATAACTTCCGTTCATTTTATATAAATTGCTTAGATGTAATTATGGTTCTGGCTAAACTTTTCCCGATGTAGAATGGCCGAATGGTAATAGGCGCTGGTTCAAGGCAAAAGTCAACTTCGAAGGTCACGTTCGAATATACCGCTGCCGATGACGACCGTTTTTAAGCATGTGTTTAACATAAAGCAGCTTTTGGCAGATTAAAATATTTCGGGAAACGTACTCCTGAGACTTAAATGCGTTAAAATTTGTAGCAGCATGAATAGTTTTTTTAGATATTTTAAAATTCCTTTTATTTTAAATTAAATTATTTGGTTGTAATAGTGGTTGTTCCTAAAGTAGTCACGTGGTAGCCTGGACAAGAGGTCTAATGCACTAGTTTAAAGGAATGTTCCCCTATGTGCTTGTGGTTAGAAACACACCGCTGCCGATAACGAAATAATTTTCTTAGTCCACTTTAAGTAAATAGTGCCATTTTGTAGAATAAAATATTACGACACAAGTACTCCATCGTTTTTAAAACGTTTGACAATAAAATTTGCTCCAGAATGAATTTTTTTCGGAGATATTTAATATTCCTTTTGTTTTACATAAATGTTTTATATGTATTAACGGTTTATGCTAAGATATTCAAGTGGTGGATTTTCAAAATGGAGGCGTGGGTTTGAATTCAATCGCTGCTAAAAACGAAAGAATTTCTTTTCGAAAACTAATTAAAAATCTTAAGCATTTTTATATAAATAGCAGTTTTGCAGAGTAAAATACATTGTGACTGGTTTTCCTTCGTTATAAAAGCGTTTAAGAGTAAAATTATTTCCAAAGTGAATTACTTTCTTATTTATTTAAAAATTCTATTAAATTTACATAAATTTATTTGTATTAATAATGTTTTTGTTATGATGTTAAAGAGGTATAGCATCCTCGAGCGGTCTAAAGCGAAGGTTTTAGGCAACAATCTCCTTTGAGGTTTGGGTTAGAAACATAACAATAGCGGATATATTTTTAGTCACGTTGTAAATAAAAATCAGCTTTTTGCAGAGTAAAATATTTCGAAACACGTACTCCTGCGATTTAAAAGTGTTTTTTACAATAAAATATTTTCCTGAATGTGAATTGCTTCTTTAGATAATTAAAAATTTTGTTCATCTAACCTAAATTGTTTAGCTGAAATAACGGACCTGACTAATATTTTCATGTGGTAGCGTGGCCGAGCGGTCTAAGGCGCTGGTTTTAGGCATCAGTCTCCTCGGAGGCGTGGGTTCGAATCCCACCGCTGCCACTAGAGGAAAAATTTTTTATCTCGTGGTAAACAAAAAGTGCCTTTTGCAGCGTAAAATATTTCGTAACGTGTAATATATCGACTTAAAAGTATGTCAAAATAAAATTTGCTCCAGCATGAACTGCTTTCGAAGACATTGAAAAATTGCTTTCATTTTATATCAATTGTTTAGTCTCAATAGTTTCTTCCTAGATTGCACACGTTGTAGAGTGTTCGAGCAGGCAAATAAGCTGCTTTAAGGCAACAAGCTCTTCGGAGGAATAGGTTAGAATACCACAGCTGCTGTAACGAAAGAATTCTCTAACTGTTTGAAATACAAAAAAGACTTTTGCAGAGTAAAATATATCGACACATTTAATCAATCGACGTATAAGCGTTTAACTATTATATTTGCTCCAGATTAATAGTTTTTTTCTTAGATATTTAAATATTCCTCAAGAGTTTTATATAAATAATTTAGTTGTAATAACTGGTCATTCT